>CM071926.1:122238935-122719102 GCA_016081115.2 Rehmannia glutinosa
CGACCTTGAAAAATTGAGGTCGGTTCTAAATTTCTCTAAATTGTTCGGAGATTCAGGTTTTAAAGGATTTTGAGTCGGGATTTTATATGTCACTACGGTTAGTAGGATATTGGGACAAAAACAATTTTAAAATAAATAAGTATAGGTCCCTTTAACTTTTGAGAATACCATTTTTGTCCCATTTTGAAATAATTGCCTTTAAGGTTTTTAGTGGGTCCAATTGTTGGCGCAGATTTGAACCTTGGGTCTAAAATATAATTAAGTTATAGTTAAATTAGTATTTCCAGGTACATGGGTTGTATAAATCCTGGAATTTTCATTTGGGTCCTCAAGTTTAATCTTTATAATTTGGTCCCTCAATTTTAGTAAAATTACTTTCCAAGCTCTCTAAACACTTGGATTTTTGGAATACATTTAAAATATGTCATTTATAGTCCCTTAAGAGTTAAAATTTAAAAATTTTAAAATTAAGGTCTGGTACAGTTTCAAAATTGCAAAGTGAGTCTCAAACTTCTAAAAGTTTACAATCTAGTCCTTGGGCTTTAAAGGTTGATTTTATTTATCTTAAAACTCTTAAAAACTCTATTAAAATGTCCAAAAGTCATTTTTAACCTGAGTACAGTCCCAGAAATCGAAAGTTACAGAGGGGTCCCTTAAGTTTTATTTTCTTGCAATTAAGTCCACCAACTTTCCATTTTTGCATTTTAAGTCAAAATTGAAATTTAATCAATTATGCTCGACTTGTCAATGTTATATGTCATCCAAGATATGATTTCAAGATCATACACATGCATGTCCAATTCATACAAGAATTCATCAAATAGAACATTAAATTGTACATGACATGCACTAAAATTCATCAAATAGAACAATAAATAGCATTTTTTGAGCAACACTTGAGAAATTTCATAACTTGATATATAAAATTGACATGCAATACATAAATATTTCTTATGATCAAAACACTACATGCATTTAACAAAAGCACTGTGTTGAAAGGATTTTTCCACCACCTTAAATTGAGAGTTGTGAACTAAAAAAGGATAAATTCCACAACTTGGTACGAGGTTACTTTAGGTCACCTAAGTCAAGAAATATAAAAATATGTAGAGTTAGGAAAATGAGTGGAAAAATTAAAGAAGAAAAAGAAGAAGATAAGAAAATTGGAATGCTACACTTTACTCAGCAGTGATAGTGAATTGGAACTAGTTGAAGCTTCAAATTGGAATTTTTGGTTCACCTTCAAAATCACCCTAAGGTCAGCCCCTATTTCTCAAAATGAAAAAGGGGTGTTAAATTCTGAAGAAAATAGGAAGAAGAAGGGAGAAGGGCTCTAGTGTCCAAATTTTACCTTGTAGTCCAATTTCTCTAAGAATTATTTTTCAAATCTTCTAAATTGACCACCATGCATGCATGTCTTCAAGTAGTCTTATAAGTACCTCAAATCAAAATTTCAAACTTAAATTAAAGAAGGAAGGTGATGAGTTGTAAGGTATCAAGTTGAATTGAGGAATGAAATTTCTTACCTTAGAGATGGGGGCTTCAATTTTTTGATTTGAGTTGGAAAGAATGTCCGTTTTGTTTAGATGTTTGAAGAAAGAAGGAGTGTTTGATGGTATGAAAGACTTTCTTTAGGGTATGAAGGTATCTTCAGAAGATGTGAAGGACTTGTGTTTGAAGATTTGAAGATGTGAAGAAATGGTTCTTGAAGGTTTGAAGATATGAAGAATTGGTGTTTGAAGATTTGAAGATATGAAGGATTCTTAGAGAGAGATTAGAGAGAAGAAGGAGAATTAGTTAGGAGATTAGAATGTGTTGGATGAAATGACAATTTTTTTGTTCATTTTCTTCAATGTGGCCGTCCACATTGGATGAGAGGGAGGGGATTTTTTGTTTAATTTTTGTGTCTTGAAATTTGTCTCTTGCATGGAGACAAAAGAGTACTCAAAGGTATGGGCAAGGGATAGGAAGAAGAGAAGGAATGTTGGTTAAGTGGAGAGATGTTGGGAAAAAATAGTAATAAAGAATTGGTGTATAAGATAATGTGTATAATGTTTGAATTAATGGTGTAATTATACACAAGATGACTACAAAGGTGTATATGTACAAGAGTTGGATGATATTTCTACACCAAAAACACCATCATCACCCGTCCACCCCTAGGGGGTATAGTGGTAATTCCATATATTTTTTTATCCCAAATTTGATGATAATAGATGAATAATATCAATATCCAAATTAATTAGTGATTTCCTGATCACTTGTAAGTCTCATGATGATTTATTCTAAATCAAATTCTTACTCCTATAAAGGTAAAAATCTCTAAAATAAATAGTCTCTTAAAATTCTAAGGTGACTATAAATACACAAAGTAATAATGATCAATCAGTGATCATAAATGCGAAAATAAATTAGTAAATGATCATGATCACAAGTAATAACTAAAATGAAATAAATTGCAGAATATATATATTATTATTAATATTTACCCGTCAAAGTGATGCGGTAAAATAGTCGATCAAATACATAGACGACAAGATCATTACATGCTCGGAAAAATCGGGGCTTCACATCCTCTCCTTCCTTAAAAGAATTTGGTCCCCAAATTCTCTTGAGAATAGTTAAATTGATTCCTCATGTATTCTTCCATCTCCCACGTTATCTTCGTCTCGGTTTGTGGTTCTGCCACACCACTTTAACCATCGGAATACGCCTCTTACGAATCGCCAGCGTGCTCACGATCAACGATCCGGCCTCTCGGTGTAGTATAAATTTTCCATTAGAGGAGTATCATGAGTGGTGATATGTTCGGGATCTGGTTGATACTTCTTCAATCTCGATACGTGAATACATCGTGCATTCCCACATATGATCTTCGTAACTCAAGTCGATAGCTAACTTCCGATCCTCCGTAAAAATCTTGTATGTGTCAACATATCTCGGACTCAACTTGCCTCCTTTGCTTCGGATTAATCAATCCCTTTCCGTGGTGAGAGTCTCGAGAAATACTTCATCTCCGACTTCAAAATTCCAAAATCCTTTCTTTTTTCTTGTCCGTAACTGCTTTTGGCGGCTCCGAGGCTCTTGCGAATCCGCTCCTTGATTAGCTTGACCTTCTCCCACGGCCTCCCCGAACTAAGTCAACCTTTGAATCGAGCGACTTTTTCGTTTCTCTTTGAAGTCCATTGGTCATCAATCTCCCAATGTAGTGAGGGATCTACATTTTCGCCCATATAATGCCTCGTAGGTGCCATCCCAATCGTGGCCCGATAGCCGTTATTATATGGCGAACTCGGCTAATGGTAAGTCACGAATCCCAACTTCCTTGGAAATCTAATGTGCGAGCTCGCAACATATCTTCCAGGGTTTGTGGATGTCTTCTTGTGATGAAACTTAAGTGGGTAATTCCTCGTCAAGCACTTCCACAATCTCGAGACAAACCTCGGGGTCTCGTCGATACTATGTCAATAGGTACTCCATGCAATCGAATGATCTCTCGAATATAACCTGCGCAAGTTTACGCAAGCTATCGGTTTTCTTGATGGGTAAGTGTGCGAGATTTAAATGAATCGTCTGACAACTACCCGCATAGCATCATGGCCTTCCTGCGTCCTTGGTAGATCCGTCACAAAGTCCATCGTTATGTGTTCCCATTTCCACTGGAATTCTCAACGGTTGTAGTAAACCAGATGTGTTGGTGTTCTCGCTTTTACTCATCGACAAGTCGAAACATCTCGCGAACGAACTCCGCTACCTGGTTCTCTTCATGTTTACCCACCAATAACTCCGTTTTCAAATCCTTATACATCTTGTTTCCTCCGAGGATGCATGGTGTATGTGCTCTGTAGGATTATTCCTAATGCCTGCGTCACCAAGACAAAAACTCGATTCCAAAAATCATAACCCCATCTTCATGTACCGAGAATTCTAATCTCTCTCCTTTAAGTATCTTCTCCTTCCAGTTTTGAAGATGCATATCACCCCAAACTTCCTTGATCTCATTCAAATGAGATCGGGTTTAACTAAAATGTTAGCACACATGAAATGCGAGTATTGGTCCTCGTCGATTCTAATCGCTCAACTCTTCTAATGATTCCCCACTCTCGAATCATAAGTCCGGCTAAGTCAGCACTACGCTCAAAGCGTCAACTACTACGTTAGGTTTCCGGGATGGTATTGAATATCAAAGTGATAGTCCTCAATCAACTCCATCCATCTCCTTGCCTCAGTTGACATCTTTACGGACAATAGATACTTCAAGCTCTTATGATCCTGAAGATCAAGAATGTTGCTCCGTGGAGATAGTGTCTCCCATTTCTTTAACGAACACTATCGCTGCCAATTCCAAGTCATGTTGGATAATTAGCTTCAAACGGCAGCTTTGTGATGCATAAGCGACGAAGCTTTTCTTCTGTATGAATCCTTTGCTCTAGTCCTTCCTTTGATGCATCATCAGAAGCGACAAAGTTTTATGTTCCCTTTGGAAAAGCTAAGACTGGAGCCGTAGTAACGTTTTCTTGACTCTTGGAAACTACCTCGCACTTGTCATTCCACTCAAAAACTTGACTTGCTTCTCGGGTTAGTGTGGCCGAGCGGTCGGTATCTTAAGGAGAAGTCACTGGATAAATCTTCGATAATATCAAACTAGTCTAGAAAACTCGATCTCGTTACAAACTTGGGTTGTTTCCATTCAACCACTATTTGTACCTTCAAAGGATCTCGGTGATCCTTGTGCCGGATACTATATGTCCCAAGAACGCGACTTCACTAAGCCAAATTAACACTTGTTTAATTTGGCATACAACTTATGCTCGTGAGTGTCTCCAAAATGATTTTTGGAATGGCGTTCATGCTCTTATCTAGACTTAGAGTATCACGGTATGTCATCAATGAATATCACTACGACCGATCCACATAAGGTTGAAAGACTTTCGATGCATCCAGATCCATAAATCTGCTTTAGTGCGTTCCTTAGACCGAAAGACATCACTCTGGGCTTCGTAGTGTCCATATCCGGTTTGAAATGCGGTTTTGGAGATGTCTTCTTCGTGGATCTTCGAGTTAGTAATATCCTTGTTGAAAATCAAAATTTGAGTACACCGTCAGCTCCTTGAAGTTGATCAAGCGGTTTATTACGTCTATCCCGGGAGGGATATTTGTTCTTGATGGTCACGCTATTAAGACCACGATAATCTATACACAATCTTAATGTGCCATCCTTCTTCTTGACAAAGCGATGCAGGTGCTCCCATGGAGACGTGCACTGGTCGGATAAATCCCACATCCATCAAACCCATGTAATTGAGTGTTCAACTCTTTCAACTCAACAAGAGCCATTCTATCTGGCGTTCAGCAATCGGGGCGGTTCTGGTAATACCTCAATGGTGAACTCCGACTTCCTATCTGGAGGACAGTGGTGAGTTCTTGTGAAAATACATCCGTGTATTCCGGAGTAATATAGGTACTTGGTTAATTTGTGTCTCAACCCGGGTTTGTTAATTACAAATGCCAAGTACCCTTGTGCCCTCTAATGATTGCCTTCCTTGCTTTCATGGTGGAGATGATAACCAAGGCGTGAGTCAACGGAAGAGAAAAGGCATATCCATTAATGTAAAATTTGGAGTACACGGATAAAGTTCATACAACAACAATACAAGAAACCGAATACAAAAAAACACGAATAAACATCGATTACAATCATCAAGTACAATCTGGGAATTTAAATTTATCTACTCAGTGATTGCGTTGTCAAGTGCTGCTTGTCATCCACGCCAATAACCTGGACTCGATTAGGCTCGGAAATGCCTCGACATCCGGCCAATCGGCGAACTCAAGCAACGCGTTGAGTGCTTGAGCATCACCAAGAGGGGCGGCCTCGATTCCCCACCGCGAACACGGCCTGGCGTCTTCAAACGGGCACTACCGTATTGGGCCGGATCCAGGCGGCGATGCAAAAAAAGCGGCCTGGCCGTGTTTCTCCAACACGGGCATGCTTTTAAGTTTTTGAGATTTTTATGTTTTTGTTTCCTTTTTCGATTTTAAAGTTGTTTTCTTGGTAGGTTAGGGCTTGGACACTTTATAAGGGTGAACACTTGTTATTTTTCAATCGGTTTTTCAATACAATTACGCTTTTACTCTCAAATTAGTGTTTCTCCAAGTGCTTCAAGATTCACGTTCTTGTTGCAATTATCGACTTATCGAGCAATAATCCATAATTACTTGTGGCGTCTTCGCGCATACAGGGTTCTTGCTTCGCTAAGCAGCGGGTGGGGTTTTCCAAAATTAACCAAACTAGTGAAGATTCTGGGTTAACAACAGATTGTTGTTGGGTTGTATGCACGCACAGTTGTTGCAGCAGTTCACATCAGTTGTAATCAGAGCCATCTAGCAAGTTAAGTCTATCCTTGTTCTTTAATTTTATTTTCAGAATTTCTCATAAACCTAGTTCTTGAAGGGTACAAAAAAAAGGAATACAAAAAAATCAGCGGGTAAAGAATCGTAAACCGCGTGCAAAAAAAAAAAAAAAAAACAAAAATTCAGAAAATTTAAACCTAGTCTTCAATTTCATCTTTTTTACGATCCGTTGATTGGCTTGGTAATTTTCTTGGTGTGTTGAGGCGTACTTGCAAGCTTTGCCGATTGGTTTATAATCGTGACAAGTGCGGGTACTTGGGGATTGTGAGTTGAGTGATACACGAGTGTATACACGTGAGGGAGTGATTTAAACATGACTGAGGAAAACGACAACCGCATTTTGGGTAACAAGATAGATATGGAGGTGGTTGCGACATGTTAAAAAAACTAATGTTGGAGACATACGGGAATCCCAAAAGAGGCGCGAGTCGAGGAGCCTGCTACTAGGTACGGGAGCCTAGGAGGTTCGAATTAGAGAATGGGCGGGGCGAGATTGATGATTTTGATTTTGAAAGGAGCAAAAATTATAATCCAGGTAGAGTCGATCTCGCGGAGAGCAGGGTGATCGGGGGCGTGAGGATAGCAATTTGAGTAACATCAAAATGCAAATCCCCTCGTTCCAAGAAAAGTGATCCTGGCGGCTATTTGACGGAGAGAAAAATCGAGAAACGTGTTCGATTGCCAAAATTATTCCAAACTAAAAAGATAAAATTGGCATCAGCGAGTTCTCAGGATTACGCAAGTGTGTGGTGGGATCAACTAATGGTCTCGGGGAGGAAACGGTGAGCGGCCGGTTTCTATGGGGAGAGATGAGGAGTTTGATGAGAGTCGCTTGCTTCCAAATCACTATTATAGGGCGTCTATCAAAGGTTATAGAGTTGACTTCGGGGTTCGAAGTGTGGAGGACTACCACAAGGAGATGGAGATGCTAATGGCAAGGGCAAACATCGATGAGGACCCCGAGAGGTGACTATGGCGGTTTATCGCGGGTTTTGAACATGCCTATGCGGATGCCGTCGACTACATCAACGTGTCGATCTCGAGAAGATGGTGCATATGGCGGTGAAGGTGGAGCAAATGCTCAGAGGAGGAGTCTCAACCGGCAAGCACCAAACCCTAACCAATGCATGAAGTCGAACACCAACAAAAAGGAGGAGCGGGGGTTCGAAAGTGGGATCAAAGGGGAGCGCCCGAGCCCAAACCATGAGTAAAATCAAACCCTCTCGTCGCACAAAGGGATATTAAATGTTTTAAATGTCATGGGTTTGGGCATATATTAGTCATGTCCCGAATAAGAGAGTGTTGGTGTTGCGTGAGAATGGGGAGATGGAGCTCTGAGAGAAGCGAGATTATAGTGATATCTGGGAGTTGGAGGATATTTCGGAGATGATAGGCGGCGGGGAGCGTTATCCTTGGTGTCTCGGAGGCGCCGAGCATTCAACCTAAGTCGAGATGAGGGAGTCGGCGAGAGAACATCTTTCACACAAGATGTTTTGTCAATGGAAAGGTGTGTAGTGTCATCATAGATGGGGAAGTTGCTAATGTAGCTAGTGCAAAGATGGTAGATAGGTTAGGAATCCCAACGATGAAACACCCACAACCATATAAGTTGCGGTGGTTTTGGAGCGTGGGGGAGATGCGGATAAGTAGGCGGCGAAGGTAGCATTTCAAATACGGGGATATAAGGATGAGGTGTTGTGCGATGTGGTGCCGATGCGGTGGGGCACATCTGTTGAGTAAACCGTGCGATTTGATAGGAGGGTTCAACATGACGGCTACACTAACTAGTATTCTCTTGTTTATAATCGAAGCGTATTGTCATCTTCCTCTAAAGAAAAAAATGAGGATCAAGTGAATCAAAAGAGAGTTCGGCTAGTGAGCATAAAAATCAAAATAAAGCCGAAAAAGGAGAGCTTGAGAGAAAACAAGAGTGAGGGTCGGCTAAGGGTAGAAGTGAGGTTTGAGAGATAGCCCAGGGAAAAAAGGAGAGCAATAATTTTGAGAAGTAGGAAAACAAAAAGGGTGGGGCGGTCAGAGGTAAGAAACGAGGAAAAATAAATTTGATGGCAAAAATGAGTGACCTTAGGAAAGCCACGGTGGTTGTTCGATGATACTCTTGGTTTACAAAGGCACTTATTTATCTAATGATCTTAACCACAGATTTGCTGAGTTCTATCTTGTCTTTGTTGCGGGAGTTCGAGATGTATTTCCGGAGCGAGATGCGGGACGACTACCACCCATTCGAGGATTGAGCATCGATTGATTTCATTAAAGGTGCATCACGCTAAACCGGGGGTCTGTGAGAACTAATGCGGAGGAGACAAAAGAGTTGCGCGGCATGTTGATGAGTTGTTAAGCAAAACTCATCCCGAAAGCATGAGTCCTTGTCGCGGTTCCGATGTTACTAGTTCGAAGAAGGATGGGTCTTGGAGGATGTGTGTGATTGTCGGGCTATTAACAACATCACTATCACTACAAAGCACCCCATACCTCGCTTGGATGATATGTTAGGAAAGACTCCATAGTTAAAGCATCTTTTTCAAGATCGATTTGAGGCGCGTACCACGTTTGGATGCGGGAAGGGGATGAGTGGAAGCGGCTTTTAAAACCGAAGCATGGTTTGTATGAGTGGTTAGTCATGCCCTTTGGGCTAACCAACGCGCCAAGCACGTTCATGAGACTTATGAACCATGTTTTGAGAGCTTTCATTGTAAGTTTGTTGTGGTTTACTTTGATGATATTCTCATTTATAGTAAATCATTGTCACGAACACTGAATCACTTGAGGGTCTTAGAGGTGTTGAGGAAGGAAAAGTCTGTATGCAAATGTCAAGAAGTGCACCTTTTGTTCGGAGCGGTTGATATTCTTTGGGGTTTGTAGTGAGCTCGAGGGAATTAAAGTGGATGAGGAGAAGATAAAAAGCTATCCGAGGATTGGCCTAAACCCACATCGACCGGTCAAGTGCGTAGCTTTCATGGTGTTGAGGAGGTTTGTGCGGGATTTCGATTATGCGCGGACCATTGACTAAACTATTAAAAAGAGTGTTTGCGTTTCAATAGGCGAGGCCCAAGATAAGGCATTTGAGTTGTTGAAGAAAGGTAACACATGCGCCTTTACTAGCACTATCGAATTTTACCAAAGTCTTTGAGATCGAAAGTGCGGCGTCAGGTTGGGATCGTATTATCTGTTAATGCAAGAAGGCCCGATCGCGTTCTTCACTAAAAACCGAGTGGTGCGGCCTTGAACTACGGCAAGATAAGAGAGTTGTATGCTTTGGTCCGGACTTAAAAACGTGGCAGCACTATTTATGGCCAAAGGAGTTCATATTCCACACCGATCCACGAGTCCTAAAGTATCTCAAGGGCAGCAAAAGTTGAACAAGCGTCATGCACGGTGGCTCGAATTCATCGAGACATTTCCATACATCATCCGGTATAAGCAAGGTAAAACTAATGTTGTAGCGGAATCCTTTGTCTCGAGGTACACTCTTCTCTCTACTTTAGATGCTAAAATCATAGGTTTGAACATTTTAAAGAGTTGTATTTGCATGATCTTGATTTTTCCGAGCCATTTGGTGCGTGCGAAAAGGGGGCCCAAGGTAAGTTTTATAAAAGCATGATGGTTTTCTATTTCGGGAGGATAAATTGTGCATTCTGAATGTTCTTTGAGAAACTTACTAGTGAGAGAGTCGCATGGTGGGGGTCTTATGGGACATTTTGGAGTAGCTAAACTTTAGCCATCTTGCAAGAGCATTTTTATTGGCCCCATATGAAGCGAGATGTTGAGCGCATTTGTAGTAGGTGCGTGCGTGTAGGCAAGCTAAATCCGGGTTCAAAACCCAGGGCTTTACACGCCCTTCCCATTCAGAGCGACACCATGGGTTGTTATTTCTATGGACTTTGTTTTAGGACTTCCAAGAACTAAACATGGGTCCGATTCTATATTTTTGTGTCGATCGTTTTTCAAAGATGGCACATTTCATTCCATGTCATAAACCGATAATACATCTTTGATTGCCGATTTATTCTTTAAAGAAGTTGTGAGGTTGCATGGTATGCTGTAGACCATTGTGTGGGATAGAGACTACTAAGTTCTTAGAGTTACTTTTGGAAGACCTTGTGGGGGAAGTTGGGAACTAAATTGTTATTTTCTACTACATGTCATCCCCAAGCAGACGGTCAACCGAGGTAGTGAATAGAACATTGTCGATGTTGTTAAGGGCTATCATTAAAAAGAATATTAAAACTTGGGAAGATTGTTTACCGCATGTTGAGTTTGCTTATAATCGTGATGTGCGTGCGCAAAGTTTTCACCATTTGAACTTGTTTATGGTTTTAATCCACTAACCCTATTGGATTTATCACCTTTACCTGTTTCGAGCTTGTTAACTTAGATGGGCGGGGAAGAAAGCTGATTTTGTGAAACTTGATTACATGGCGAGATTCAACATCGAGCAGGGACGAGGAGCAATACATGGCGCAAGCTAACAAACATCGCAAAGATGGTGTTGAGCCAGGCGGTTTGGGTTTGGGTACACATGCGGCCGAACAATTTCGATGGGTCGAAAAGTCAGAGTGCGACCACGGGGAGATGGTCCGTTCCAAGTGCTCGGCGGATCAACGACAATGCTTACAAAATCGATTCTAATGCGACTATGGGGTCGATCTTTTCAATCTTGCGGATCTTAGTCCATTTGATGTCAATTCGGATTTGAGAACAAATCCTTCTCAAGAAGGAGGAATGATGAGAATCCATGGACAAAAGACCCGATAACATGCCAATTGGTCGGTGGCGAGGGCGAGGGCAATGAAGTTCGAGATGCACTAAATGGGTTGATTGAAGTCATTGAAGCGAGGCCAAGAAGTGCATTGCGGAAGGAGGAAGATGATCGGGTGGTCCGAGTTGATTAGCGTCGTCCAGCGGTCGAGTCCACCTGTTGAGCAACTAAAGGATGCCAAGAATACAAGCCACCTAGCTTCTTGAAGACCTCATAATCAAGTGCTCGATGGTGTTGTATTCATTTATCATAGTTAGTTGTAGTTTAGTTTTTATTTTTGAGTCATGTTAGTGTTTTGGAGGCCAAATAAACCTTTAAGGCCACGTTTTGAGTTGTTATTTAGTCTAGGACGAACAGGGGATAAAAGATGAAGAAATCGAAGGAGGCAAAAAGTCGTGGAAGCACGGCCTGGCCGTGCTTAAGTTACACCTGCGGTCTGGGGCGGCGTCTCGAGCTAGGGCCTGGTGAGGTCCTCAATCACCATCATCTGTTTGATGATAGTCTCGTGTTGTTCGATGGTGTCCTTTGACATGTATCCATCCATCTCCCACTTGGTGAAGGCGTCACGGCGCATTCCATCTTCTTGCGATAATGTTCAAGCGTTCTTGGATCAACCGAATTTGATCTTGCGGCGGATGGTGTTTTTTAAGTGATCCTTAGCAAGGAGAGTAAGGCTATTCATCTCCTCTTGGCTCTTCTAGGAGGTGTCCTATTTCGCCCCTTGAGTGCGGTGGCGTTCCCGAGTTGGCTCGAAATGGGCACGAAGGAATGCCTGGTGCCAATATAGCTTTTAATGCACATAGTAGTCTCGCTCAACGGGCCTCAACTACATCCCACCAGGTCGGGGCCTTTGGATCCATCCTGGTCAAACAAAACTAAAAAAAAGGCGGATTAGGCGAAGGTAAATGAAAGATAAGGAAGAAATAAGGAAAAGAATGAATAAATAAAGTCGGTCAAGGAGTCAACTAAGTCAAGACAGTATGACTATGAAATCTCCAAATATACGTTCTAACTTAGTCTAAACATCGATAATATGGTTCTACACCAATTTGAAATCAATTTCACACTTAATTAGTCATTCACGATACTACCAACCTGAGGCGAGGGTCCATCCTGAGTCGGCTAAGGTGAGTTTCCATCTTACTAGCCGAGCTGCGTACCACTTTGTCTGTCATGCCCCGGATGAGACGCGACAATGATCAACCACTAAACAGAAATAAACCCAACGATCCCCAGACAAATGATACAACAATCTCAAGTGAAATAGTCTTAAAGCGTGGAAATAACTACAGAAAGTATTGTGCGATTACAAATACATCCCAACAACATCGAAATAACTACGGTCGAGAATGGCAAAGAGAAATAAAAGAGTCAACAACGGTAAAATAAAAGAAACAAGTCAGCAACATCAATAACAATAGGAAGCAAAGTCAGCGGAGCACGGAAATCGATCCATGGTAGGCTCAACATCTTCAACAAAGTCCTCATCTAAAGGTTAGAAAGCGGAGGGGGACGAGACATAAATCTTAGTGGATGGGGTGATTCGGTAATGCGAGGTGTGGCGATATATAGTTAATCTGCTTGATTGTATGAAAACGCGTGAGATATGATGCATGAATTCACACAAAGTCCACAAGCGTCATGATAAAATATTAAAGTTATATCTTATACTGATTTAAGAAAACTTGATTCGTGGTCACATAGGCGCTATGTGTTTCGAGCAAGAGTAGGATTGCGTCACGGAATGTAACGTAATCCTATGCAAGACAAATAATGGTTACGTCTGATTTATGGCGCCAACCAATGCAATACAAGTAGCGGTTGCCCTCGGTTTTAAGCGCCAACCAATTCAATACAAGTAGCGATTTGCGTCTGAGATTTAAGCGCTAACCAAGCGGTCCGATTAACTCGAGAATCGTGTGGATCGATAAACATTCCTTCGTTCTTCCTTGTAACTCCCGAAGCAAGATGGTCCAAGACCTGTCACCTTATCGCTCCATAGGCAAAGACAAAATCACGGTAGAGCTAGCAAAGTGCTGGATTTGTCATAATCATGATTATACCTCCTGCTACGACCCGTTTCCAGCGGGACAAACTTCGTCCCTCGATTCTGGGATCGGAAGATGGGGCGGAAGAGTGGAATAGCGGCCGAAGCTGCCGGTTCCATCCCCAGACGCGTATCCATTCATCGTGAGCTCGACATACCATGTTGACTTAGCGAGAAATGTAAATATAAGTTCAAGTAGTCAACGGTAATGAGTATTATTGATTGATTGCGATTCGAGAAAAACATTTGAAATTAGGTGGCAATTATGGCGTTGGTGGAGTTATTTGGATGAAGGTGATTATTGAAAGAATAATCATTCTTCGATATCTTGTAAAGATTAGGTGGAACATAAGTCCGTTATAGATTCAAAATCGCAATGCGAGGAAGTCGCCTGCGATCGGGTGTCGGTCAAGGCGATCCGATAAGTCAAGGGTTTTTGAGAAAATAAAATATTTTAATAATATTAAAGTCGGAGGGTCCCAGTGACTTTCTTTAAAAGAAAAATAATTTGAGTCAGTCTTGTTAAAAGAAAATTTACAATTAGCCTCATTTTGTAAAAACCAATACTTTTGGGGTTAAAAAATGAATAAATAAATATCTCGGCCTTGAAAAATTATTAGGTCAGTTCCTAAATTCTCAAAATTGTTGTAGATTCAGGTTTTAAAGTTTTGAGGTCAAGTTTTATAAAATTCTCACATTGGCCCCCAAATTTGTTAAAATTGTCATTTTGGGCCCCTAAGTTTAAAATAATTGGAACTCACAAACCGGAAGGGCTTTTAATGTGATTCTAGTTGGAAAATGTCGAGAGTTAGTAGGATATTGGGACAAAACAGTTTAAAAATAAATAAGTATAGGTCCCTTAACTTTTGAAAATCTCATTTTTGTCGATTGTTATGAGATTTGAACCTTGGGTCCAAAATATAATTAAGTTATAGTTAAATTAGTGTTTCCAGGTACATGGGCTGTATAAATTCTGGAATTTTCATTCGGGTCCTCAAGTTTAATCTTTTACAATTTGGTCCGTCAATTTTAGTAAAATTACTTTCAAGCTCTAAACACTTTGATTTTTGGAATACATTTAAAATATGCCATTTCCAGTCCCTTAAGAGTTAAAATTTCAAATTTTAAAATTAAGGTCTGGTACAGTTTCAAAAATTACAAAGTAGCCCTTAAACTTCTAAAATTTTACAATCTAGTCCTTGGCTTTTAAAGGTTGATTTTATTTATCTTAAAACTCTTAAAACTTTATTAAAATGTCAAAAATGATTTTTGAACCTGAGTACAGTCCCAAAAATCAGAAACTTACAGAGGGGTCCTTAAGTTTTATTTTCTTGCAATTAAGTCCACCAACTTTCTATTTTGCATTTAAGTCCAAAAATAGAAATTTAATCAATTATGCTCGACTTGTCCAGGTTATAAGTCATCCAAGATATGGATTTCAAGGATCATACACATGCATGTCCAATTCATACAAGAATTCATCAAATAGAACATTAAATTGTACATGCATACCTAAAATTCAATAAATAGCATTTTTGAGCAACACTTGAGAAATTTCATAGAAATTGATACATAAAATTGATATGCAATACATAAAATATATATATCTCAAGTGCTCATGATCAAAACACTACATTCATTTAACAAAAGCACCTAGAAGTTGAAAGGATTTTTCCACCCACCTTAAATTTAGAGAGTTGTGAAATAAAAGGATAAATTTCACAACTTGGTATGAGGTTACTTAGGTCAGCACCTAAGTCAAGAAATATCAAAAATTTAGAGTTAGGAAAATGAGTGAAAAATTAAGAAGAAAAAGAAGAAGATAACAAAATTGGAAATGTTGCACTTTACCTTGTGTAGTAAGTGAATTGGAACTAGTTGAAGCTTCAAATTTGGAATATTTGGTCAACCTTCAAAATCATCTAAGGTCAGCCCCTATTTCTAAAAAAATGAAAAAGGGGTGTTAAAATTTGAAGAAAATAGGAAGAAAGAAGATAGAAGGGTTCTAGTGTCCAAATCTTACCTTGTAGTCAATTTCTCTAAAAATTATTCTTCAAGTCTTCTAAATTGACTACCATGCATGCATGTCTTCAAGTAGACTTCTAAGTACCTCAAATCAAAATTTCAAACTTAAATTAAGAAGAGAAGGTGATGAGTTGTAAGGGATTAAGTTGAATTGAGGAATGAAATTTCTTACCTTAGAGATAGGGGTTTCGAATTTTTTTGATTTGAGTAGGAAGAATGTTTGTTTTTGTTTAGATGTTTGAAGAAAGAATGAGTGTTTGATGGTATAAAGAAGATGTTCTTGAGGTATGAAGGTATGCTTGAAGATGTGAAAGACTGTGTTTGAAGATTTGAAGATGTGAATAAATGGTTTTGAAGGTTTGAAGATATGAAGAATTGGTGCTTGAAGATTTGAAGATATGAAGGATTCTTGGAGAGATTAGAGAGAAGGAGGGAATTAGTAGGAGATTAGAATGTGTTGGATGAAATGAACAATTTTTGTTCATTTTCTTCAATGTGGCGTCACATTGGATAAGAGGAGGGATTTTTGTTTAATTTTGTGTCTTGAAATTTGTCTCTTGCATGGAGACAAAAGGTAGTCAAAGGTATGGGCAAGGGATGAGAAGAGAAAGAATGTTGGTTAAGTGGAGAGATGTTGGGAAAAATAGTAATAAAGAATTGGTGTATAAGATAATGTGTATAATGTTTGAATTAATGATGTAATTATACACAAGATGACTACATAAAGGTGTATATGTACAAGAGTTGGGTAGTATTTCTACACAAAAACACCATCATTGCCGTCCACTAGGGTATAGTGGTAATTCTATATATATTTTTTTGTCCCAAATTTGATGATAATAGATGTATAATATCAATCTCCAAATTAATTAGTGATTTCCTTGATCACTTGTAAGTCTCATGATGACTTATTCTAAATCAAATTCTTACTTCTATAAGGTAAAAGTCTCTAAAATAAATAGTCTCTTAAAATTCTAAGGTGACTAATAAATACACAAAAGTAATAATGATCAATCAATTAATCATAAATGCGAAATAGAATTAGTAAATGATCATGATCACAAGTAATAATTAAAATGAAATAAATCGCAATATATATATATATATATATTATTAATATTTACTCACAAAGTGACGTGGTAAAATAGTCGATCAAATACATAGGCGACAAAAGATCAAGTACAAGCTCGGAAAAATCGGGGCTTCATATAGACTAGTTTAGTAAATATAAATTCATGTTTTCTCATTGACTTGTTCATTTATGCGAGATTTTAAAGATACTAATTTGCTTCATTTTGATCCAAAGATTGAAAGGACACTTCGAGCAATCGGAGAGCAAGCGGAAATCAGCGAATCGGTCAATGATGAGAAAGGCGAGGACAATGAGAACAACGGAAATTTGGTTGTGAATGTGCCACCACAGCCTGAGGCACAAAGGCAATCGAGGATTATTTTCGGCGGCTATGAACCACAACTACTCTGGAATTGTCGCCAACCCATAAATGTCAATAATTTCAAATTAAAACCGAGGCCTCACAAGCATGGTTGTGAGAATCGATTTGGGGAGTCCGTGGATGATCCAGAATACACATCAGCGACATTGTTGGAGATTAGTGACACCATCAAGATGAATGGTGTGTCCGATGAGGCTATTATGTTGAGGATTTTCCCGTTCTCACTTTGGGATAATTCCAGGCAGTGGTTGCGAGGCGTTCGCACTTTGGGGAGTATCACTAGGCAGGATGATCGGATTGAAAAATTCATGGCAAAGTTCTTCCATCCTAGCAAAAGCCCCAATCGAAAGCAAGATAGCTCAATTCCAACATATCGACTTTGAGCATTTGTATGAAGCTTGGGATGGTTTAAGGATCTATTGAGAATATGCCCACAACATGGTTATGAAGACCGCGCGGAGGGTCAATACTTTTACAATAGTGCGAGCGGGCATACGGGACAATACTTATGCAGCAGGGGACACTTTGATGACTAAAACTGACGGTGGGCGTTCTTCTTCAGAAGAAATGGCCACAACTGCTTATATCAATGGCGCTCACGAGATCAATACCAAGGAAAGTTGCGAGTGTTCTTGAGTTTGGATCATATGGCGGCATTAACAACTCATATATCTTTGTTGTCGAAATAATTGGCCATCGTGGTCGGGGAATAATGCAACAGACGAGACACCACCAGGCCATTTAAGAGACTCGCACATTCAATGCCCAACAAGCCAACTATGTGAATAACCAGGGTTTTAACAATCGACGTACTCAATTACCCGACTCATTATCACCTAGGACTTTGCAATCATGAGAATCTCTCCCAACAACAATAACAACATGTTGAATCCACCTCAGGGTTTTCCAATCCATCAAGCTCTCCAATGCATCCGATAGGAATATTGGCTTATAGATTAATAACGTCGCGATTAATGAATCGGATTGAGAACATATGTGATAACTAGGTGAATAAACCTGTGAAATTCAACTTTTAAGTGTTTGATAATTTATGCGATCAATTGTTAGTTTAATTTTTGTTTACTTTTTAGTTTTAATAAACATCATTCTCTTTTCAATTTTTAGATAAAATTAAGTTATTTTAATTATAGTACTTAGCATAAAATTCGATAATAATCCTTGTGGAGAGCGATAACCTACCTTTTAAAAACTATACTAAAACTTGACATCATATGTTTGCGGTAAGAATCTCTCAATCAACGGGTCCCGGGGGGGTCCTATTAGACCCGAGACCCATCCTTGGGACCCGTTTAACTAGGTCTGAACCACTCCGGTGGGATGGTTTGATGCGAGGGTCGGGTTTAACTATCCCATTGCCATCCCAATGAACAACATTATTTTTAATGTTTTTCATATATGCAAAACTATTGCGAGAAATATGGAATGCTATAAAAAGAGGTATGTTAATGAGGATGTTGGTAATAAGTCTTTTTTAGTTAATAGGTATATTGATTACAAGATGGTGAATACTAAACTTGTTATTGATCAAGTGAATTAGTTAAATGATATAGCAATAGGATGTGCTGATGTTGGTGAATCCATTTACGAGTTTTCCCAAGTTTCTACTATCATTGGTAAACTTTCATCTTCATAGATAGATTACCAAAAAAACTGAAACATAAGAAGAAATCTATTTCGTTGGATGAACTTCTGCATGGCATCCAAATTGAGACTAAAATCTTAAAAAGGATGGTTCAATTTCTTTGTTGAATGATGGTGTGAATCAAGTGGAAGAAAAGAACCTTCAAGGAAAATTCAAGAAGATGAAAAATTGCGCAAGAATGATAATGGGAATATCGAAGAAAAAAAAAAAGAAAGGACCCTACTATATTTATGGCAATCCTGGTTTTGGCTAGGGAATGTCATCGTTGCAAAGGACCAAAGAAAATAGAAGAAACAAATTTGATTGAGGATGGTTTTGTTGCTATTCTCATAGAAATTTGTGTTGTCAATGACATGAATTTCAATTAGTGGATTCATTCGGGAGCAACTTGTCACCTTACACCAAACAAAAGTTCATTCAAAACTTACGAGGAGTTAAATTAAGCAAAAACACTACATGGGCAACTCTTGACAAGTGAAGTTTTGGACAAAGGAAACATGCTTTTTCCCCTCTCTTCTAGCAAAACTTTAACTCACGAAAAATATGTATCATATCCCGTATGAGGAAGAATCTTGTATCGATTAACAAGGTGATAATGGTTTTAAAGTAGCTTTTGAGTCCCGAAAAATGATTATTACTATAAAAGGATCCTTTGTTGGGAAATGCTACATTAAATACAATGTGTACTTATTGAGCATTGAGAATAAAATTACTACTTCCTACTATTATGTTGACTCTTTTTATTCTACAACGATTTATGGCATTTTAGATTAGGACATATTGATATGCATGTTATTGATCGTATGATAAACTATAATTTTCTTCCAAAGTGTTCAAGTACTTAATCTATTAAAACTTGTGAGTGTTGTGCTCAATCTAAGTTGATGAAAACTTCTTTTAAAAAGTGTAGTTAGAACAAGCTGGCTACTTGAACTTATTCGTACAAATATATGTGACAATAAAGAGCATATTACAAGAGGATAAAATTGTTATTTTATCACATTTATTGATGATTTTCAAAATATTCTTATGTGTATTTGTTAAGTGTATTTGTTAAGAACCAAGGATGAGGCCTTTAATAAGTTTAAAATCTTCAAGGAAGAAGTTGAAAATAACTCCAATTTAAGGATCAAGAGATTGAGACCAGATAGAGGTGGTGAATATCTATCAAATGAATTTATATAATTTTGTTTAAAAATGGTATATCAAGAGAATTTTCAGCACCAAATACACCACCTCAAAATGGAGTAGCCAAAAGGATAAATCGATCCTTATTAGAAATGGTTAGTGTTATGCTACAACACTTTCGAAATTACCAAAGTGTTCTAAGTAGAGGCACTATTAAGTTCTTGTTACATAAGTAACAAAATCGTAAATAAGAAACATCACGAAAACTCCATATGAATTGTTGGTTGGGCATAAACCTGGCATTAAACATTTGAATATAGGGTTGTATTGCATATATTTGTGATGCAACTTTGAAGAAAGCAAAAAACTTGGAAGTAAAGGCTGTGAAATCTGTTTTTATTGGTTATTTTTAATGAGTAAAGCACATATATATCTTAGGCTTTACGATAATAATGTGTTTGAGGCTACATGCTATTTTGTTTTATGAAAATGTGTGATTAAGGATGTAGATAAGTTAGATTTTAACAAAGACTTCTTAAATGAGAATGACTTACAAGTTGTATCTAAATCGGACTTTAAATTTGATGTTGGAACATCTACAAGTGATTAACATTTAGATCAAGATGAAAATGAACAATTTGTTGATTCGAGGAGTAAGAGGCGTAGAATTTGAAAAGAATTTTGATGTCGATATGTTAACTTATGTTTGACCACTAAACTCTATGTAAAGGTTTAACAATCCTACATGAGAAAAGCGAGATCAATTGTAGGATGGCAAGATAACCACGAGTCACATCTCAAGGAAGACTTAGCCGACAAATAATTATTATGTATCACAATAAATAGAAAATAAATCATAAACACTCTAACCAAATTTGTTATCTTAGTTAACTAAAGAAAACAAATACAAAGACCAATTAAAACTTAACACAATTAAACTGAAAAAAAATGATATGGATGAAAGTCTAGGATTCTGAATCATCTCATCAAACTTGCAAGCGAATACCAATTAATTGATCATGTAATTAACAAATATAACAAATAGGTAAAAACTAGGCTAGATCGGATAACTCACGCATTCACATATTAGGTCGTTTCTACATAATTTGTTATTTTTATTAAGCGAGTTAGATAATACATCTCACGATTAATATCTAACCCACAGTGAATAAATTTAGTCCAAGAATAATTTCTTCTCTCGATCTCAATTATTCCCTCAAAACAATCAAAAGTTAACCATACAATAAATTATCAAACATAGCAATTCATTCGGGAAAGCAAACCAATTAGTTAATACTCATGTTTGTTTGTTTGAAAAATATCATCATAATCTAGAACAATAAATTAGTCCATGATTGTGGATGGATACAACAATTCAATTGAAAGGAAGAGATCAATTATAAACATGATAATTTAATAACAACAATCACCAAGCAATTAAAAATCGGATAAAGAAGATGAGGAAAGATTACGCTTTGATCTAGCCTTGAAAAATATCTCCTCGTGGAAGAACAAGTTATCCCTAATGTTGGGTGTAGAAAAATAAAAAAAGGGTTTGAAAGTGTTAAAAAGTAAAAGTGTTCGAAAATATGAGTTCAGTATTATTTATAAGCTTAGAGCCCTATACAAGTTGGAAGAACCACAAAACAAAGCAAAATACAAAATTTCATCGTTCTCGCATGTCACCATGTGCGTCCACACAAGGTCTTTGTGTGACCGAGCGTGCACATGACAAGATGTTGTCTCTGTGCATCGTGGCGACCATGCGCCTTTTGTGCACGCCCGCACACTTTGCAATGTCGGCATTTGTTCTTGGCATCTTCTTATTAATTGTAGTTCTATTTCTTAGCTTTCCATAGCCACTTGAATAACCAAAATATCATCACGCCCCAGGCGGGACACGACAACGATCAACAACTTAACAAAAATTAAACCAAGCAGTCTAAAACAGATATAACAAGATCCTAAATGAAACAGAGTCTAAAGCAACGGAAAATAAAATACAAATGCGGGTACAAGTTACAAGTACAACCCAATCGAAGTATTCCAAAACTTACGATCCATAACCAAAAATAAAGTACACATCACATCACCAACTTAAGTGTCAAAGGGTCCTACGCCCTTAAGTTCTGATTCAAAATGGAAAAGAAAAAAAAAGCAGAATAAAGGAAGTCCAACATTAGCGGTAGCATAAGAAACAAGTCCAACAACAATAAAAGAGAGTAAGTCCAGCGGGTAGAGCACGGAAAATCGTCCGTGGTAGGTTCGGCGTCTTCAGCGTACTAATTTTACGTGGTTGCGTCACGGTTGTAGCGCCAACCAATGCGTCACAGGTAAGCGGTTGCGTGCGGTTTTGTAGCGCGAACCAAGCGGTCCGATTAACTCGAGTCGTGTGGATTAGAACGGATTCCTTCCGTCCTTCCTTGTAACTCCTCGAGCAAGATGGTCCAAGACCTATCACCTTATCGCTCCATGCGAAAGACAAATCCACGGTAGAGAGCTAGCTAGGCCTGGATTGTCATAATCATGATTATACCTCAAGTACTACGACTGCTTCCTTTGGACAAACTCCGTCCCTCGATTTGCGGGATTAGGGCGATGGGGCGGAGAGTGGAATAACGGCAGCGAGCCGCCTGGTTCTATCCCCAAGCGTATCCATTCCGACTATGAGCTCGACACACCAAGTTGACTCGGGCGAAATTAATTACAAGTACAGGATGTCAACTAAGCGATCGAGTGTATTAATTCAGAAGCGAGTTCAAGAAAGTTTTCAAAATCGCGTGTGGTAATTATGGTCATTGGTGGAGTAATTTGGATGAAGATAATTATCGAGTGGATAAGTAATCTTGATATCTTGAAGAATTAGGTGGGACATAAGTCCCGTTATAGATCGGAACCGCAAGACGGGAAATCGCCCGTGATCGCGTATTAATCGGTCAAGGCGAGCCGATAAGTCACGGGATTTTAAGAAGATAAAATATTTTAAATATTTATTATAAGTCATAGGGTCAGGGCTATTCTTAAAAGAAAATAATTTGAGTTAGGTCCTTGTTAAAAAGAAAATTTACAATTAGCCCGATTTTGTAAAAACCATGCCTTTAGGGTTAAAAATTGAATAATCAAATGTACCGACCTTGAAACATTATAAGGTCAGTTCTAAATTCTCTAAATTGTTCAAGATTCAGGGTTTTTAAAGTTTTTAGGTCTATGTTTTATAAAAATCTCACATTGGCCCTCAATTTGTTAAAATTATCATTTTGGGCTCTGTGTTTAAAATAATTGGATCTCACAAACCGGAAGGGATTTTAATGTGATTCTAGTTGTAAAATATCACTACGGTCAGTGGGATATTGGGACAAAAATATTTTTAAAAATAAATAAGTATAGGTCCCTTAAGTTTTGAAAATCTCATTTTTGTCCCATTTTATAATAATTGTCTTTAAGGCTTTTAGGGTCTAATTTTATGCAATTTGAACCTTGGATTGAAAATATCATAAAGTTATAATTAAAATAGTATTTTCAGGTACACGAATGTATAAGTCCTGTAAATTTCATTTGGGTCCTTAAGTTTAATCTTTTACAATTTGGTCCCTCAATTTTTATAAAATTACTTTCCAAGCCCTAAACACTTAGATTTTAGAATAATCTTAAAATATGTTATTTACAGTCCATTAAGAGTTAAAATTTCAAATTTTAAAATAGGGCCCTAGCACAGTTTGAAAATTTGAACTTCTAAAAATTTTAAAATCTAGTCCTTGGGCTTTTGAGGGTTCATTTATTTATCTCAAAACTTTTAAAACTTTATTAAAATGTCCAAATATAATTTTTGAACCTGAGTACAGTCCCAAAATTCAAAAATTATAGAGGGTCCCATAAGTTTTATTTTCTTGCAATTAAGTCCACCAATTTGCCATTTTTGCATTTTAAGTCCAAAATTCAAATTTAATCAATTATGCTCGACTTGTCCAGGTTATAAGTCATATAAAACATGGATTTCAAGGATCATAAACATCCATGTCCATTCCATACAATAATTCATCAAATACATCATTAAAGTGTACATGCATGCACTTAAATTTCAACGAATAGTATTTTTGAGCAACACTTGAGAATTTTACAACTTGATACATGCAATTAACATGCAATACATTATATATATGTCTCAAGTGCTCAATAATACATGCATTTAAGGAAAAATACCTAGAAGTTGAAAGGATTTTTCCACCCACCTTGTAAAGTGATTTGTTGGTGAAAAAAAGAATAAATCACACTTGGTTAAGAATTGACTTAGGTCATCCCTAAGTCAAGAAATACCAAAAAAATAGGAGTTAGAAAAATAGAATTAAAATTAAGAAGAAAAAGAAGAAGGTGAAGAGGAGGGCAAATACTACACTTACCTTGTGTAGTGGACAAAATGTGACAAATTGTAGCTTCAAAATGAAAAATGTTGGTCACCCTCAAGTGTAACTCTCAAGGTCAGCCCGTAAAACTCCAAAAATAAAAATGGAGTGTCAAAATTTGGAAAATAGAAAGAGAAGGAAAAAATGTACTAAAATCTCAATTCTTACCTTATAATCCAATTCTTCACAATTTCTTCAAAGTCTTGCTAAGATGATCACAATGCTTGTATGTCTCAAGTAGTCTTCTATGTATACCTCAATATCAAAATTCAAACTTAAGTTAATAAGTGAAAAGAGATAGCTACATGATATCAAGATAAGATGAGAAACAAAATTCTTACCTTTGGGAGTAGGATGGTTCGAAATTTTTTGGAAGAGTAGGAGGAGAAATTTTGTGTTTTTGGTTAAGTATTTGAAGAAAATAAAGAACAAGAAGAAGATGAAGATGAGAGTAGAGAGATGTTGGAAGGTTTTAGATATAAGTGAGAGGATTTTTGCAAGAGTGAGAGTTTGGTGTTGGTGAAAATGAAATGAATGTTTTGTGTAATAAGGCCTTATGGCGATTTCAATGTGAGAGGAGAGAGACATTTTTTTTTAAGTCTTGTAATTTGTCTCTTGCATGGAGACAAAGAGAGGGGTCAAAGTATGGGTCAAATGGAAGAATGGAAGACCATGGTGAATTTTGAGGGGAATGTTAGAGATAGTGGGGAATGTTGGGAGATTTAATGATGTAAAATTGAGGTATAAGATAATGTGTATAAAGTTTGTATTAATGGTGTAATTATACACAAGATGAAAACATAAGGTGTATGTGTACAAGAGTTGGATGTTATTTCTACACCAAAATACACCTCTTGGCCGTCCACTATATGGGCAATTGTGGTATCCATATTTTTTTTTTTCCAAAATTGATGATAATAGATGAATAATATCTATCTCCAAAATAAATAGTGATTTCTTTGATCACTTAAAAGTCTCATGATCACTTATTCTAAATTAAATTCTTAATTCATGAGGTATAAGTCTCTAAAATAAATAGTCTCTTAAAATTCTAAGGTGACCAATAAAAACACAAATAATCATAATGATCAATCAAGTGATCATTAATGTGAAATAAATTAATAAATGATCATGATCACAAGAAATAAATTAAATGAAATTAAATGCGAAATATATTTATTTATAATATTTACCCATCAAAGTGACACGGTAAAATAGTCAAAATAGTACATAGACGATAAGTGAAATAAATACATGCTCGAATAAAAATCGAGGCTTGACAATATCAATTTTCTAGAGATATGGCCAAAATACTAAGACGTGTCATTTACAAAATCTCATCACTTGATTTCCACTTTTACATGATTTTAACCCATCCAAACGTCTTCATTTACATTTCATAATGGAAATAGACATTATTGAACTCTCTCTTTGCTTTCTAATGGCATAAGAATCAAGTCAATTGAACTTCATATGCAAAAGTTATATTACAAATACAAAGATTGCCGCAGTTACGAGAAAAGACTTTTTAACGTTTCTTGCTCCAAAACTTATATTTTTTCACCAAATCCTAGAAAATCAACAAAATAACACAACATAACACTAAAATATGTAGATGCAACTAAAACACGCTAAAAATATGTATAAATCATCACATAAACTACACACAAAAAAACATGCAAAACAACTCTCTCACACTTAGCCTTTTGCTTGTCTTCAAGCAAATAATTGTGCCTTTAGACCTAACAAAAAATATTATGGATAATTTAAAATTCAATTAATCCCTAACCCCATGTTATATCCACCTCGGATCCAACATGAATTGATTCACAACCTCTACAATAGACTCACCTGACTTAGGTTAAAAATTAATAAAGGTGTTCAACTATCCTTGCTATGTTTCAAATCAGTTTTATAAGTTACAACCCGTTTTTTGCTCTTTTGTCATTGTTTTTTGTTTTTATAGCTAGCAATCTTGTGTAATCAATAATTAAAACAGGGTTTCAACTTAATTCACATCAACAAAACCTCATAATTTAAGCCCCACAACCTAGGCTGTCATTTAACCTCGTTGAACTTGTCTACCAAAAATGCCAATTTACAATTCTAGCAAAAATCTTACGTATCAAGTTCGCGGTGTAATTTCATAATAAAAAATTAAAGTTTGGCACATATTTCTAGCCAATTCACCAACACAATTATAATGTTTGTAACAATTATCAACCATATCACATATACAATGATAATCCTCGCCCGTAATTAAATCACGCAATGACCTCGGTGCGTAAAAGAAAATAAAATAGAAGGAAGGAGAGACATCTCTAGAAAGTCTTTAATTGGCAAATGGTTAAAGCAATCTCATGAACCGTCAATCTGCCAAAAGCCATGTGAAGGAAAAACAAAATACCACATATAAACTATAAATAAAATTAAACTACCGCCACATGCGAACTCAAACAAAGGAAAAAATGCTTGGGTTGTCTCTCAAGAAGCGCTCTTTTAAAATCATTAGCTTGACGATATCAACTAAGAAAATCATGGGGGTCATCGGGGCAGACCTTTTTACTACATTGGAATTTTTATTCGTGCGAGTTTTATTATGTTCCTACCATAAGACATCTTTCATAGCAGAATCGGCAGTCAACAATAAAATTATGTCACGATTTTTCCCAAGATATCCATACTTAGTTTTCTTTTTTTACATGAATCAGTGTTGGTCTTTGGTCATGAACATGAGTATGATCCTTAATAAGACTTTTATCCTTCCCCATATTCAAGACAACAAAATCATTGAGAATTTTAAAACCACCTACTTAGACCAAAATATCTTCAACAATACCTTTAAAATAACAAAGTGACCTATCAACAAGTGCAAACATAATTTGGTGGTCCTCAATTTTCCTAAATTTAATTGTTTAAATATAGAATAAGACCTAAGGTTAATCCCGCTCTAGATCAAATATATCTATGACTTCCTTACCATTCTCCATAACAATATCACAAAAGCTTATGTGAGACTGTCTCACGGATCTAGTTCGTGAGACGGAGCCCCATTTACTAATTAACCCGCTAAAATCATAAAACCCCCAAACCCGCCAAAACCCGTTGAAACCCCCCAAGACCCCAAAATCCCTTTTTTCTCTTTCCTTAAACCCTTCTTCTTCTCCCCCTGTTTCATATGTTTTGAAATTGAGAATTTTCATCCAAAACTTTTGTTGCGATTTGTCTCTAATTTTTCTCCTATTTGTTGCGATTCTTCAATTTCAACTCTCTCTATTCGAAAATTATAATCGAATATCACTTTTAACATATTTTATGTGTTATGAGAAATACTTTCATATAAAATTAAGTATCACTTTTCATTTGAAAAATATCACTTTTTGTGTTAAAGGTATCACTTTTCTGTGTTAAAAGTATCACATAATTGAGTATCACTTTTAACATATTTTTACGTATTTATGAGAAATACTTTCATATAGAAGTATCACTTTTTATGTTAAAAGTAGCCTTTATCTGTATTAAAAGTATCATATAATCGAGTATCGCTTTTAACATATTTTTACGTATTATGAGAACTACTTTCATATAGAAGTATCACTTTTCATGTTAAAAGTATGATTTTTGTGTTAAAAGTATCAATTTGCATGTTAATAGTATTAATTTGTTCATTTGTTTCTGATAAATAATTTTCATATAGAATTATCACTTTTCATGTGAAAAGTATCACTCTCTGTGTTAAAAGTATCACTTTCTGTGTTAAAAGTATCACATAACTGAGTATCACTTTTAACATACTTTCATATAGAAGTATCACTTATTTACTTAAAAGTAACATTTTTTTGTGCTTATAGTATCATTTTTTACAAACAAAGTATCACACGACACTTGTGGTAGTTTTTGGTAATATTACATGATTTTTTCTGTAATGGGGACAACTGCAGGTGAAAAGTATCACATTTTTTACTTAACAGTATCACTTTTTTGTTTAAAGTATCACTTTTTAATAACAAAGTATCAGACGAATTTGGCAGACGAATTTGGCCAAAAATCTCATTCACTAATTACAGAAATATCAATTTAAAAAACTACAGAACAATAATACCAATTTAATACAAAACTATTCAAACAATTACTAAAACAATCGAGGATATGGTTGGCTTCATTGTCATGCTCTTTACGATTACTACTTCTTTTCTTCTTGGTTACCTTCAGCTTCTTGGTTTGTAATGGTAGAAAGCATACCGATTCACAAATTAACTGTGAGACAAGGATAGTGGAAAAGTTTGTGTTGTGGTAGAGCACTCCCGCTCATGAGATCGGCAATGGAGATTGTGTGGCATGGGGATGGCTACTCCTCCGAGAGAGAGTGAGAGAGAGACAAAGAGATCGTTGATTTGCGGTATAGAGAGGAGAGATAAAAAAGTGGGCTGCGATTTTTGGTGCCTTAGGTTTATGTTTAGGGTTTTGGCTTTTGGGTTTGATTTTGGGTTTTCCGGCGGGTTTGGCATTCTAGGGCTCCATCTCACGGATCTAGATCCGTGAGACGTCTCACAAGAGACCTCCCCAAATAATATTAATGATAAAACTACCTGGATCTTGTTGCTTTTGGAGTGGACTTGGGGATGTAGTAGGAGATTTATAAGGATCATCGGTTTGTATAAGGGCGATCGCTTAATTTCCTCATCATTCATGATTTTTCACTCGCATCACCAATCTTTTTCATTTTAGTATTACCAATCTCAAGATCAATGACAACTTGAGCTTGTGTTGGTTGACTACGATCGTGTCCTTTTCAAGGAGATGTCGAGCTATTTTTACCAACTTGTGTAGCCAATTGCCCGACTTGAGTCTCAATTAAAAGAAAGGCCTCAAATGATTCAAACCGTCTTTTATTATACTTTTGTGTTTGCTTTGAATAACTCGAATAAAATAATTCAAGCTATCTTCTAATGTGGGTCGTGTTGGTTGCTCTTGATTGGTGGCCATACATGGTGCTTGTATAAAAATGACTAGAAAAAATGATCAAATGCACTGACGAAAAAACCTAAACTATAAACAAACAAAAAGAATCTTAATCTAGAAACACGGAAAATAAACACAATAATGTTACACCTAACCTCTTCTCCGCAGAATAACTCCAAAGTTTTTGCTCGACCGCTAAACTCTGTAAAAGTCTAACAATCCTGGCAAGAAAACGAGATCAATTGTAGGGTAGCAAGTTAACCACAAGTCGTCTTTTAAGGAAGACTTCACGACAAATAATTATTATGCATCACAATAAACATAAAATAAATCCTAAACACTCGAAATCATCTCATCAATCTTGCAAGCATAATGTCAACTAATTGATCATGTGATTAACAAATATTACAAACATGTAAAAACTAGGCCTAAATATGATAACTCATGTATTTACATATTACTTTTATCCCTATCCATTTTTCATTAAGTCAAGTTAGATAATAAATCTCTGATTCATATCTAAACCACTGAATAAATTTAGTCCATTAATAATATTCTATCGATCTCAATTATTTCCTCAAAACAATCAAAAATTGATCAGACAATCAATTATCAAATAAAGTAATTCATTCAAGAAAGCAAACCAATTAGTCAATATTCATGCTTGTTTGTTTGAATCAAATCATCCTAATCATAGAACAAAAAAATTAGTTCATGCTTGTAGATGGATTCATCATTTCAATGGAAAGGAATAGATCAATTATAAGCATGATAATTTAATAACAACAATCACCAAACAATTGAAAATCAGATAAATTAAGAAGATGAAGAAAGATTACGTTTTGATCTAGCCGCAAAATATCTGTGGTGGAAGAACAAGCAAACCCCAATGTTGGATGTAGAGAGAAATAACAAAAATTAGGGTTTGAAAGTGCTAAGGAGTTAAATTGTTCGAAAATATGGGCTCCCCAAGTCTTATTTATAAGCCTAAAGTCCAACACAGAGTAGAAGAGCCAAAAACAAAAAAATATTTTTTTTTTGTTTTGCAGGTCGTCGTGCGTCTCCGCGCACGGTGCTGTGAGACCAAGCACGCACAGTACATCGCTATCTCTGTGTATCGTGTACGACCGTGCGCCTCTTATGTGCGCTCGCACACCCTTGGAACATCGGAATTTGCTCTCGACGTGTTCTTCCATAGCCACTTGAATGATCTCAATATCAATTTTCTATATAGATTTATGGCCAGAATACTAAGACGTGTCATTTGCAAAATCTCATCATTTGATTTCTACTTTCACATGATTTTAACCCATCTAAACATCTTCACTTGCATTTCATACCGAGGTAGACATGTCGAACTCTCTCTTTTCTTTCTATTGGCATAAGAATCATATCAATTGAACTTGGACGAAAATGTTATGTTCCAAATACAAAGACTGCGCATGCGTAGTTACGCGAAATGACTTTTTGACGTTTCTTGCTCAAAAACTTATTTTTTCCACCAAATCCTAGAAAATCAACAAAATAACACAATGTAACACTAAAACATGCAATGCAAATAAAACACGTCAAAATATGTATAAATCATCACATAAAACACACACAAAAACATTCAAAACAACTTACATATTACAAGATGACCTTAAAACTTCTCTAGAAGCTATGTCTTTTCAGATTTAATAATGTGGAAAGGATCAATGGAAGATGAAATAAAATCAATTCTTTATAATCAAACATGGACTCTTGTTGATCCTTCTCCCAACACTAAACATATTGGCAATAAATGGGTTTTGAAAAAGAAACTCAAACCTGATGGTACTATTGAAAAGTACAAAGTAAGGTTAGTTGCCAAATGTTATAGTTGTTAAATTGCATTTTACCAACAAAATAGGCATCCTAAGACTTAAAAGTTGTATTGTTTTTAAGTAGATTGAGTCAGTTATTGTTGAAATTGTATATCAAGTCATAATAGGTATAAAAGTACCAAGAAATCAAGACACGTGTGAAAGACAATGAATAATGAATCATGGAGAAAGAATGAAAAAAAAAGAGAAGAAAACAAATTTAAAAAAAATAAAAAATTGTGTGAAACGCGGTACACAAATGGGTGTACCACAGTACATCAAATAAGAAAAGAAAAAAAACATTTATGCTAATGTACCACGGTATAATTCGTTTGTGCCACGTTTTGATCCTGATTTCACTGCTTTCACCGCGATACATTCAATGCCTATCGCGGTACCTACAAAACAACTTTCATAATAATTTGACTTTACATGAAGAAAAAGCACGAACAAATTAATTAAACGAGCGAGAAGCATTATCGGCAAAAGAAGAAGAAAGAAACAATCTACACATTGAAAGGAAAATTAGTAGAAGACATTTGATAATAGATAGTAGGCACACCCATCCTGTTTGACATCAAATACTTATTAGATTAATGAATCTTTTAATATTGATAGCCTTGATTCGAGATGATTGAGGACACCTCTCATCACGAAATTCAAGTTATCGAGTTTCTTTTCTTTCGTTTATAGTTCTTAGTTTTCTGCCATTTGTACGAATCTGCATATTTGATCGGCATAAGTTGATAGGAAGGGTAGCACAGAATATGAGCTTACCATTAGAAGCTTGAGAAATCTTCCAAACGGGATACAAACAAGTTTTTTTTACACTCTCTTTTAATTCTTGTTTGTAAATTGTAGAACATGTTTAATTATTTGTTGTTGAATTTTATGGATATCATCATGAGCTAAATTTCCATTTCTAGAGGATGATGTAACTTAATAGAATCTTATAATCGATGCTTTTATTTATCATATTTCAGTAGTTAATTTATTGATAATGTTTGTTTTAATTATTTCTAAATTAGTTAATCAATATTTTGGATTATTTGGTTTATACAATTATAATCCGATATAATAAATTGTATAACTCGGCCTTATAAAAGTTTAACTTAGATTTTCATATAATTTAGAAATTTTTGAATTCTCTGAAATCTTGCTTATGAATTCACTGATCTTTTTAAATTCTATTTTTGTGATTTTTATAGAGATATTGAAATCTAAATTGAGATCTTCAAAATTAATCACTAATCTAGTTATAGAAGTAATTATTTTATGGAATTCATGATTTATAAATTACTACTGAATAATTGATAGATTAAGTTGATAAATATAAGATAGATTAAGTGAATAATTCCTCCTAATCTATTTATTATTGCATATTTAAATATTCAAGCCAATAAATCGATTAAACATTGCTTTAAAGTGTATTTTGCTATTTTTTAAAACACCCAAACTCATTATTCGGTTTTCTAGATAAAATTAATCTATTTTAATTACAATACTTTAGCGCTTATTTAATTTCCATTCCCTGTGGAAACGACAACCCGATTTTTATCATTATATTAAAACTTGATATCGTATACTTGCGGTAATATTTTCATGAACAATAGTCAAAAAGAAAAAACTATTTTGAGACATTTTCACCTATTACTAAATTTACTTCTATTAGAAAAATATTTGCAATTATTTCTATGTTTTACTTGGAGGTTCATCGATGGATGTTAAACCTGTTTTCTTAAATGGTGATCTTAAAGAAGTAATTTACATACATTAACCGAAGTTTATGTTGTTAAAGGTGAAGAACATAAAGTATGTAAATTAAATAAATCATTGTATGGTCGTAAACAAGTACCGAGACAATGGTATAAGAAATTTAAAAAAGAGGTTAAGAAGTTCAGTTTTAAGAGTAGCAAATTGAAATCTATGTTTTTACTAAGGTTACTCCTGAATATAAAGCGCGTCTAAATTTATATGTGGATGATATGTTGAATTTTGGTTCTAATTTACAAAAGATATGTTAATGAAACCAAAAATTATCTCAAACAAGTATTTGGAATGAAGGACTTAGGTCCATCGAAGTCATTTTGGGGATCAAAGTGATTAAAAGGGATAGGACATTTATATTAACATAATCTCATTATATAGTGAAAGTGATGAGAAAGTTCAATTACTTTAACTGCAAGTAAGTAAAAGTCTTATTAATCCTCAAGTGAAATTAGTTCCTAACGAAGGAGAAGTTGTAAACCAAGTAGAATATGCCAGAATAATTGGTAGCATTACGTATGTGGTGAATCACACAAGACTTGACCTTGCGTGTTCGATTGGCGTATTAAGTAGATTTACTAGCAATCCTAGTGAAGAACATTGGACAAAACTGAAGAGAGTACTAAGATATTTGAAGTTCACAATAAAGTATGATTTGCATTATAACTGTAGTTCGTCCACATTTTAATGTTATAGTGATGCAAATTGCAGCTAACAAGATTGACTCTAAGTCTACTAGTGGTTGGTTGTTCACTATTGGTGGTGCCATAGTTGCTTGGGCTTCAAAGAGGCAAACTTGTGTTGCATTATCCTCTAAGGAATCTAGTATATATCAATGTCAACCGCTAGCGAAAACATTATATGGTTCAGAAGATTCTTAGAACGATTTTGTTTTTAGATCCTAAAAAGGGTCCTACGACTTTGTATTGTGATAATGAAACAACGATTTACAATACACAGAATGAGAGAATATCAAGCTATAGTGGACATATTGCTATGAGGTATAATCATATCGAAATATGGTTAAAAAGGAAGATTGTACTTGAGTATCTTCCAACAAATAAAATGTTAGTTGATCCACTAACAAAACTTTTACCTGTGAAAAGGTTACAAAGATAATGAGAGATGGTGGGGTGTTACCGTTTAAACAATATCTTGATTGAAACCAACTCTATCTTAAGATACAACTCACACATTTGATCTATGCACTTTATTTACCATAACAAGAGTAGGTTGGAATTTCAATCCTTGATAGACTTATAGCATTGTGGAATGTGTTATGGACATTCATGACGAATCTACCTAATACAACTAGAGAAATGATAGGCCGCCTTCGGATTACTCGGTAAGATCTTAGGGTACTTATGAAAACCAGGATTCAGCATAAGACCATTACAAAGGTGTTGCCAAGAACAAAATGAGCAAAGAATCAGCGTAGTGAGAATATTTCTACTTAGTGTTAAATATTCAACCATAAGTTAAAGGCTCGTCTACTTCATGGCTATTCACAATGTAAAATAAGATGTATTTTATTTTATATGTAAATAAGTGGAGGATTGTTATATATATTTACATATATAATAATTGGTGTCCCACATTGATTTTTGTGTTGTATTAAATGAGTCTCACATTGATTGCATCACTTTTAGGAAGACACTCTCATTTATTGCATTATCCCACATTGGTTGTGTATTGAAGTGTGGAGCTTAACTTGGTGTATAAAAGAGTTTAAGTTTGGTAAATCCTACCAAGATTTGGAACTTCCTCCTTATTATGGAGGAAACACCAAGTGGCTTCTAGTTTTAAATGAGAGAGAGAGGGAGGATCATCTAAGAACATGTCTCTAGGTGAGACACAATGGACTAATATCAACCATCCCCCACTATTAATTAATGGATATGATTTAATGGATAAAAAATATATTAAAACATTAATTTAATCAACATAAGGGTAGTAGGGTAAAATAACAGAACAAAGTAGTTACAAAAATGTAATCAAATCTTTTTCTCTTTCATGCATCTCTCAATCTCACGTCTCTCTCTCTCTCTCTCTCTCTCTCTCTCTCAATTCCTCCATTAATGCAAATGAAAAAAAAAATTGAAGAACTCGAATCAAAAAAGAAAATAGTGAAAACGATATGATTATGTTCCAAATGAAAATGTGAGTTTGAATCATGATGATGAATCATCAGTCGTAGAAAAAATCCTGTCCAACAACATCAATGGTGTAGACATCGATGGAGAACTCAAAACTAGCCATAACATCGACTCTTAAAAAACTGTAATTTTCACAAATAAGAAAATGCATAGATACTTATGTAATGATGTATAGATACTTATGAAATGACGCATATATCTATATGATATTACATATTTTATATTATGTAACAAAAATCAACTTTATATGCATTTCCCGAAAACTATCTATACAACGTACAAAAACTAATATACAATATATTATACCCAACTATGCAGCAAAATCAACAAACTATGCATTATCTATAAAATATATACGCAGTGTGGAATAACTAAATATACAGTATATTATGTAACATCCCAAAATAAAATATCCAGTATATCTTATGGTCGTAATACAATGCAATAAAAATAACTAAATGTGCATTATTTAACAGCTAATTAAGCAGAAGAAGAACCCTAACTATATCGTAAAATAAAAAAAATGAAAGAAAACTTCTTCCTTAATTAATGCCATTAAATACGGCTGTTACAATCTCACACCATAAAAACGGTTACAGAAAATCAAACATACCAGGAAAACTGCTGGGGATAATTGATTTCAATTACAAAATTAGAAAGCTACCCTTAAAATGGCAGAAATTAGGGAAAATAAAAAAAAACTGAATTAATCACATCCCTTCATTTTTTAAGATCAGTGGGAAAGATGAGTCCACACTGTCTCACCTAGGGAGGGTGGTCTCATTTGAACCAAATCCTATATATATGTATATAAGAAATAAAGAAAAAGAAATAAATAAATAAAAATAAGGGAAGAAGAGGGAGGCGGACCGGGGCTCGGGCTCGAGTGGGAGGAGATTCCGACCCGACTATTTAAAATTTTAATCAAAACTGTGTCTTTTGTTAAAGAGGTGCAACTCTTGGAGGCAGCCTCTAAAAATCTTTAAATAGACATCCAGATATTTCGAGAAAGAGTTATGGAAATTAATAATCCTCTTTTCGTGAGTGTTCATTCTTCTTTCTTTTCCTCGATTAATTTTAAAACTTTTGATTCTTGCTTGAGAAAATTAAGAAGTGTAATATTAGAATTTTCGTGATTAGGATTTGTATCATGGAGGTTAATTCCTTGAGACCATTTACATTGTGTGGAAGGAATTAATACCTTAAAAATATCATATTTAAAGGTGTGTCTAAATTTATACATATTTCTTGTTACCCACAATATTATACAACAATAGAAGACTTGTTGAAGCATGCAAAAAAATTAAAGGAGTCGCAATCGAGTGGATCGAAGAGCTTGATCAAGTACATCGATTGTGTCTTCCGGAGAGCTTACAATAGAGTCATCCAAGAAATAAAGGAGAATATTCAACTTATGGGGTGAAGCGGATGATGGACTCAAAGCGAGAAGAGATTCATTTGTAAGATTTTGGTAAGGAGACAACCCGCAACCTTAAAGTTATCTTCTTGAAAGAGTGCAAGAAGCAAGGACCAATGGAATGCTTGTGTTAGGAATTCTATTGTTTAGATTTTGATGAATGCCATGTAAAACTTAGAATAGAAAGTTGGCTCCCCAATTCTTGCTTTGAAATGTATTGTAACAATTAGAGCTGCCAAGGTGAGTTAAGTCGGCCTACGCTCCAACTTGCAAGAAGACAATCAAGGCTTGAAGGAAAACTCTGGCGTGAGACAATGAGTACAACAAAGAAGAGCAGACAGAACTCGATCAAGAAGCGGTGAAATGCAGTGAGTGGAACATCATCAAGTCAACTCAAGAGAAGCCAAGTCTCAAGTCAAGTGACAAGAGTCATCCAATGATTGGAAGTCGACTCTAAGTCACCCAGGGAAAGCGAGGAAATGCGATCAAGTCGAGATAATCAGAAAAGAACCGTTCTGTACAAATCAAGAGATTTACTTAAACAAGTAATATCTCCATACTACCTTTCTTGGAGTGCTCGATCCCGAAGCGTGCAAAAGAAATGAACGAATGGGAAGCATTACACCGTGTCGAACTCGAAAAGGTGATAAAACATTTCATACGAGGAAATGGCAATTCCAAGAACTCGCACACCAACGATCGCAAAGTGATTTTCAAAAATGAGCCTATCTCTTCAACGGGCAAATTTTTGAAAGTTCACTATAAAAGGCCGAGGAGTTTGATTGAGAAAAGATGATGCGTGGATGAATGACACACGTGAGATATACAAGTTTATCAATAATCGAAACATTCTCAATCCTCAAACTACATCTCAAGTACATCAATCCAACACTTACCTGTGAAGGAAAGAGAACTTCAATCGCTTGAAGAGGAAAATACTGAAAACAAGGGGTCTACATTCCAAGAAGGATTGTAGAAAGGTTCAAGGCTGAACCAAGTCTTAAGCTTTTGGAGGGCTTCGTGATCAAATCCAAAGTGCTTGAGCAAGTGAGTCAGAGCAAAGCAGCCCTGTGAAGAAGCCGAGTCGTCGAGAAGCCACCGAGTGATCAAGGCGTCTCAGGCGAGTCCCAAAGGATCAAGTCGGCTGTTGTTGTGATCAAGACTTGTATCGGGTCTGCTACCACTTTGTAAACCGATCATTACTTAGTGGATTCCTCCGGAGTTGGAGAAGAGAGGAGTAGAAGAATTACCCCATCTTCGAACCTCTATAAAAACTTTCTTTGTGTCATTTACATTTCAGATTTAAATTTTTGCACTTTTAATTGCTTATATCTCACGATAAATTTGCTATCCATTTGATAATCTATAAGTCTAAATCAAGTTTGTAAAAAACTTGCTTAATCAAACTTAAGGGTGTTAAGTCTTCCATGAAAACAAAACCACAATGAGTCAAATTATAGCCAACAATTTGAGTTACTCTATTAATGTACTTCAAATTGAGTCTCATGAGAGATTAACTCTCTTGAGGACTAATTCGATCCATCAAGGACACATTGTGTAGAACTCTCAGAGATTTAAAAGGCCTAAATCGAAAATTTGGTAAGGTTTATTCAACCCCCCTTCTAAACCTTACACTTACACCCCTTGGGACCTACAAGTGGTATCGAGCGGTTGGTTCATTGAACCCTCCGCATCGTTCTTGAACTAGATCTCCAATCTTTTCAAAAGTCCGCTTTAGTACTTATCTTTCAAAACTCTTTTCTATCATTAAAAATTATTATCATGGAAGCAAATCTAACACGCATTCCTATGTTCACTATTGAAGAATTTGATGATTGGAAAATTCGTATGCGAGCTCATCTATCAAAGATTACATGATGAGATGTGGATAGTGATAGAAGATGGGCCTCTGCAAATATTAAAGGTGAACACAATTATACGAAGAGTTGCAAATTTGAAGGGAAGAAGATCAGACACCGGACTCATGGTTGAAAAACCAAGAACCGAGTGGACAAATGATGACAAAAAGATACAACCTGGACAATGTAGCCAAGGACATTCTTTACAAAACCTTGGATAAAGCCATTCAACAAAGTCAAATCTTGCAAAACGGCTAAGGAAATCAGAGGACAAGTTGACTTTGATTTGTGAAGGTTGAGCAAATCAAAGAAAACAAATTATCGATGGTTTGTCATGAGAAGTTTGAAAATTTCAAAATGATCTCGGGAGAGAACCTGGACCAACTAGACGCTCGATTCTGAAAATCACAAATGAGTCATCTACACTTGGAAAGGAATATACACAAAAGGAAATGTGTATGAAGATCCTAAAAAGTCTTCCAAATTGAATGGGAAATGAAGGTCATGGCATTGAGACACTCCATGGACCTATCAAAGACATCCAATCACGAGTTATTCTCGGACCTCAAAGCCTACGAGTTTGAGCCGAGAAGGAAAGACCAGGAAGAGACAGCAGTTGTACCCAAAACAATTTGCTCTAGTTGTCAAAGACGGAAGGAGAGCTGAGGTCAAAGAAGCAATTGACCCGGAAGAAATAGCCCTAATGGTTAAAAGATTTAACAAGTTCTTTAACAAGAACTACAAGAGAGAAAAGGGTGAATCCTCCGTAAGACACTCGGCTCCCTCCAAATCAAGAGATGATAGGCCAACGAAGAGAATGATCATCAACAAGTTGAGTATCAAAGAGGCCGACAACTCAAGAATAGAAAGAGTCGATCAAAAGGCTGAATATCTATGTTGGAATTGTAGACAACCAGGTCACTATGCCATTGATTGCTCATATCCTGTAGTCAACAAGTACGAAACGAAGAAGAAGAAAGGTCTTGAGAGAAAGAAGACAAGAGAAGAAAAAGGCAATGATGGCTGCGCAGAGATTGCTTGAGACAGCCAAGTCAAGAGAGACAACACTCGAGAGCAAAGCGGTGAAGCGACTATTCAAGTGACTCTGAAGAAAGAAGCTTTGATCGCGCTTAATGGCCAGAACAAGATCAAGAAGATGAGGTACAATCTAACTCAACAAGCTCGGACACTAGTGATAGTGATCGTGTGACACACACACTTCATCACCCACTCTGATCTTTATGATTCATTAGGCAAAATGATGAAAGATTTTGAGCACATTAAAACCTCACACACACTATTGAATGAGGAAAACACCTACTCAAAAATCAAAACTCAAAGGCGACTAAGGAGCCGAGTACTCTAAGTCAAATAGTGATGAGAATAAAAGTTTAAAGGCTGAAAATGCTAAATTAATAGCAGAAATTGCTGCTATAGAAAAGAGGGAGAATGACCTCAAAAATGTTATTGCCTCATTCACTAAGGCATCTAAATCATTGGATGATCTTATTATGAGTCAAAGAGAATGTGGAGACAAGACAGGCTTAGGATTTAATTCCTTTGTGCCATGTCAAACCTCAAGAGTAATTTTGGAAAAAGGATCTTCAAGTCATGAAGAGTCCGAAAAATCCAAAACTCTAAATGATGCACACACTTTCAATCAAAGCACAATGCTAAGCAAACTGGCCTTGGTTACAAAGGAAAAGGAAAACCCCGATTGAGAGTCTTTGAAAGGACAATTGAAGAGATTCACCGAGTCCCTCGGCCAGACTCCAAACAGAAAATACTGTAAAAAGAAGAAGCGAGCTACCAAAAATCCCGAGAAAACTCATAAAGAAATACATATGATGGGAATGGTAGAAAATATCCAAGCCAAGTCGATGGAATAATGTGAACTACCAAACTAGACTTATGGAATACAAGCCCAAATGGCAAAGGCCTAGAACTCAACAAAGGCCATTCCAAAAGCATAAGAGCTTTCATCGGACACATATGCACCTGGCACTACACTCAAAGACACCACAATTACCCAAGAAAGGCAATTGCTAAAACACATATGCAGCATACGACAAAAGAGACAATTTATGAACTGACTCCCAAGCAATTTGCCAGGATTGATTATAATTATGGCACCGATAGATGGCAACCTCTTAGAGTCAAATCATTTGGCTATAGGTTGGTTGGATCATCTTATAATTCTAACCCCTCGGGACCCGCAGACAAGAATGGGTACCTAAAACTTAATTTCCTTGATTGCGGGTTCAAGGAGCAGTGAGTGCCAAGGAACCTGGTACATGGATAGTGGTCATTCCGGACACATGACAGAGAAATAAGAGAAATCTGTCAAAATTCAAGGAAGTCAAAGGAGCAAAAGTCATATTTGGAGAAATGAAGCTCCTGGTGAAATAAGAGGCACGGATCCATCAAAAGGAATGGTTTAGAAATCACGGATGTTGCATATGTTGAAGGACTAAACTTCAATTTACTAAGCATCGATCAACTCTGCGACAAGGGCTACAATGTTGGATTCAATATGGGAATATGCCAAATCAAAAATATTGGATCTAATGAAGTTGTCTTTGCAAGGATGTAGACAAAAAATATGTATGTAGTGGATTGGTCAATCGCAACACCCAAGACTGTCTCTCTAAAAAGAGCACAAATGAATCAAGTTAGGCTGTGGCACAAAAAAGCCGAGTCACCCGAACTTCAAAACAATTAATAAGCTAGCAAGAAGTCATCTTGTAGAAGGACTTCCAGGACTCGATATACAAGAAGGAAAGTATATGTGATGCATGTCGAGAAGGAAAACAAATCAAGTCGTCATTCAAAGAAAAGACATGCCCATTCTCAACAAGAATATTGCATCCGCTTCATATGGATCTATTTGGCCCAGTGGAACCAGCAAGCATAAGTGGAAAGAAATACACCTTGGTGGTAGTAGATGACTACTCAAGATATACATGGACAATATTCATGTGCAAGAAGAAAGAAACTCTACAAAAGCTACCCACGGTGATGAAGAGAATACAAAATGAGAAGAGTCAAACCATTATCAAAATAAGATCGGGATAGAGGAACCGAGTTTGTCAATGGAATAATAACTCGATCTTGTATTGAGAATGGTATTGGTCATGAACTATCACCGCAAAGGACTCCACAAAATGGAGTTGCGAGAAAGAAGAAAGAACTCTCAAGGAAGCGGCAAGGACCATGTTAGTGAAGCAGGTTACCAAAAAGATTTTGGTGCAAGCAATCAACACACTGCTACACCCAAAAGAGATGTATGATAAATAGGCAAATGACAAAGACTCCCTATGAGATCTGGATGGAAGAAAACCAAATGTTGCATATTTCGAGGATATTTGGATGTAAATGCTTCATCCACAATAATGGCAAAGACAACCTAAAGGCTTTTGATGCTAAAGTCGATGAGGAGTATCTTCTTAGATACTCAAAGCAAAGCCTACGAGAATACTCAACAAAAGAACTATGGTTACTGAAAGAATCCATTCATGTAGTATTCGATGAGCCAAACATAAATGGAAAAGACATTGAAGAGTCACCGATAAGTGAAACATCCAATCTCACGAAGAATCCCTATCTCAAGCCAAGCGGGGATTATCAATTGAAAGAAGATGAGATAGCTGAATCTCAAAAACAGTGGAAAATCTGCAATTGAGTGATCACGAGAGAGGCGACCCGCAAAGAACACGATTGCAAGTCGATCAATCCGGCTAACTTACTTCAACCTGACGTAAGATGGTGAGAGACCATCCACCGATCTTGTCATTGGAGACATGAGAGAAGGTGTCAAGACAAGATCCAGAACTCAACAAGAAGCAATGTTCACATGCTTCATCTCGCAGAATAGAGCCCAAAGATATGTCACAAGCATTGGATGACACACATTGGATTCAAGCTATGCAAGAAGAGTGAATCGGTTTGAGAGAAATAAAGTATGGGAATTAGTACAAAGACCCATACATCAAAATGTTATTGGAACCAAATGGGTATTCGAAATAAGATGAACGAGGAAGGTTACGTGGTAAGAAACAAAGCAAGATTGGTAGCCAAAGGATATTGCCAAGAAGAAGGAATAGATTTTGATGAAACATTTGCTCTGTAGCAAGATTGGAAGCTATAAGGATGTTTCTTGCCTATGCACTCACAAAAACTTCATTGTATATCAAATGGATGTAAAAAGTGCATTCCTAAATGGATTATTGTAAGAAGAAGTGTATGTTGAACAACCTCCAGGATTTGAGCGAAGACTCTTGGAGACAAAGTGTACAAACTCAAGAAAGCCCCCGTATGGATTGAAACAGGCACCCGAGCATGGTATGATACCACCGTCACAATTCCTAATCGAAAATGGATTCACTAAAGGAAAAGTAGATAGAACACTTTTGAGAATTCAAGACAAGAAGAGTATACTTTGCTTGTTCAAATATATGTGGATGACATCATTTTTGGATCCACTAACAAAGAAGGCAGTGTGAAAATTCTCAAACCTCATGCAAAGTAAATTTGAAATGAGCATGATGGGAGAGCCGACATTCTTCCTTGGACTTCAAGTGAAACAATGAAGGATGGAACCTTCATAAGCCAAACAAAATACACGAGAGATTTAATGAAGAAATTTGGTATGGAGGAGAAGTCTTCAAAAATACCAATGAACACATCATCAAAATGGACATGGATGCGGATGGCAAGCCAGATCAAACAAGATCTGAGCACTTATTGGATCACTGCTCTATCTCACGGCTAGCAGGCCGGACATCACCTTTCTTTGTAGGTGTATGTGCAAGATTTCAATCTGCTCAAAAGAGAGCCATATGACCGGCTAAGAGAATATTGAGATACTTAAAAGGAAATCAAGAAGTAGGGCTATGGTATCCAAAGGAAGGTGGATTCAAGCTAATTGGCTATTCGACTACGACTATCTTTGGATGCAGAGTGGACAGAAAAGTACTTGAGGCACATGTCAAATGCTTGGAAACAGAATTTCTGGTTTAGCAAGAAGCAAAACTCAATAGCCACTTCTACAATTTGAGGCGAATAATACATAGTCATGGCAAAATTGTTGCCCAAGTCCTATGGATGAGACAACAATTGAGAGATTATGAAGTTGAAGAAAAAGAAATTCCAATCATGTGTGATAACACAAGTGCAATTGCTATCACTCAAAATCTGTGTTGCACTCAAGAACAAAACATATAGATGTCGATATCATTTCATAAGAGATCATGTTGAAAAGAAGGACATTATCTTGGAATATATCTCAACCGACAAACAACTAGTGACATCTTCACAAAACCATTATGTGAGTCAAGATTTGAAGAACTCAAACATGAGTTGGGGCTAATTGAGCTAAGTCGAGACACGAAAGAGTCAAAGAAACGAAATGGAACAGAAAGAAGGTGAAAAAGAGCCGAAAACAAAAATTAGCTCAATAAATCACCAGATCGGAAAAGTCGACTATACCAAGTCGGTGATAGTCCGAGTCACTAAGAGAAATGTGAGAAGCGAGTTAAATCGGCTAAGAGATAAGCTGAATAACTTATGAGCAAAGAGACAAAAACGCAATCGTTTTTGACTAAGCGGGAATGTTTTAAGAGACACGTCGAATAATGATGATGTGTACGGACATAAAGCTGCACACAAAGCCTATGATTGGATATAAATGCTTTGCCGCATTAAATACGAGACATGAACTGCTCAATATCGTGCGAAAATCCAAGCCGTTGATTTCGATCACGATTCAAAACCATCTGCACGCCCTTTCATAAACCATATTTAAACCATTTTTCGTCCGTTTCTCTCTCACACTTCTAAAAAAGCTGTTCAATCTCTCTCAAAAAAGCAAAGGCAAATACTCTCGAAACCCTATCAATCTTCAAATCAAATTTAAATTTTTCCTTGAAATTATTCTCGAGAAATGGCACCAACGTATAACTTTACCAAGTTGGGAAAACAAATCCACACCCGGTTCGACCGTGGATTTCGACGGAATGGTGAAGCGGGGTCCGACGACACCCTGGTGAAGAAAATCGCGGAGAAGTTAGAAACGCCGGATCAAACCGTTTCTAACACTTTGGAGTATCCTATGACCTATGTGGAGGAGGTCGCACAATTCTACGTGAATGCCGAGATTCACGATGAAGGAATCAAGTCATCATTCACGGGAAGCAATGACTATCACGCCAAGGATTTGGTGAATATTGCTCACTACCAATGAGAGGGAGCATCCAAATCAAAGAGGCCGATGTAAACTTGGGCGACGCATGGAAAGAAATAGCCAAGTCCGACGTTCTTTGACAAAATAATATACACAAAGAAACAAGAGATCAAGGAGGATTATCACAAATTGTTGGATATTGTTGCCAAGTGTATCGACATAAAATTTGGCGGCTTTGACCAAGCTGTCAAAGGCAAAATTGATTGTGATGGCTGCAATAATCGAAGAAAAGAAGATAAACTCGGGCTGAGTTTATCTCAAACGCAGACTCTGCCGAACGTGGGGAACAAGTCCTTCAAAGAAGATGGGTCATTTGGAGGATCTCGGGATATGGCCTGGTGATTGGCGGGCTATTGGAGGTGAAAGGAGTACCTCTTAGACATGGGAAGGCCTTCCATGTTAACAAGAGGATGTTCGAGCTAATCTCTCTCGTGCTCGAAAGCGTCGCGTCGCCAAGAGAGTCGACACACGGGGGGGGGAATCACCACCCCCGAAGACACAACCGCTTCCTCTCCAACCAAGAAGAAAAGCTGCCCTGCGCCTACCAAAAATCTCTTTGCCCTGCAAAGAAAGAAAACCAAACATGCTCCCCCCTGCAGAGTCAGTCACCTGCCCTGCCGTGTGTCACCCCCGTGCGCCCCTGCGGTCGAGAAGGACTCACAAATTCCTTCTCTCGATCGTCAAAAGAGGAGAATCGACAAGCCTAGACGGCCAGCTCCTCGAAACAAACACAAGCACGCCCCGGCCCAAGACTCGAGGGACACCGCCTCGAACTGTAAATTCCCCAGTACAAACCAGAGAGACGAAGAAGACTCGTCAAGCGCATCGAACAAGAGAAACCAAAGAGTCGGCTACTCGGCCTAGCACACAGATATCGGAGACTACCGGGAGAAGTAGAGTCTCCGGATGTAATTGATGAAACAGCAAGTCTGCTTGAAGGTGATCAAGAGGCAACCCGAAGACACACATTGTAGTTCATACAAATTAAACTCAAGAAGAACCAAATAAGCGGATAGTGATGTAATGATCCTATCTCCACCTTACCCAGACATCCAAAATCGTCATGTGAGTGGAGAAAATGGAAGCGAAAGCGTCAAGGAGCGATTCAACGGCTGAATTCATAGAAGAAGAAGAGGAACTCGCTAAATTTCCTCGGATTATCTATCTTGTGCTCCCACTCTAGATGAAGACAAGCGCATGGATATTCGCAGATCTACAAGGACAAGGAGAGAGAAAAGCAAGTCAAGAAGCCGAAGCACGCGAAAAGGCAAGTACACCGCCCTATCTCCTAAGAAGACGAACACTTTCATCCTCTCCTTGATGTCTTCTCTGAAAGTGATGAGGAACACGAGAATCTTTGCCGCCACGAAAAATTGCGGTCGCAAAGAAGCATTGCATGAATCAAGAATCCTTCACGAGCAAAGACGATGGAGGGACCAGAGAGTCCTCCGAACACACCGAAATTGATCCAATGGGAGTGGTTCAAAGAAATAGCCAGCGATGTTGTTCGCTACCACTTCCCAAATAACTCGGAAGAAGGCAATAAGGAGGCATTGGCGATGAAACCAAGCTAGTGGGGACCCCAATCAGCCAACCCCTATTGAAGGTGTGCCACCACCGCCCCAACTACTGAACCATCAATTGCAACAAGGGAGTTTGGAGACGAGTAACCCCACTCCAAGTCACTCAAATGATGCGCCACGGTGAGGGGGAACTCCCTCCACCGCTACGGCAAGGTCGGAGGATCTTTGCCGATGACTCCACAAAGAATGTAGGAGGCGAAGCAAAAGACACTCAAACACAAGAAGAAACGAAAGTTGCCACCAACGAAGCTCGAGGCGATTGAGACTGTCTCGGTCACCGAGGTGCCAACAACTACGAAGGCTAATGACGCTAGCGATGCAATCGAGGCACGAGAAGGAATGCCACAGGAGTTAACACTGGCGATGAAAGCGCAATCCATGGGGTTGAGACTCAAATGGATGCCATCAGAAGACCCTAAGACAGTGACAACATCGAAAGGAAGGCCAGCCTCGCAAAGCGAGAGACTGCCGGAGGAAATGAAGGCCCACGGGAGGTTGAGACTTCCGGGGTAACACAAACAAGTAGAGAACATCCCTCCCGCAACCATCGATCCATCGAGAAGGAGATCGGCACTTCATGATTCCCAGGACAACCCCGATGTCACATTTCGGATCGGAAGGCGAAGAAAGAAGAGTCAACCCCATGACAAATCCAAAAGACTCAACAAGCGGATGTTCCAGGCACAAAGTCGATCCCAAGACTACTCGTCGGACCTTTAATTTTGATGATGAGCCACCAATGGAAATCTCATCACCGTCCGATGACACTTCCGATAAGGCCGAGGACCCGATCTACTCAAAAGGAGAAATCACCGAGACCAACGAAGGCTGACAAGACATTGAGGCTCGGCAAGCCGAGTCCCATGCACCACAAAACCCAACCAACCAAACATCAACGCTCCCGGCTCCTCAAGCTACAAATGGATCGATTCCCAAAAGAACTTCACGCCCACCGCTTATCATCGAACAAATCCCGGATGGCGGTGATGAATCCTTTGAGGAATCTTTCCCTTTCTCACCGGAGATACGAAACTCCACGAAGAGTCGAAAAATGAGCAAGCACGCTATCACGCACCAGCTCTGTTTTTCACTCGGCACAATTGTTCCAAATAGATTTCGATTTCGACGTCAGTATGGCCATCACCGCAATGAAGAATCAATCAGTGAAGTACGAGAAGTGTTCAAGGCACTCTTTCTTTGAAGTTGAAAAGATGGAGAGGCATCGAGCCTCCTTGGATATGCTTTGGACAACAGAGATGCCAACCTTACAAAATGACTTGAGAGGCATCACGATTTAGGGTAAGGAATGGTGGCAACAATGAAAGAATCAATGCGTGTGGAACAGTGAGATACTTGAACAATTATTCAAAAAGTCAGCCGGTGTGGAGAGAGCCGAAAATGTTGATGCGAAACGAAGTCTGCGGGAACACATTGAACATATGCACGAAGCTCACACCGCCGAGATCAAGTGCTGCGTGAGCGAAATGCAAATGATATACTGACGTTTGGAAGAACACATGACAAGAAAATTCAGCCTTCTCATGGCCGAGATGAAGCCGATTTCAAATAGAATCCAACGCTACTCGATCAATTCCGTGCGGCATACAACGCAGAGACTTGAAGCAAAATTCAACCATCGGAGACTCGACTTCATGCTTGCCAAAGATGTTCCACAGGGTTCCTCTATCCTTTGATGATGCCAAAAAGGGGAAGAGGAATACCTTAAAGCGAAAATCAAGCGAAGAAAGGAAAAGAAGGAACAAATGAGAAGGAAAATCAATGAGGAAATTTTGAAATCGAAGAAAGGAAAATCTGTGAGGGGGAAGGATCAAAGAATATGACCTTGATGATTGCACAAACCCCCAACAGGTCCTCACACGGTGACATTATTATAAGCGAAAACTCCCGTGACTCGCCACTCCAACACTCTGTTGTATCTATGGCCGAGAAGAGAAAAGCAATTGAAGCGAGGGATGAAGGAGGTGGAAGGAAGAATGGATGCCAGGGTGATGAACATTTTGAAAGAACACGGAGGCATTCCGGTTGACAGAGACACGTATGCCATTTCGGATGTCGGAGACAGAGCGAGATCGATTGACGAATTCAAAACGCTCGAATCAAGGTTATTTTGCAAATATGTCCTTGCTCAAGCTTGGGACTGTCTTGGGAAAAGGGTCTCACATTATGTGAAGAAGGTGCCGAATGACACAGACAACCTAAATCTCTGCTGGTCACTCCATTGCTGGCACTCACCGGAAAGAAGAAGGCCCCAAGATCAAGATACGCCCAGGTAGAGGAAGAAGCGGCGATGGAGGAAGAAGCTTGGACTGGGCCTCGCGCCAAGAATATTGAATCGTAGATCCGGGAAAGAAAGGAGGGATCTCTTTGGGTGGGCTGGGCTTGACCATGTGGCGAACTTGCAAGTGGCTAAAACCAACGCCGAGTATGCAAAAAGGATAGAAGAAAAAAACAAGAGACAAACTCGGCTATGACAGAGAGACAGGAAAGAATAAGGAAAGATGAAGGCTGCAGGAAGGCATATGAGAAGAAAAAAAAAAAGAAAGCGGTGATGACGAGAAGAAGAAAGAAGAAGAAGATCTTGCTGATCAAGATGAAAGAAGGAGACAATGAAGGAGATGAAGTGTTCTTTGTCATCAACCCTTCGTGTATTTTATATGCAAATACATACAATGTAAGTCTTACGTAATAGTGCAAATTTTTTTTTCATACTGATACACCTTGTAAACAACATTGTGTTAAGTACAAGAATGATATGATCAATAAAAAGATTGATTATGCGCATACATTCTATGTCAATACACTATCTCAGTATGTATCTCGTGTTATTTGCATCTTTGTATGATTTAAGTTTTGGCATCATCAAAAAGGGGGAAATTGTTAGGAATTCTATTGTTTAGATTTTGATGAATGCCATGTAAAACTTAGAATAGAAAGTTGGCTCCCCAATTCTTGCTTTGAAATGTATTGTAACAATTAGAGTGGCCAAGCCGAGTTAAGTCGCCTACGCTCCAACTTGCAAGAAGACAATCAAGGCTTGAGGCTTGAAGGAAAACTCTGCGTGAGACAACCGAGTACAACAAAGAAGAATGACAGAACTCGAAGAAGCGGTGAAATGCGGTGAGTGGAACATCGATCAAGTCAACTCAAGAGAAGCCAAGTCTCAAGTCAAGTGACAAGAAGTCATCCATGATTGGAAGTCGACTCTAAGTCACCTGGGGAAAGCGAGGAAATGCGATCAAGTCGAGATAATCAAAAGAACCGTTGCAAAATCAAGAGATTTACTTAAACAAGTAATATCTCCATACTACCTTTCTTGGAGTGCTCGGTCCCGAAGCGTGCAAAAGAAATGAACCAATGGGAAGCATTACACCGTGTCGAACTCGAAAAGGTGATAAAACATTTCATACGAGGAAATGGCAATTCCAAGAAGCGCACACCAACGATTTGCAAAGTGATTTTCAAAAATGAGCATATCTCTTCAACGGGCAAATTTTTGAAAGTTCACTATAAAAGGCCGAGGAGTTTGATTGAGAAAAGATGATGCGTGGATGAATGACACACGTGAGATATACAAGCTTATCAATAATCAAACATTCTCAATCCTCAAGCCTACATCTCAAGTACATCAATCCAACACTTACCCGTGAAGGAAAGAGAACTTCAATCGCTTTGAAGAGAAAAATACGAAAACAAGGGGTCTACATTCCAAGAAGGATTGTAGAAAGGTTCAAGGTGAACCAAGTCTTAAGCTTTTGGAGGGCTTCGTGATCAAATCCAAAGTGCTTGAGCAAGTGAGTCAGTAGCAAAGGCAAATGCCTGTGAAGAAGCCGTCGTCGAGAAGCTTGGTGAGTGATCAAGGCGTCTCGATCGAGTCCTAAAGGATCAAGTCGGCTGTTGTGATCAAGACTTGTATCTGGACTGCTACCACTTTGTAAACTGATCATTACTTAGTGGATTCCTCCAGGAGTTGGAGAAGAGAGGAGTAGAAGAATTACCCCATCTTCGAACCTCTATAAAAACTTTCTTTGTGTCATTTACATTTCAAAGATTTAAATTTACTCGCACTTTTAATTGCTTATATCTGTGATAAATTTGCTATCCATTTGATAATCTATAAGTACTAAATCAAGTCAAAAAACTTGCTTAATCAAACTTAAGGGTGTTAAGTCTTCCCATTGAAAACAAAACCACGGTGAGTCAAATTATAGCCAACAATGAGTTACTCTATTAATGTACTCACCGAGTCCATTTGAGAGATTAACTCTACTTGAGGACTAATTCGATTGTCCATCAAGGACACGACTATGTAGAACTCAGAGATTTAAAAGGCCTAAATCGAAAATTTGGTAAGGTTTATTCAACCCCCCTTCTAAACCTTACACTTACACCCCTTGGGACCTACGAACTTGCAAAACTCAATTGTCTCGGGCGCACAAAGTACTAAATTTAATATTTGGGTCAACATCGGTGTTGCAAGAACAAGATGAGCCAATGAACAAGAGTGTGAGTTGGAATTTGTTTATCTTTCCAACGAACAAATTTAAACTCTCACTATCAAAAGCTAAGGAATTTTTCGGATAGATGTAAGAGTGCAAATATTCAAAATATGACATCCTCACACCTACATTCAAAGATAATTTATCCAAAATACATCCTTGTGGAAGATAGAAGTTATTCTTCAAATTGAAGAGAAAAATTTTGTTTAAGACAAAAAGAGGTCAATATTTCAAGAAGTGAATGAGATATAGTGAGATTCCACTTTGAACCTATTTCAAATCCGAAGGAGGGCTGGGTGATCAAGTCCTGAAGATGTGAAGAGTAGAAATAGTGAGTCAACTATCTTAGGAAGGACTGAGTCCTAGAAATAAAGACACCCGTGTGATCAATGCTAAGCTTGGACTGTTGTACTATTGTAACAAAGTTATCGTTACTTCAGTGGATTTCTCCTGTAGTAGGAGAAAAGTGGAGTAGAGGAATTACCCCATCCTCAAACCACTATAATACATTGTGTCATTTTATTTCTACATTTAAATTCTGCATTTTACTTACCTTCTTTATATTTGCTATCCAACTTATAATAACAAGCTTAATATATAAGTGTTGATAATCAATCTTAAAAAGGGTGTAAAGACTTTCACTGTAAAAATCAAGAAAACTGAATTTTTAAGAGCTAACTTCATTCAGTTGAGTTACTTTATCAATGTCGTTAGACAATTGATCTCAAATGGTGTGATGTCAATTGACTACATAAATTCAAAAGGCAATTTGGAGATCATTTGACAAAAGAGCTTAATCGAGATCAATTGAGTTAATTGCTAGAGGGAATATACTTAAAGTCCACAAAGTAAAATAATAATCATAGTGGTAACCCAATCATGATGACTGGAGATTCAAAGAACTTGGTTCAATGGAAAAACTAAACTATGAAGGTTATGTTATAACACTTGAAAACAATGTTTCAACCCATCTCTAGAAAGTAATACCAAGTGTTGAAACGTCTATAAAGTTGTGGTGAGATTAAGTCATTAAACTTGTAATGATTCTACACCTCATTGAGGATGAGTGTTGCAGGATACTCAAATAGGAGATAACCAACGTAAGTGAGAAGCATGGGCCACTTTAAAGTAACACTTATGAATTCAAAGGGATGTCAATGGCCGAAACAGACACAAAACTTGAGAACATAAGGAGTTTAGATCTTATTGGGTTAATAATTTTGACTTTGTATACACTACGGAGAAATAGTTCAAGGCATTGCATCCACAAAGCCACCAGTGTACCCAATGGTATTGACTACGGAAAGTTAAGCCACAAGCTACCTTTCTGGATGTAATATTATCTCTTGAGTATTGGTTTGTGTGTCTGCATTCATACATACATTAGTTTCCACTAATGTAGGGGATTGTTGGAAACTTGGTTTTAATAAAGTGGACGTCGACTCGACTTTGACCAAATTTTCGGTGGTCAAGTATTTAATTCTAAAGGAATTAAATTATAAATTATTATCTACATCCGAGTGAATATTCGTAATATTTTTTATTTCTCAAAATTAAATTTTGATGAGTGACATATTAATACACGAAGTTGGCCACACGAATGGGCATTATGTAAAGGGAGTTCAAAAGTTTTACATTGTCCCACATAGAATATAAGTCATAGTTTATCATAGTACATATACTAAAAAATGTTATTAGTTGGATATATTATATAACATAAGTGAATGATCACAAGTGGGCCACATGCACGTGCCTGCTCCGCCTAGGCCCATGGATCAGCCCGACCCAGGTCCTAGTCCACTACTATTTTGTTACTTGAAAATGTGCTTGGCCCAGATTTAAGTGACAGTTGGGCCTAATTTATCTGGACATTGCAAGTGTCCAAATTCGTATGTGTCGGTTGGAGTCTATAACTCCTCAATAGTGGTCATTGATGGGGTTGTACCACCCGACTGTTACAAGAAAAGTTAATACACACTCACTTACATAATTTTATTCCTTGCATGCTAGATTTTGTTGCCTATTTTATTACCCGGTTCCTAATAATCTGGGGATTAAATTAGGGCAAAATTAGGGCTCGATTAGAACCGATTTTGGGAGTTATTGTTAAAATTTGAAACCCTAATTTCCTGATTTGGGAATAATATTTTCTGATTTTTATTCTAGATACAAGAAAGGAAAAATCTTGTAAAATGGCAATAAATCAAACATATAAAAGGGGAGAGAAATCCTCCATATATGGCAATAGACTTAAAAAAAATACACTTACCTTAAATCAATCTAGTCATTGGCCTATAAATTGACAAGCCTCATTAGTTTTTTCTTCTTCACAAAACTCTCATTCAAGAATCTAAGGGTAAGAACTCCTTCTCCACCCCTCAAGGCCGTCAGCCTTACCGCTACCACCGACGTTGCCGGAGCCAGCACTCCACTTGCCAAACCCTCCTCAAACCCTAAACTTCAAAAAACCCCAAAGATGGAAAAGATAGGAAAGAAATAGAGAAGAAGAAGAAGAAAAAGAAAAAGAGAAAGAGGGGGAGGGGTTGGGACGTGAAGCAGGGAAGAAAAAGAAGAGGAAATAGAGTTGAGGGAGATAAGGGGGAAGTTGGACGGCAGAAATGAGAGAAAGAAAAGAGAAGAAAAAGAAAAGAAAAATGAAAAAAGAAAAGAAGAAAAAGGGAGGAAAAGGGAAAAGAGTGGAATCAAACTCAAATTCTTTGATTTCTTGACCAAGCCATGTTTTAACCGAACAAGCCATCTACCAAGCCAAATTTTCTTAAGCCCTATTCCTTTTTCAAATTCGAATTTCTTTTTTTTTGCCCATCTCCAACACCTTATTAATTTGAATTTATTTCACTTGTAAGAGACGAAGAATCGATTTCTAGGCTCGCACACCGCATTTTATTTTTACGAAGTTTCTACTTTTAAAGTGGGATTTATCGCTTATGTCTACTTTAAATGCATGTATGATTATTTGTGTATGTGCACGTTAAATATGAAAATCACGATGGTACTTAATTGTACAAGCATGAAAAGCACAAAGGTACTTAATTGTACAAGCATGAAAATCATAGGTGTGTATGCATGAGTATCTTGTGTATTTAATTTAGACATTGTGTCCCCACTCTACCGTTGAATGCTCACCCCATGTTGATTTATCTTATGATGTTAAGAACTTAATAGTTTTATAGATTTTTGTTTTTAAATTTTTGAACACTAAGGTTTCCGCATTTATGACAAGTCGTAGTATTTATTTCTTTAACAATTGTATTTTCAAGCTTGAGTTTATTTTTTTAGCGCTTTACTAAATCGCAAATCATATATTTTTGTTTTTATGAAATTGGGATGTTCCATAAGTAGTATCGGAGCGAGTCTATCTTTCCTGTAGACTTGCTAAATTATATTTTCAAAAAAACATTGGGTCTTGAATTTTTACAAGGATGACTATTTTCACGTAAAATGAAAACAATAAAGAAGTCAACTTATCCACCACCTCATACCACGTCGACTACGAGAGAAAGATATTATCATGTACATAGTAAATTTCATGTTCGCTTTACTCACACATGTTATGATCACAGTTATATTAACAAATGATACGAGATTATTTTATTTGAAATGAACAAAACACTAAGTATCTAAAAATCAACAGATGAAGAGAATCGGGTTAGCTATTAGGAAGAACACCAATAGTTGGAAGGGATACCCGCTAGAGATTGATATGGAGAGGTATTTGAACTGTGAATGGGAAGAAGGTGAATGCATAGGGGCTTACTTTACAAGAATGCATCAGGAATGGTACAAGATTAAGGATGTTACTGGGGCTCCTAGTGAGTTCCAAGCTACTAGCAGGCTGATTGAGTCATTGACTCCCGAATGGAGATTGGAACCAGAAAAGTTGTATGCTGATTTGTTGAGGTATGATGAGGCTAAGAACAAACTTAAAATCAACTATGGGGCATTTACTACTATATTATATGGAAAGTTGATATATTCATTGCTAGATGAAGATAAGGAAGAGAAAGACTCAGAAGAGGAAGATGATCCTGAAGAGGACGATGAGTACATGGATGATTAAAATTATTTTGGCTTAGAATAGATAGTTATGATGAATAAGATGGACTTTATACAATTCTAGTAGATTGTTTATTTCATTTCCCTTTTGTTATTTCAAAGTTGATGAATAAAAGTAATACTTTCTTTAAGGTTTATTTTCGGCATACTATGTACTTATAATTTCACTGAAAAATAAAAAAAATAAAAAAATCGAAAATTGTATTTGTACCTGTCTGCAGTTTTTCCCAAAAAAAACATTTTATTTGCAAATATATGGTGTCACGCCCCAAACGGGACGCGACGAACGATCCACAACTTAAATACAAATGGACTAACAGTCCAGACAAATATCAATGAGAACCCAATAAGACAGAGTCTAAATAGCAGCGGAAATAAATAACAGATACAAGTTACCACTTAAAGTCTACATTCCATCATCCAAATTACAACCCGAAATTCAACAAGGTAGTAACTTAAAGTCAAAGGGTCATACGCCCCTCAATTACAAACCCGAATTGATTAGGATACAAAATTCCGACAACAACATAATAAGAAAAGAGTCCAATCAACAACAAGAAGTCGTAAATCCAACAAGCATAGTACAAGGTCTCAATCCAGAGCCGGTTCAGCATCTCCAACGAAATTCTCATCTAAGGTTAGAAAACAAGTGGGGATGAGACAAAAATCTCATGGATGGGGTGGTCGGGTAATGCGAGTGTGGCGTAATATAGTTAATATGAGAAAACAATTATATGAAAAACGCAGCGTGAGTATGATGCATGAATTCACACACGATTCATAGCGTCGTGATAAAATATTTAAATAATATACTTATACCGTTTAAGAAAATAATTCATGGTCACACAGTACTATGTGATTCGATCAAGACAGGTAGGATTGCGTGCGGAAGTGTAACGCCAATCCTATGCAAGGAAAATAATGGTTGCGTCACGGTTTGTAGCGCCAACCAATGCAAAACAGTAAGCGGTTGCGTTTTAAATGTAACGCCAACCAAAACGGGACGATAACTCCGGAATCGTGTGGATCGATAAAGATTCCTTCGTTCTATCTTGTAACTCCCGGTCAAGTATGGTCCAAGACCGCACCTTATCGCTCCGTAGGCAAAGACAAAATCCCAAAGAGCCGGCGAGGCTCGGATCTGTCATAATCATGATTATACCTCAAGATCTTCGACCCGCTTCCCTTGGACAAACTCCGTCCCTCGATGCGGGATTAGGGCGATGGGGCGGAAGGTGGAATAGCGGCCGAGCTGCCGGTTCCATCCCCGACGTATCCATTCCGAGTGTGAGCTCGACACACCAAGTTGACTCAGCAGAAAGTAATTACAATTACAAAGATCAACAACCGATCAGTATTATTGATTGAGGAAGCGATTTTAGAAAAATTTTGAAAAACGCGAGTGGCAATTATGGCGTTGGTGGAGTATTTGGATGAAGATGATTATCGAAAGGATAAGCAACCTTCGATATCTTGAAAGATTAGGTGGAACATAAGTCCCGTCATAGATTCAAAATCGCAAGGCGAGGAAGTCGCTCCGCGATCGGGTATTAATCGGTCAAATTGATCCGATAAGTCAAGGGTTTTTGGAAAAGTAAAATACTTTAATTAAATCTCAATTTCAGAGGGTCCAGGGCTATTTTAGTAAAAGAGGAAATAATTTGAGTTAGGTCCTTTATAAAAGAGAAATTGTAATTTAGCCCCGTTTTGTAAAAACCAACGCTTTTGGGGTTAAAAATTGAATAATTAAATATCCCGACCTTGAAAAATTATGAGGTCAGTTCCTAAATTCTCCAAATTGTCCGGAGATTCAGGTTTTTAAAGTTTTGAGGTCGATTGTTTGTAAAAATCTCACATTGGCACCAAATTTGTAAAATTGTCAATTCGGACCTTAAGTTTTAAAAAATTTAACTCACAAACCGGAAGGGCTTTTAATGTGGTTCCAGTTGGAAAATGTCACTAAGGTTAGGAGGATATTGGGACAAAAGCAGTTTTTAAAAACAATATGTGTAGGTCCTTAAACTTTTGAAAATATCATTTTTGTTCCATTTTAAAATAATTGCCTTTAAGGCTTTTAGGGGTCCAATTGTTATGAAATTTGAACCTTGGGTCCAAATTATAATTAAGTTATAGTTAAGTTAGTATTTCCAGGTGCATGGGCTGCATAAGTCCTGGAAATTTCATTTGGGTCCTCAAGTTTAATATTTTTCACATTAGTCCCTCAATTTTAGTAAAATTGCTTTCCAAGCCCTAAACACTTGGATTTTTGGAATACTTTTAAAATGTGTCATTCCCAGTAACTTAAAAGTAAAAATTTCAATTTATAAAGTTTAGGTCTGGTACAGTTTAAAAATTGCAAAGTAGCCCTTAAACTTTCAATATTTTACAATCTAGTCCTTGGGCTTTTAAAGGTTGATTTTATTGATCTTAAAACTCTTAAAACTTTATTAAAATGTCCAAAAGTCATTTTTGAACCTCAGTACAGTCCCAAATTTCGAAATTTGCAGAGGGGTCCTTTTACTTTCATTTTCTTGCAATTTAGTCCACCAACTTTCCATTTTTGCATTTTTAAGTCCAAAATTGAAATTTAATCAATTATGCTCGACTTTTCCAGGTTATAAGGCATCCAAAACATAGATTTTAAAGATCATACACATGCATGGCCAATACATACAAGAATTCATCAATTAAAGCATTAAAGTGTACATGCATGCACCTAAAATTCAATAATTAACAATTTTGAGCAACTCTTGAGAATTTTCATGATTGATATGTAAAATTGACATGCAATACATAATTATATATATCTCAAGGCTCATGATTAAAGTTTCTACATGCATTTGATCAAAACACCTAAAAGTTGGAAAAAAATAATTTTCCACCCACCTTAATTTTGGAAATTGTGAAATAAAAGGATAATTTCACAATTTTTGGATGAGGCTTCTTAGGTCAGCCCCTAAGTCAAGAAAATATCAAAATTTGGAGTTAGAAAAATGAGAGAAAAATTAAGGAGAATGTTAGGAATTTTATTGTTTAGATTTTGATGAATGCCATGTAAAACTTAGAATAGAAAGTTGGCACCCCAATTCTTGTGTAAAATGTATTGTAACAATTAGAGCCGGCCAAGCCGAGTTAAGTCAGCTACGCCCTAACATGCAAGAAGACCGGAAGGAAGACTTGGTAATGAAACAAATTTGAATATGGCAAAAAAGAAGAGTAGACGGGAACTCTATCAAGAAGAAGCGGAGATGCACAGTGGAGCATCGACCAAGTCAACTCAAGAAAAGCCAAGTCTCAAGTTGAAGTGACGAAAAGAGTCATCCATGATTGGAAGTTGACTCTAAGTCACCTGGGAAAGCAAGGAAATGCAATCAAGTCGAGATAACTCGTAAAAGAACCGTTGCAGTAAAATCAAGAGATTTACTTAAACAAGTAATATCTCCATACCACCTTTCTTGGAGTGCTCATCCCGAAGCGTGCAAAAGGAATGAACCAATGGGAAGCACTACACCGTGTCGAACTCGAAAAGGTGAAAGAACAATTCATACGAGGAAACGGCAATTCCAAGAACGCAACAAGACAAGCCAACGATCGCAAGTGACTTTCAAAAATAAGCCTATCTCTTCAACGGGCAAATTTTTGAAAGTTCACTATAAAAGGCCGAGGAGTTTGTTTGAGAAGTAAGAGATATATGCATGACACACATGTGAGATATACAAGCATATTAGAAAAACTGAAATATTCTCAATCCTCAAGCCTACATTACGAAGTACATCAATCCAACACTCACCCGTGAAGGAAAGAGAACTTCAATCGCCTGAAGAGGAAACTTTTGAAGAAAAGGGGTCTACATTCCGGGAAGGATTGTAGAAAGGTTCAAGGTTGAACCAAGTCTTAAGCTTTTGGAGTGCTTCGTGATCAAATCCAAAGAGCTTGAGCAAGTGAGTCAGAGTAACAAGCGCAAATGCCCTGTGAAGAAGCCGAGTCGTCACGAGAAGCCACCGAGTGATCAAGGCGTCTCAGGACCGAGTCCCTAAGGATCAAGTCGGCCGTTGTGATCAAGACTTGTATCCGGATTACCACTTTGTAAACCGATCATTACCTAGTGGATTCCTCCAGGAGTTGGAGAAGAGAGGAGTAGAAGAATTACCCCATCTTCGAACCTCTATAAAAACTTCATTGTGTCATTTACATTTCAAAGACTTAAATTCCTGCACTTTTAACTCGCTTATATCTGCTGATAAATTTGCTATTCATTTGATAATTTATAAGTACTAAATCAAGCTCTAAAATCTTGCTTAATCAAACTTAAGGGTGTTAAGTCTTCCGAAAACAAAACCACGGTTGAGTCAAATTATAGCCAACAAATGAGTTACTCCATCAACAACTCAAATTTGAGTCTTGAGAGATTAACTCTCTTGAGTGACTAATTCGACTTTCCATCAAGGACACAAATTGTGTAGAATCAACTCTGTAGATTTAAAAGGACTAAATAGAAAATTTGGTAAGGTTTATTCAACCCCCTTCTAAACCTTACACTTACACCCCTTGGGACCTACAAGTGGTATCGGAGCGGTTGGTTCATTGAACCCTCCGCACCGGTTCTTGAACTAGATCTCCAAACTTTTCAAAGTCTGCTTTAGTACTTAAACTCTCGAAACTCTCTTTATTATTAAAAGTTATTATCATGGAAGCAAATTTGACAGCATCCCTATGTTCACTATTGAAGAATTTGATGATTGGAAAATTCGTATGCGAGCTCATCTATCAAAGATTACATGATGAGATGTGGATAGTGATAGAAGATGGGCCTCTGCAAATATTAAAGGTGAACACAAATTGTCACGAAGAGTTGCAAATCAAGGAGAAGAAGATGTTGCTCCCGGACCAATCATGGTTGAAAAACAAGAACCGAGTGGACAAATGATGACGAAAAAGATACAACCTGGACAATGTAGCCAAGGACATCCTTTACAAAACTTTGGACAAAGCCATGTTCAATAAAGTCAAATCATGCAAAAATGACCAAAAGAAATGCTGGGACAAGTTGACATTGATTTGTGAAGGCTCGTAGCAAATCAAAGAAAACAAATTATCGGTGGTCACGTCATGAAATTTGAGAATTTCAAAATGATCTCGGAGAGAACCTGGATCAACTAGACGCTCGGTTCACGTAAAATCACAAATGAGTCATGCACTTGGAAAGGAATATACACGAAGAAATGTGTATGAAAATCCTAAAAAGTCTTCCAACTGAATGGGAAATGAAGGTCATGGCATTGAGACATTCCATGGACCTATCAAAGACATCCAACCATGAGTTATTCTCGGACCTCAAAGCCTACGAGTTTGAGCCGAGAAGAAAAAGACTAGGAAGAGACAATTTGCACCCAAAACAAATTTTGCTCTAATTGTCAAAGATGGGAAGAGAGCCGAGGTCAAAAAGTAATTGACCCGGAAAAATAGCCCGATGGTTAAAAGATTTAACAAGTTCTCAAGAGAGGAAAGGGTGAATCTTCGAGAAGACACTCGGCTCCCTCCAAATCAAGGAAGATAGGCCAACCAAGAGAACAGATCATCAAAAAGTTGAGTATCAAAGGGTGACAATCCAAGAATGGAAAGAAGCGATCAAAAGATTGAATATCTATCTTTGAATCGTAGACAACCAGTCACTATGCCATTGATCGTCCATATCCTCAGTAGTCAACAAATACAGGGATGAAGAAGAAAGGAAGGTCTTGAGAGAAAGAAGACAAGAAAGGAAAAAGGCAATGATGGTCTGCAGAGATCAAAAAACAAACAAGTCAAGAGAGACAATTTCAGAGAGCAATGAAGCCGACTATTCAAGTGACTCAAAGAAGAAGCCCCGATCCGCTTGATGGCCAAAGAACAAGATCAACCTCGATCAAGAAGATGAGGTACAATCTAACTCAACAAACTCGGACACTAGTGATAGTGATCAGACACACACACTTCATCACCCACTCGATCTCTATGATTCATTAGGCAAAATGATGAAAGATTTTGAACACATTAAATCCTCACAAACACTATTGAATGAGGAAAACAAACTACTCAAAAGTCAAAACTCAAAGTGACTAAGGAGCCGAGTACTCTAAGTCAAATAGGCCGATGAGAATGAAGGTTTAAAGGCTGAAAATGCTAAATTAATAAAGCGAAATTGCTGCTATAGAAAAGAGGGAGAATGACCTCAAGAATGTTATTGCCTCATTCACTAAGGCATCTAAATCATTGGATGATCTTATTATGAGTCAAAGAGAATGTGGAGACAAGACAGGAGCTTAGGATTTAACTCCTCCGTGCTATGTCAAACCTCAAAAGTAATTTTGGAAAGAGGATCTTCAAGTCATGAAGAGTCCGAAAAATCCAAAACTCTAAATGTTGCACACACATTCACTCCAAAGCACAATAACAAGCAAACCGCCTTGGTTACAAAGGAAAAGGAAAAACAACTGATTGAGTGTCTTTGAAAGGACAAATGAGAAGAAATTCAAATGCAGTCCTCAAAGAAACTCCAAACATAAAATACTCAGTAAAGAAGAAGCGAGCTACCAAAAACCCCAAAAATCCATAAAAGAAATACATATGATGGGAATGGTAGAAAATATCCAAGCCAAGCCGATTGGAATAATGTGAACTATCGCCACGGACTTATGGAATATAAGCCCAAATGGCAAAGGCCTAGAACTCAAAGAAAGGCTATTCCAAAAGCATAAGAGCTTTCATCAAAGACACATATGCACCTAGGCACTACACTCAAAGACACCACAATTACCCAAGGAAGGCAATTGCTAAAACACATATGCAGCATACGACAAAAGAGACAGTTGTATGAACCTAGAATTCCCAAGCAATTTGCCAGGATTAATTATGATTATGGCACGATAGATGGCAACCCCTTAGAGTCAAATCATTTGGCTATAGGTTGGTTGGATCATCTTACAATTCTAACCCCTCGGGACCTGCACAAGTATGGGTACCTAAAACTTAATTTCCTTGAGTACGAGTTCAAGAACAAATAAGTGCCAAGGAACCTGGTACATGGATAGTGGATGTTCCGGACATATGACAGAAATAAGAAAAATCACAAAATTCAAGGAAGTTAAAGGAGCAAAAGTCATATTTGGAGGAAATGAAGCCCTGGTGAAATAAGAGGCATTGGATCCATCAAGAGGAATGGATTAGAAATCACGGATGTTGCATATGTTGAAGGACTCAACTTCAACTTACTAAGCATCATCGGCTACCTGTGACAAAGGCTACAATATTGGATTCAACATGGGTATATGCCAAATCAAGGATATTGAATCAAATGAAGTTGTCTTTGCAAGGATGTAAGACAAAAAATATGTATGTAGTGGATTGGTCAACCGCAACACCCAAGACACTTTGTCTACTAGCAAAGAGCACAAACAATCAAGTTAGGCTCAGGCACAAAAAGCTGAGTCACCTGAATTTCAAAACAATTAACAAATCGCAAGAAGTCATCTTGTAGAAGGACTTCCGGACTCAAGATCTGAAGGAGAGTATATGTGATGCATGTCGGAAGGGAAAGCAAATCAAGTCGTCATTCAAAGAAAAGACATGCCCATCTTCAACAAGAATCTTGCATCTACTTCATATGGATCTATTTGGCCCAAAGGAACCAGCCAAAGATAAGTGGAAAGAAATACACCTTGGTGGTAGTAGATGACTACTCAAGATATACATGGACAATCTTCATGTGCAAGAAGAAAGAAACTCTACAAAAACTACCACAAATGATGAAGAGGATTCAAAATGAGAAGAGTCAAACCATTATCAAAATAAGATCGATAGAGGAACCGAGTTTGTCAATGGAATAATAACTCGATCTTGTATTGAGAATGGTATTGGTCATGAACTATCGGCAGCAAGGACTCCACAATGAGAATGGAGTTGCGAGCAGAAAAACAGAACCCTCAAAGAAGCGGCCAAAGGACCATGTTAGTCAAGCAAGGTTACCAAAAAGATTTTGGGGTCAAGCAATCAACACGACTTGCTACACCCAAAACAGGATGTATGATAAATAGAGGCAACCACAAAGACTCCCTATGAGATCCGGGACTGGAAGAAAACCAAATGTTTCATATTTCAAATATTTGGATGTAAATGCTTCATCCACAACAATGGCAAAGACAACCTAAAGGCTTTTGATGCTAAAGTGATGAAGGTATCTTCTTAGGATACTCAAATTTGAAAGCAAAGCCTACAGATACTCAACAAAAGAACTATGGTTACGAGAGGAATCCATTCATGTAGTATTCGATGAGCCAAATGTAAATGGAGAAGACATTGAAGAGTCAAATGATAAGTTTGAATCATCCAACCATACTGAGAAGAGTCCCTATCTTTGAAGCTGGAAAGTCGAATTATCAATTCGTAAGAAGATGAGATAGTCAATCTCAAAAACAATGGAAAATTTGCAGCTAAGTGACTACGAGAGAGTCGACCCACGAAGAACACGGCCGCAAGTCGATCAATCCAACTAACTTACTCCAACCTGATGTAAGATGGCTAAGAGACCATCCACGAGAACTTGTCATTGGAGACATAAGAGAAGGTGTGAAAACAAGATCCAAAGACTCAACAAGAAGCTATGTTCACATGCTTCATCTCGCAAAATAGAGCCCAAAGATGTGTCACAAGCATTGGACGACACACATTGGATTCAAGCTATGCAAGAAGAGTCTGAATCGGTTTGAGAGAAATAAAGTATGGGAATTAGTGCAAAGACCCATACATCAAAATGTTATTGGAACCAAATGGGTATTTAGAAATAAGATGAACGAGGAAGGCTCTGTGGTAAGAAACAAAGCGAGACTAGTAGCCAAAGGATATTGCCAAGAAGAATGGATAGATTTTGATGAAACATTTGCCCCTGTAGCAAGATTGGAAGCTATAAGGATGTTTCTTGCCTATGCACTCACAAGAATTTCATTGTATATCGATGGATGTAAAAAGTGCATTCCTAAATGGTTTATTGGAAGAAGAAGTGTATGTTGAACAACCTCCAGGATTTGAGCAGAAGACTCTTGGAGACAAGGTATACAAACTCAAGAAAGCCCTGTATGGATTGAAACAGGCACCCGAGCATGGTATGACACCTGTCACAATTCCTAACGAAAATGGATTCACAAAAGGAAAAGTAGATAGAACACTTTTCGAATTCAAGACAAGAAGAGTATATCTTGCTTGTTCAAATATATGTGGATGACATCATTTTTGGATCCACTAACAAAGAGTCATGTGAAAAAATTTTCAAACCTCATGCAAAGTAAATTTGAAATGAGCATGATGGGAGAGTGACATTCTTCCTTGGACTCCAAGTGAAACAATGAAGGATGGAACCTTCATAAGTCAAACAAAATACACCGGAGACTTAATGAAGAAGTTTGGTATGGAGGAGAAGTCTTCGTAAAAATACCAATGAACACATCAAAAATGGACATGGATGCGGATGGCAAACTCAGTAGATCAAACAAGATACGAGCACTTATTGGATCATCGCTCTATCTCACAAAGAAGCGGTGCCGACATCACCTTTGTCAGTAGGTGTATGTGCAAGATTTCAATCTGCTCCAAAAAGAGAGCCATATGACAAAGAAATAAGAGAATATTGAGATACTTGAAAGGAAGCCAAGAAGTAGGCCTATGGTATCCAAAGGAAGGTGGATTCAAGCTAATTGGTTCTTCGATTCTGACTATCTTTGGATGCAGAGTGGACAGGAAGAGCACTTCAGGCACATGTCAAATGCTAGGAAACAGACTAATTTCCTGGTTTAGTAAGAAGCAAACTCAATAGCCACCTCTACAAAATGAGGCGAATACATAGGCTGGCAAATTGTTGCCCAAGTCCTATGGATGAGACAAAGAATGAGAGACTACGAAGTTGAGGAAAAAGAAATTCCAATCATGTGTGATAACACAAGTGCAATTGCAATCACTCAAAATCCTGTGTTGCATTCAAGAACAAAGCATATTGATGTCGATATCACTTCATAAGAGATCATGTTGAAAAGAAGGACATCATCCTGGAATATATCTCAACCGATAAACAACTAGTGACATCCTCACAAAACCATTATGTGAGTCAAGATTTGAAGAACTCAAACATGAGTTGGGGTTAATTGAACTAAGTGACACACGAAGAATCAAAGAAAAGAAATGGAACAGAAAAGGAGGTGAAAAAGAGTCAACACGAAATCACCAAAATCACCAGACGGAAGACAACTTCACACCGAGTCAAATCGGTGATAGTTTAGAGTCGCTAAGAGAATCTGTGAGAAGTAGAGTTAAATCAGCTAAGAGATAAGTCGAATAACTTATGAGCAAAGTGACAAAAACGCAAATCGTTTGACTAAGCGGGAATGTTTTAAGGAATACGTCGAATAATGATGATGTGTACAGACATAAAGTGCACACCAAGCTTATGATTGGATATAAATGTTTGCCGCATTAAATACGAGACATGAAATGCTCAATAGGCGTCACGAAATCCAAGCCGTTGATTTCGATCACAATTCAAAACCACCCGCACGTCCTTTCATAAACCATATTTAAACCATTTTCGTCCGTTTCTCTCTCACACTTCTAAAAACTGTTCATCTCTTTCTCTCAAAAGCAAAGGCAAAATACTCTCGAAACCCTATCAATCTTCAAATCATTTTCTCGAGTTTTTCCTTGAAATAATCCCGAGAAATGGCACCAACTTATGACTTTACCAAGTTAGGAAAGCAAATCCACACCGGCTCTATGGTGGATTTCAACGGAATGATGAAACAGGGTCCGACGACTCCTAGTGAAGAAAATCGCTGAAAAGTTAAAACGCCGGTCTGAAACCGTTTCTAACGTTAGAATATCCGATGACCTATGTGGAGGTCGCAGTCGCACAATTCGTGAATGCCGAGATTCACGATGAAGGAATCAAGTCATCTGTACGGAAAGCGGTGACTATCCCCGCCAAGATTTGGCCGACCACGCTCACTACCGCCAGAAGGAGCATCGAGATCAACGAAGGTTTATGTAAACTGGCCGATGCTTGGAAAGAAATAGCCAAGCTTTGACTTTGCTTGATAAAATAGTATATACAACAAACAAGAGACTACGAAGGAGGATTATCACAAGTTGTTGGACATAGTTGCCAAAATGTATCGACATCAAATTTGGCACTTTGACCAACTATCAAAGGCAAAGCTGATTGTAATGGCTGCAATCATCGAAGAAAAGAAGATAAACTGGGCTGAGTTTGTCTACAGCAGACTCGCCAACGTGGGAACAAGTCCTTCAAGGAAGATGGATCATTTGGAGGATCCCCGGATATGGCCTAGTGATTGGCCGGCTATTGGAGGTGAAAGGAGTCCCTCTTGGACATGGGAAGGCTTTCCATGTTAACAAGAGAGGATGTTGAGCAAACCTCTCTCGCGCTCGAGAAGAGAGCTTACGCCAAGAGAGGCGACACCAATGAGGGGAATCACCGACCCTCGAAGATACGATTGTTTCCTCTCCACCCAAGAAGAGAGCTGCCCCAGCTACTAAGACGATCGTTGCCCCGCAAAGAAAGAAAACCAAACATGCTCCCGCCCGCAGCCAGTCACCCGCCCTGCCAGTGTGTCCCCGCCCGCAGCGGCGGATCGAGAAGGACTCACAAATACCTTCTCCGATCGTCAAGAAGAGGAGAACGAGAAACGCACGACGGCATGCTCCTCGAGAAGAAGACACCAAAGACCGGCCCCGGCCGCCCAAGACTCGAGAGGACACCGTCTCTCGAACCGTAAATCCCTCCGGTACAAACTAGGAGACGAAGAAGAATCATCAAGCGATCCGACCTGGAGAAACCAAATTGAGTCGATTACTCGGCTAGCGCAAATACGGAGACTACCGGAGAAGAGAGTCTCCGGATGTAGTTGATGAAACAGCCAAGTCTCGCCGAAGGCGATCAAAGAGGCAACCCAAAGACACAACACTGTAGTTCACACACCAAAGCACAAGAAAGAACCACTAGAGCGGAGAGTGATGTAATGATCCTATCTCCACCTTACCCGGACATCCAAAATCGTCCGCGTGAGTGGAGGAAATGGAAGTTGAGTAAGTCAAGGGAACAGTTCAACGGCCCGAGTTTATAGAAGAAGAAGAGGAATGCTAAATTTCCTTGGACTAAAAATCGTGCCCTGACTTGATGAAGACAAGCTGCTTAGACATCCCGCATATTTACAAGGAAAAGGAGAGAGAAAAGCAAGGCGAGGAAGCCGAGGCACGTGAGAAGGCAAGCATCCGCCTATCTCCCACCCGAGAACACACACATCCTCTCCTTGATGTCTTCTCGGACGATGATGAGATCCGAGAATCTCTGCGCCGCCCGAAGAGTTGCAAATGCAGCAAGCATTGCGAGAATCGAAATCCTTCACGAGCAAAGATTGATGGAGGGACCAGGAGAGTCCTCCGAACACCGAAATTGATCCAATGGGAGTGGTTCAAAAATCGCCACTGTTGTTCTTTGCTACCACTTCCCACTCACTCGAAAAAGAAAGGCAATAAGGAGATGGCGATGAAACCGGGAAAGTGAGGACCCGGTCGAGCCAACCCCTATTGAAGGTGTGTTAACACTGTCCCAAATTTGAACAATCAATCGAAATGTGGGAGTTTGGAGACGAGTGACCCCATTCAAGTCACTCACCTGGTGCGCCCCGAGGGGGAAACTCCCCACCCACCAAAGCAAGGTCGGAGGATGTCTGCGAGATGACTCCACAACGAATCAAGGAGGCGAAGTAGAGAAAATACAAACACAAGAGGAACAAAAGTTTCCATCAATGAAGCTCGATACAGAGAATGTCTCAAATGAGGTGCCAATCGCCTCTGGCGAAGGCTAATGACGCCTACTGATGCGATCGAGGCACGAGAAGGAATGCGCCACGGAGTTAACACTACTATGGCGATGAAAGTGCAATCCATGGGGTTGAGACTCCAATGGATGCCACTGTAGAAGACCTTAAGACAAACCACATCGTTGAAAGGGAGGACCAAGCCTCGTAGCAAGAGAGAGACCTGCCGGAGGTAATGAAGGCCCACGGAGGTTGAGACTTCCGGGGTAAGAAAGAAGCGATGTAGAGAACATCCCTCCGCCATCATCGACCCATCCGAGAGGAGATAAGCGCACTTCATGATTCCCAGACAATCCCGATGTCACTTTTCCGGGATCGAGGCGAAGAAGAAAAGAGTCATCCCCATGACAAATCCAAAAGACTCACCGTGGATGTTCCAAGCACGAGCAAGTCTCGATCCCAAGACTACTCAAAACTTTTAACTTTGATGATGAGCCACCAATGGAAATCTCATCATCGTCCGATGACGCTTCGATAAGGCCGAGGATCATCCATCAAAATGGAAAAATCACCGAGACCAACGGTTGTTAAGACAGTGAGCTCAAAGAAGTTTCGGGTCTACTTCACAACAAAACCCACCAACAAGAAACCACTGCTCAGGCTCCTCAAGTCGCGCAGGATCGATTCCCAAAAGAACTTCACGCGCACCGCTCATCATCGAACGATCCCAAATTGGCGGTGATGAATCTTTTGTAGAATCTTTCCCTTTCTCACCGGAGATACCAGAACTCCACGAAGAGTCGAAACGAACAAGACGCTATCACAAACCAGCTCTGTTCTTCCATCGACACCATTGTTCCAAATGATTATGATTTTGACGATGCATGGCCATCACCGCAAAGAAGAATCACCAAGTTCGAGAAGTGTTCAAGGCACTATTTGCCGAGGTTGAACGGATGGAGAAGCATCAGCCTCTTTGGACATGCGCCGGACAACAGAGATGCCACCACTTACGATTGACTTAAGAGGCATAACAGATTCGGATAAGGGAATGGTGGCAACAAAGAAGAAACAATGCGTGTGGAACAGTGAGATACTTCAGGACATTGTTCAACAAGCCGCCTGTGGAGAGTCGAAAATGCCGATGCAAAACGAAGTTTGAGAGAACATATTGAGCACATGCATGAAGCTCATATCGCCGAGATAAAGCTACTGCGTGAGCAAAATACGAATGATCTACGCGTTTGGAAGAACACATGACTAGAAAATTCAGCCTTCTCATGGCCGAGATGAAGCTAATTTCAGAGTCCAACGCTACTCGATCCGAATTCGTCTTTGCTTACAACGCAGCCGGACTTGAAGCAGAACTCGACTATCCGCAGCTCGACTTCATGCTTGCCAAAGATATTTCCTGGGGGTTCCTCTATCCTTTGATGATGCCAAAAAGGGGAAGAGGAATACCTTAAAGCAAAGAAAATCTGTCGAAAAGAAAGGAGCAAATGAGAAGGGAAAATCACCGAGGAAATTTTGAAACAAAAGAAAGGAAAATCTGAGGGGGAAGGATCAAAAGATGTGACCTTGATGATTGCACAAACCCCTCAACAGGTCCTCACACAAACCGACATCATAAGCGGAAACTCCTCAGGACTCGCCACTCCAACACTCTGCTTTCTATCTGTTCTTTGAAAGAAAAACAATTGAAGCGGGGATGAAGGAAGTGGAAGGAAGAATGGATGCCCGAGTTATGAACATCTTGAAAGAACATGGAGGCATTCCAAAGAGAAGAGAGACACTTATGCCATTTCGGATGTCGGACAGAGCCACGGTCGATTGATGAATTTAAAACGCTCGAATCTGAGGGATATTTTGCAAATATGTCTATGGCTCAAGCTTGGGACTTATCTTGGGAAAAGGGTCTCACGTTATGTGAAGAAGGCCGACAGCAAGAGACTTCCCAATCAATCTGCCGGTCACTCCGCCGTCACTCACCGAAAGAAGAAGACCCCGATCTGATATCGCCCGAGGTAGAGGAAGAAGCGATGAGTGGAGGAAGAAGCTTTCTTGCACCTAGGCCTCCGCCAAGAATATTGAATCGTAGATCCAGAAAGAAATGAGGGATCTCTTCACCGGCTTGACCAAGTGGCAAATTTGAAAGTGGCTAAAACTAACGCCGAGTATGCAAAAAGAATAGAAGAAGAAAACAAGAGACAAACTCAGCTATGGCGGGAGAGACAGAAAGAATAAGAAAAGATGAAGTCCGCCAGGAAGGCATATGAAAAGAAAAAGAAGGCAAATTGACGACGAGAAAAAAGAGAAGAAGAAAAGAAGATCTTTGAACAAGATGAAAGAAGGAGAGACAAAGGAGATGAAGTGTTGTTGTCCAACCCTTCGTGTATTTTATTATGTAAATACATACAATGTAAGTCTTCCGTAATAAAGCTATAAATTCTTTATTTTTTTGTGAAGACAATTATGTGCTCGATACACCACAAAACAGTTGTGTTAAGGAACAAGAATGATATGATCAATAAAATAATTAATTCTCGCATACATTCTATGTCAATACACTATCTGTATGTATCATTGCTTTTGCATTTTTGAATGATTTAAGTTTTGGCATCATCAAAAAGGGGAAATTGTTAGGAATTTTATTGTTTAGATTTTGATGAATGCCATGTAAAACTTAGAATAGAAAGTTGGCACCCCAATTCTTGGCAAAATGTATTGTAACAATTAGAGCTGGCCAAGTTGAGTTAAGTCACCACGCCCTAACATGCAAGAAGACACCAAGACCTGGAAGGAAGACTTGGCCGTGAAACAAAATATAATATGGCAAAGAAGAGTAGACGGGAACTCTATCAAGAAGCGAGATGCAATCACAGTGGAGCATCGATCAAGTCAACTCAAGAAAAGCCAAGTCTCAAGTTGAAGTGACGAGAAGAGTCATCCATGATTGGAAGTTGACTCTAAGTCACCTGGGGAAAGCAAGGAAATGCAATGTCAAGTCGAGATAATCAGTAAAAGAACCGTTGCCGCGAAAAATCAAGAGATTTACTTAAACAAGTAATATCTCCATACCACCTTTCTTGGAGTGCTCATCCCAGAAGCGTGCAAAAGGAATGAACCAATGGGAAGCACTACACCGTGTCGAACTTTGAAAAGGTGAAAGAACAATTCATACGAGGAAACGGCAATTCCAAGAACTGCAACAAGACAATCCAACGATCGCAAGTGACTTTCAAAAATAAGCCTATCTCTTCAACGGAAAATTTTTGAAAGTTCACTATAAAAGGCCGAGGAGTTTGTTTGAGAAGTAAGAGATATATGCATGACACACATGTGAGATATACAAGCATATTAGAAAAAGCTGAAATATTCTCAATCCTCAAGCCTACATTACGAAGTACATCAATCCAACACTCACCTGTGAAGGAAAGAGAACTTCAATCGGTTGAAGAGAAACTTTTGAAGAAAAGGGGTCTACATTCCGGAAGGATTGTAGAAAGGTTCAAGGTTGAACCAAGTCTTAAGCTTTTGGAGGGCTTCGTGATCAAATCCAAAGAGCTTGAGCAAGTAAGTCAGTAGTAACAAAGCGCAAACGCCCCAATGAAGAAGAAGCCGCAGTCGTGCGACGAGAAGCTTGGTGAGTGATCAAGGCGTCTCATCGAGTCCCTAAGGATCAAGTCGGTTGTTGTGATCAAGACTTGTATCGGACTGCTACCACTTTGTAAACTGATCATTACCTAGTGGATTCCTCCGGGAGTTGGAGAAGAGAGGAGTAGAAGAATTACCCCATCTTCGAACCTCTATAAAAACTTCATTGTGTCAATTACGATTCAAAGACTTAAATTCCTACACTTTTAATCAATTTTGGCTCAACTCCAAAATATCCTAAGGTCAGCCCCTATTTCTCAAAAATGAAAAAGGGGTGTTAAAATTTGGAAAAAACAGGAAGAGTAAGAAAGAAGGGGTCTAGTACACAATTCTTACCTTGTAGTCAAATTTCTCTACTATATTCTTCTTCAAGCTTGAGGTCCTTCTTCAAAATGTTGTCAAGCTCTAACCTTAAAAGTCTTCTAAATGTACCTCCAAAACCAAATTCAAACTTAAGTTAAGAAGGTGGAAGAGATGAACAAGGTGATATCCAAAAATGGATTGAAGCTAAAATTTCTTACCTTGTAGTATAGTGGTTCGATTTTTGGTGTGTGAGGAGGAAAATGTTGAAATTTTTTCTAAGTATGGAATAAGAAAGTAAGAAGAAGAGTAGGGAGAAGTTGGGAGTTTTTAGAGAGAAGGAGGAGAAAGGCTTTGAGTGTTAGAATGTGTTGATGAGAAATGAAATGAAATTTTTGTGTAAAAATGCCATAATGGTCGTCCAAGTGAGAGAGGAAGAGAGAAATTTTTTGTTCAAATTGTGTCTTGTAATTTGTCTCTTGCATGGAGACAAAAATGCAAGTCAAAGTGTGGGTCAATTGGAATTTGAGAGGAATAAGAAGAATGTTGTGAAGAATGGAATAAGTTGGGAAAAATAATAATAATAAAGAATTGGTGTATAAGATGATGTGTATAATGTTTGAATTAATGATATAATTATACACAAGATGACTAATATACGGTGTATGTGTACAAGAGTTGGATGATATTTTTATCCCAAAATATCCACCATGGTCATCACTATGAGGTAAAATGGTAATTCCATATATATATTTTTTTTTGTCCCAAATTTGATGATAATAGATGAAATATATCAATCTCCAAAATAATTAGTGATTTCCTTGATCACTTGTAAGTCTCATGATCACTTAATCTAAATCAACATCTTAATTCTATAAGGTAAAAGTCTCTAAAATAAATAGTCTCTTAAAATTCTAAGGTGGCTAATAAATACAAAAATAGTAATAATGATCAATCAAGTGATCATAAATGAGGAATAGAATTAATGATGATCATGATCACAAGTAACTAAATAAAATGAAATAAAATACAAAATGTTTATATTATTAATAATTACCCGTCAAAATGACGCGGTAAAATAGTCGATCAAAAGCATAAACAACAATAAGGTTCAACTAATAGCTTCGGAAAAATCGGGGCTTCACATCTGGAGTTTTTTTTCAAAAAAGAGAATGATAGGGACCTATTATGGGACATAACATGAACTCGTTGATTTGAGACTAATTACTTCTTCTTCCTAAGTTATAAACTTTTATGGAGTTTAAGCAATGTTTTATTTTATTGATTATATGATGGCAGCACCTAGGAGAGATCTCCCAACACAAGGCAACTTGGAGAACCTTGTGGCTAACTTGACCACAATTGTGCAAGGGCTAGTTCAACATAACATGTCAAACACCCAGAATGGCCTGAATCACCCAACAGTAATCGATAATACTTTGCAAGTCGTGGAACAATTTTGGCGTTATAGGCCTCCCACCCTCACTGCGCGAGAGGACCCCTTTGTAGTGGAAGAATGGATTAGAGAACTGGAAAGCATTTTTGAATTGATTGCATGCACGGATGCGCATCGAGTCTCCTGCGCCATTTTCTAAATTAAACAAGATGCTAAACATTGGTGGGATTCTCATGGTCGCACCATAACAATGAGCAGATTGAGGCAATGACTTGGGATGAATTCAAGAATCTCGTGATCCAATAGTTCTTTCCACAGACATATAGGGACAAAAAAGAGAGGAAATTTCTGGATCTGACGCAAGGAAGCATGTCAGTGCTTAACTATGAGCGTAAGTTCAATCAGTTATCTTGCTATGCCATCCATTTTGTTGACACGGATCGGAAAAAGGCAAAGAGGTTTGTGGCAAGCCTACGCCCGAAACTAAGTGGCGTGATAAGTGTTTTGGGAGAGATGACGTATGCTCAGGCGGTAGACCGGGCTCGAACAGTTTATATGAATATGAATTTGGATGGGAACCTTCGTAAGGCAACTGAGGCACCTAAGAGAAAATGGGAAGGCCCTAGCCAGACTAGCGGAGGGAATCAGAATAAACAGGCTAAGACTGGAGGGAGCCCTGTGCCCCAACCACCAAAGGAAAAACCACAATGCTCTGTTTGTGGCAAAAATCACGTTGGGTGTTAGATAAATACTTTTATCATGATTTTGATGATTTTGTTTTACACCAAAACAATGTTGTTAAATGTTGTCCAAATACTCCTAAATGATTAAAAATATTTGTACTAATTTTTCGGAGTATTTCTTCAAGTTTATTTTCGACAAAAAATTGGACAACACTTTTGATGATTTTATGTTAATGTATTTTTACACCAAAACAATATTTCTAAATGTTGTCCAAATACTTCCGATCGATTTAAAATATTTTTACTAATTTTTTAGAGTATTACTTGAAGCTTATTTTCGATAAAAATCGGACAACACTTCTATCTCGTGCTCAACCGGTCGCCCTATAAGGCGACCCGTGTCTGATAGTTGAGCTTTGAAACAAAAACGAGATGTTTGAAATATCCCTGGAGGTCGACCGGTCGCACAAAGGGCGACCACTGGAGAAAATAACAGAACTTTGTTCTCTCAAAAAACAAGGAGGCGCGGTCCACATAGGGGTGAACGGTCCAACCCTATGGTGACCGGTCCAACCCCCTAAACCGGTCCCCATGTGTAAATTTGTTGTGGTTTCCAAATTTACGTATTAGAGTGCGGCCGCCCTATTGTTTTGACAACAAATTCTAACCGTTGTGCGTGAGACAACTTTTCCTTAAATTGTGGGGTTGATTTCTAATAGCTATAATCTTGATTTTAATTGCATTTTTCTGTAGATTTTCAATCCCCCAGAGGATCCTATCCATGATCCATCATCTCCTATAAATAGAGGAGGATTTGAAGCAACACATATGAGAGAAAACTACAACACAACAAGATACATTCAAGCAAACACTTTTGTTCTTCTATTTCAATATTCTTGTTGTAATAGCCTAAGGTCATACACTTTCACATCTTGAGGTATAGGCTTAATTCTTGATTACACTTGCACTCAAAATTGTATTGTTCATTATAGAGTTATAATCTTGATTTTTTTGTCGTCATCATTCAACACAAGATATCCTTGTGAGTGTTCTTGTGGTAAGAACACACTTGGGTAATCTAGGTGTTAGGTGCAAGAAGATTGTGGTAATCTTCTTATTGAAGAGTGAGGTGTTATTTGAGGTGTTGAAGAATTTGGTGTTCTTCAAGGTTGAAGATTGTGGTGATCTTCACAAGGTGCCGTTGAAGGACGATTGTGGTAATCTCCAAAGTGGTGTTGAAGAAGAGTGTAGTGCTCTTCAAGGTGATGTTGTAAGGTGATGTTTTATTAATTGTAGTAATTAATAAAATCTTTTTTCTTTTTGAAATCTATCCCAGAGATACTGGGGTGGTAGAGGATTAGGCCCTAGGTGGGTTGAACCCCTATAAATCGACGTGTGTTATTTACTCCCCGCACCTTCATTCTTGTCTTGGCTTGTTTGATTCGAAAAAGAGGGTGTAATCTAGAAAATGAAGTTAATCTATTCACCCCCTTTTGATTATCGTAGCCGCTTGGACTTACAAGTGGTATCAGAGCCAAACTATTTGGCAAGCTCGTTCCACATCGCGAGTAAAGAGGAATGATCATTGACTATGAATGAAGTCTACCTTACCGGCGCCTCCACCAACAAGTCACCACTATTTGATTCCAAAAATTATTCATTTTGGAAAAAAAGAATGGAATGCTATCTACAAAGTTGCGGGTTCGATATTTGGAATATGGTCATAAACGGAGAATCCATCTCGATGAAAAATGGACTAATCACCTCCAAAGTTCTCAAGGAGCTCAATGATGAAGACAATGAAATTCTCTCCTTAAATGGTGAAGCTCTAAATATTCTTTATTGTTCACTTACTTCTTCGGAATACGGTCATATTCGAGGAATACGATCGGCACATAAAGCATGGGAAAAATTAGAAGCTATCTATGAAGTATATGCAAATGAAAGGAGTAATTCAAAAGCATCTACCTCTCAAATGGATACAACATCAAATCCAACAACATGGGATAAGCTTCTTACAACTTCCGACGATGAAGAAGTCGAACAATGTCTTATGGGCATCAAAGAAAAAAAAAGCAGGCACGCTTTAAACCTTCTACTTCTTATGATAATGAATTACACAATGATTATAGTGATTTGAAAAATGATTTTGATGAGCTTCAAAATGAATTCCAAAGCTTACTCTTTAAATACAAAAATTTGAAAAATGAATTCAATATTTGAAAAATGATAAGGATAGTTTATTTACTTCCTGTGAATCACTTTCATGTGCTCACACCACCACACTTGATAAGGTTAGAAACCTTGAAAAAGAAAATAATAGTTTTGTTGAAGATATTAATTGTATGAAAAAGGATTTGTCTAAATTCAACGTGAGTACCAATAAAATTGTTGATGTTCAAAATTGTGACAATTTGAAACTAGGACTTGATCATAAGCCCAATGTCATTAATTATATGAAAAAGAATCAAGTCACCAAGCATGTTGCTCATTATAATTCTAAAATTATTACATGCTTTTATTGTGCTAAAAAGGGTCATATGGTAAATACTTGTCGGGCTAGAAATAGCTCTAATTATTATTGGAGACCTAAAGTCTCAAAGCTAATCCCAAAGGACCTAAACACTTGAGGGTACCACAAAATAATGTCATATTTGGTACCCAGAGGAATTTCAATCAAAGAAAATTCATACCGCCTAGAAGACATCAAATGCCCGTTTCATTTGATCAAAGGAGAAGACATCTAAATGAATTTCCAAGAGGAATACATTATCAACAATGGGAATGGCACAATCCTTGGAAATGGAGTAATTGGAGAAGCCATCATCAACAAAGTGACTTCTCAAGAGTAAGATACAACCAACAAAGGGAAAGACATAACCCGTTGTTGGGAAATTATTTTGTAGATTTTGATGAATGCCATGTAAAACTTAGAATAGGAAGTTGGCACCCCACTTTTGTCGTAAATTGCATTGTAATAGATAAGGCTGGTCGAGCTGAGTTAAGTTAGCTATGCCTGAACATGCAAGAAGACAACCGGAGACTAGAAGGAAGACTTCGTTGTGAGGCGGTGAGTATGGCAAAGAAGAGAAGATAGAACTCGAATGAAGGTGCAAAATGATATACAAATGAGTGAAGTATCGATCAAGTCAACTCAAGATAGCCAAGTCTCAAGTTGAAGTGACAAGAGTCATCCAATGATTGGAAGTCGACTCGAAGTCACCAGGAAGGCAAGGAAATGCAATCAAGTCGAGATAATCGAAAGAGATCCGTTGCCGTAAATCAAGAGAATTACTTAAACAAGTAATATTTCCATACTACCTTTCTTAAAGTGCACAAATCCCCGCGTGCAAAAGGAATAAACCAATGGGAAGCACCGCACTGTGTTAGATCTCTCGAAAAGTCAAGGATCATGTATACGAGGAAATGTCAATTCCAAGAACGCAACAAGACAAGCCAACGACCACAAGTGACTTTCAAAAACAAGTCTATCTCTTCAACTAGGGCATTTTTGAAAGACCACTATAAAAGGCCGAGGAGTTTATTTGAGAAAAGGTTACCTTGACCATCCGAGAATTGAATACAAGCAAGAAAGAAACATTTGTAACCCGAAATATTCTCAAATTATTGAATGCTCAATCCTCAAGCCTACATTACGAAGAAATCAATCCTACACTCACCGTGAAGGAAAGACGACTTCAAGCGATTGAAGAGGAAACATTTAAAGAATCAAGGGGTCTACATTCCACGAAGGATTGTAGGAAGGTTAAAGGTCGAACCAGGCTTAAGTTATTTGGAGGGCTTCGTGATCAAATCCAAGGAACTTGAGCAAGTGGGTCAGTAGTAGCAAGCGCAAATGCCTGTGAAGAAGGTTCGAGTCGTATGAGAAGCCAACCGTGTGACCAAGGCATCTCCGGATCGAGTCCCAAAGGATCAAGTCACCGTGTGATCAAGACTTGTATCCGGACTTAACCACTCGTATATTGATCAATACTTAGTGGATTCCCCAAGTTGGAGAAGAGAGGAGTAGAAGAATTACCCCACCTTCGAACCTCTATAAAAACTTATTGTGTTATTTACATTTCAAAGACTTTAATTTCTCGCATATTACACTTATATCTCACGATAAATTTGCAATCAAATTGATAATCAACAAAGTGCTAAAACCAAGTATTGAAACAAACTTAAACCAAAATCAAGGGTGTTAAGTCTTCCACTAAAAACATATCACGTCAAGTTAAGTCTTTAGTCAAAACAAATGAGTTATTCTATCAATAGCTCGATCAGTATGTTGAGTGACTAACTCTCCACGATTAACTAACTTAGTTGTCCATCAAGGACTTATATGTGTAGTATTAACTCAAATATTTAAAAGGACTAAATTTGAAAAGTTGGTAAGGTTTATTCAACCCCCTTCTAAACCTTACACTCACACCCCTTGGGACCTACAAGTGGTATTAGAGCGGTTGGTTCATTGAGCCTTCCGCACCGTCACGAACTAGATCTCCAAATCTTTCAAAGATTGTTTCATTTGATCTTTCAAAACTCTTTTAATCAAGCAAAGTTATTATCATGGAAGCAAATTTGACACGCATCCCTATGTTCACTATTGAGGAATTTGATGATTGGAAAATCCGTATGCAGGCTCATCTATCAGCATTACATGATGAAATGTGGATAGTGATAGAAGATGGGCGATGCAAATTTTAAAAGTGAACACAAATGTAAGGATAGGCTGCACAATTGAAGGTGAAGAGGATGTTGCTCCCAGACAAGTTATGGTTGAAAACCGAGAGCCGAATGGACAAATGATGATAGAAAAGATATAACTTGGACAATGTGGCCAAGGACATTCTTTACAAAACTTTGGACAAAGCCATGTTCAATAAAGTCAAATCAAGCAAAACGGCTAAAGAAATGCAGGGACAAGCTAACCTTGATTTGTGAAGGCTCATAGCAAATCAAGGAAAATAAACTATCATTGTTGTACAAAAATTTGAAAATTTTAAAATGCTTGCGGGAGAGACCTTGGATCACCGGATGCTCGGTTCACGAAATTACCAATGAGCTATCTACACTTGGAAAAGAATATACACGTAGAAGAAATGTGTATGAAGATTCTAAGAAGTCTCCCAAATGAATGGGAAATGAAGGTCATGGCACGAGGCATTCCATGGACCTATCCAAGACATCCAACCATGAGCTATTCTCAGATCTCAAGGCCTACGAATTTGAGCTGAGGAGAAAAGACCAAGAGAAGACAGTTGTGCCCAAAACAGCTGCTCTAATTGTTAAGGATGGCAAGAGAGCTGAGGTCAAAGAAGTCATTGACCAAGAGGAAATAGCCCTAATGGTTAAAAGGTTTAACAAGTTCTTCAATAAGAACTACAAGAGAGGCAAGGGCGAATCCTCCGAAGACACTCGGCTCCCTCCAAGTCAAGGGAAGATAGGCCAACCAAGAGAGCGAGCATCAAAAAGTTGAATATCAAAGGGTTGACAATCCAAGAATGGAAAGAGCTGATCAAAAGGTTGAAAATCTATGCTAGAACTGCAGACAACCAGGTCAATATTCCATTGATTGCCCATATCCTGTAGTCAACAAATACAGGAATGAAGAGGAAAGAAAGGTCTTGAGAGAAAGAAGACAAGAAAAGAAAAAGGCAATGTTGGTCAGAGATCGAGATCGAGACAAATAAAGTCAAAAGACACAAATGATTGAGAGTGAGTAGTGAAGCTCAACTGACTCAAGTGACTCAGAAGAAGCTTTGATCCTTTAATGGCCAAGGAACAAGACCAACCTGACCAAGAAGATGAGGTACACTCTAATTCATCACACTCGATTCTAGTGATAGTAAATGTGACACACACACTTCATCACCCACGATCTTTATGATTCATTAGGCAAAATGATGAAAGACTTTGAACACATTAAATCCTCACACACACTACTAAATGAGGAAAATAGCCTACTCAAGAGCAAAACTCTCGGTGACTAAGGAGCCGAGTACTCTAAGTTAAATTGCGATGAGAATAAAAGTCTAAAGGCTGAAATGCTAAGTTAATAGCGAAAATAGTGCTATAGAAAAGAGGGAGAATGACCTCAAAAATGTGATTGCCTCATTCACTAAGGCATCTAAATCCTTGGATGACCTTATTATGAGTCAAAGAGAATGTGGAGACAAGACAAGCTTAGGATTTAATTCCTATGTGCTATGTCAAGCTCCAAAAGTGATTTTGGAAAAAGGATCTTCAAGTAATGAAGTATCTCAAAAATCCAAAACTCCAAATGGTGCACACACATTTATTCCAAAGCACAATCACAAGCAAACTGGCCTTGGTTATAAAGGAAAAGGAAAGCTGCCAGTTGAGTGTGCTGAGAGGACAGCTGAGAAGAAATCCAGCCGAGTTCCTCAGCAAACTCCAAATAGGAAATACTCTGTAAAGAAGAAACAGAGCTACCAAAAGTCCCAGAAATTCTATAAAAGAAATATATATGATGGGAATGGTAGAAACTACCCAAGCCAAGCTGATTGGAATAATGTGAACTATCAGCAAAGATCTATGGAATATAAGCCTAAATGGCAAAGGCCTAAAACTCAACAAAGGCCATTCCAAAGGCATAAGAGCTATCATCAGCACACTTATGCACCTAGGCACTACACTCAGAGATATCACAATGCCCAAATACAAAGAATTGCTAAAACACATTCACAGCATACGAGACAAAAGAGACAAAATTGTATGAACCTAGAACCCCCAAGCAATTTGCTAAAGTTAATTATGATTATGGCACTGATAGATGGCAACCTCTTAGAGTCAAATCATTTGGCTATAGGCTGGTTGGATCATCTTATAACACTAACCCCTCAGGACCCAGGCAAGTATGGGTACCTAAAATCTAATTTCCTTGATTGCGGGTTCAAGGAAAATGAGTGCCAAGGAATCGGTACATGGATAGTGGTTGTTCCAGACATATGACAGGAAACAAGAAAAATCTGTCAAAATTCAAGGAATTCAGAGATGCAAAAGTCATATTTGGAGGAAATGAAGCTCCAGGAGAAATAAGGGGCACTGGATCCATCAAGAAAAATGGATTAGAAATCTCAGATGTTGCATATGTTGAAGGACTCAACTTCAACTTGCTAAGCATCAGCCAACTTTGTGACAAGGGTTATAATGTTGGATTCAACATGGGTATATGCCAAATCAAGGACATCAATCCAATGAAGTTGTCTTTGCAAGGATGCGACAAAAGAACATGTATGTGGTAGATTGGTCAACTGCAACACCAAGCACTTGTCTGCTAGCAAAGAGCACAACCGAATCTAGTTGGCTATGGCACAAGAAGCTGAGTCACCTGAATTTCAAAACAATTAACAAGCTTGCCAGGAGAAATCTTGTAGAAGGACTTCCAGACTCAGTGTACAAGAAGGAATGTGTATGTGATGCATGCCAGATGGGAAAGCAAATCAAATCATCATTTAAAGAAAAGACATGTCCATCTTCAACTAGAATATTGCACCTGCTACATATGGATCTATTTGGTCTAGTTGAACCAGCTAGCATAAGTGGGAAGCAATACACTTTGGTGGTAGTAGATGACTACTCAAGATATACATGGACAATATTCATGTGTAAGAAGAAAGAAACTCTGCAGAAACTACCACAGCTAATGAAAAGAATCCAAAATGAGAAGAGTCAATCCATTATCAAAATAAGATCTAACAGAGGAACTGAGTTTGTCAATGGTATAATCACTCAGTACTGTATTGAAAATGGTATTGGTCATGAATTATCTGCAGCAAGGACTCCACAACAAAATGGAGTTGCGAAAAGAAAGGAACAGAACTCTTAAAGAAGAAAGACAAGGACCATGTTAGTCAAGCAGGCTACCTAAAAGATTTTGGGCTGAAGCAATAAACACAGCATGTTATACTCAAAATAGAGGCATGATAAACAGACAGCTGACAAAGACTCCCTATGAGATTTGGACAGGGAGAAAGCCAAATGTTGTATATTTTAGAATATTTGGATGCAAATGCTTCATCCATAACAATGGCAAAGATAATTTAAAGGCTTTTGATGCTAAAGCTGATGAAGGTATCTTCTTGGGATACTTAGCTGAAAGCAAAGCCTACAGAGTACTCAACAAGAGGACTATGGTTACAGAAGAATCCATCCATGTGGGGTTCGATGAGCCCAATGTAAATGGAGAAGACATTGAAGAGTCACCGATAAAATTTGAATCAACCAACCATGCGAAAGAGTCCCTATGTTGAAGTTCAAGCCGAATTATAAACCCGTAAGAATATGAGATAGCCGAGTCTCAAAAACAGTAGAAAAATTTGCAGCTAAGTGATGATGAGAGAGCTGATCAAAATAACACAACCAAAAGACGATCAATCCAGCTAACTTACTCCAACCTCGATGTAAGATGGCTGAGAGACCATCCACCAGAACTAGTCATTGGAGATGTAAGAGAAGGTGTCAAAACGAGATCCAAAACTCAACAAGAAGCAATGTTCACATGCTTCATCTCACAAATAGAACCAAAAGATGTGTCTCAAGCATTGGATGACACACATTGGATTCAAGCTATGCAAGAAGAGTCAATCGTTTGAAAGAAATAAAGTGTGGGAATTGGTTCAAAGACCTACCCATCAAAATGTTATCGGCACTAAATGGGTGTTCGAAACAAGATGAATGAGGAAGGTTCCGTGGTAAGAAACAAAGCAAGATTGGTAGCCAAAGGATATTGCCAAGAAGAAGGGATAGATTTTGATGAAACTTTTGCTCCTGTGGCAAGATTGGAAGCCATAAGGATGTTTCTTGCCTATGCAGCTCACAAGAACTTTATTGTATATCAAATGAATGTAAAGAGTGCATTTCTTAATGGTTTATTGGAAGAAGAAGTGTATGTTGAACAACCTCCGAGGATTTGAGCAGAAAGACTCTTGGAGATAAAGTATACAAACTCAAGAAAGCTCTATATGGGTTGAAACAGGCACCCGAGCATGGTATGATACATTGTCACAATTCTTGGATCGAGAACGGATTCACAAAAGGCAAAGTGGACAGAACACTCTTCGAATTCAAGATAGGAAGAGTATATTGCTTGTTCAAATATATGTAGATGATATCATCTTTGGATCCACAAACAAAGAGTGTGATAAATTTTCAAATCTCATGCAAAGCAAATTCAAAATGAGCATGATGGGAGAGTGACATTCTTCCTTGGACTTCAAGTGAAACAAATTGAAGGATGGAACCTTCATAAGTCAAACAAAATACACCAGAGATTTAATGAAGAAATTCGGTATGGAAGAGAAGTCTTACAGAAAATAACAATGAATACATCACAAAATGGATATGGATGCAGATGGCAAGCCTCAGAGATCAAACAAGATCTGAGCACTTATTGGATCATTGCTCTATCTCACAAAGAAGGCCGTACATCACCTTTGTTGTAGGTGTATGTGCAAGATTTCAATCTGCTCCAAAAGAAAGCCACATGATCGCAACCAAGAAGAGAATTTTGAGATATTTGAAAGGAAGCCAAGAAGTTGGCTTATGGTATCCAAAGGAAGGTGGATTCAAGCTAATTGGTTATTCGACTGACTATCTTTGGATGTAGAGTTGACAGAAGAGCACCTTAGGCACATGTCAAATGCTTGGAAATAGGCTAATTTCTGGTTTAGCAAGAAGCAAAATTCAATAGCCACCTCCACAAACCGGTGAAGCAGAATACATAGGCATGGCAACAGCAGCTTTGTTGTGCCCAAGTCCTATGGACTATGAGGTTGAGGAAAAAGAAATTCCAATTATGTGTGATAACACAAGTGCAATTGCAATCACTCAAAATCATGTGTTGCATTCAAGAACAAAGCACATTGATGTCGATATCACTTCATAAGAGATCATGTTGAAAAGAAGGACATCACCTTGGAATATATTTCAACCGATAAACAAATGGGACATTTTCACAAAACCATTATGTGAGTCAAGATTTGAAGAACTCAAGCATGAATTAGGGTTAATTGAGCTGAGTTGACACTCGAGAAGACTCAAAGAAAAAGATGAAAACATGAACAGAGGAAAAGAGGTGAACTCGTAATTCAAAAGTGAATCACCAGATCGGAAAGTCACCATCATCGAGTTAGGCCGACAAATTGAGTCACAAGGAGAATAGCGAGAAGAAGGATTGAATCAAGCTAAGGAGTAAGTCGAGTCATTTATGAGCAAAGTGACAAAAATGCGGTCGTTTTACTAAGCGAGAATGTTTTTAAGAATGACGTCAAAGATAATTATGACGTGTACAGTCAAAAGCTGCACACCAAGCTTATGATTGGATATAAATGCTGCCGCATTAAATGCGAGAACTTAAATGTTGATCGGCGTACAAGATCTAAGCCGTTGATCTTGATCAAATTTCAAAAACCACCCGCACGTCCTTTCACAAACCATACTTAAACAATTTTCGTCCGTTTCTCACTCACTTTACCCAAAACTGTTCATCTCTCTCTCAAAAGCAAAAGCATAAAAAAAAAATTCTCTCAAAACCCTATCAATCCTCAGTTCAGTTTTCAAGTTTCGTTCGGTAAAACACCTCAAAATGGCATCTACTCATGATTTTGTCAAAGCTAGGAAAGCAAATCCACACCGGTCTCTTGGACTTCGATGGTATGGTTAAACAAGGGTCCGACGACATCCTCGTGAAGAAGATTGTTGAGAAACTAGAAAAATCTTGATTAAGACCATTTTTTACGATGGAGTTCCCAATGACCTGTGTAGAAGAGGTCGCACGATTCTTCTACGTGAACGCCGAGGTTCACGATGAGGGCATCAAATCCTCTGTTCATGGAAAGGAGTTCACCATTACTGCCAAGGATCTGGCAGAACACTGCTTGTTACCGGTGGAAGGAGTGCCGGAAATTTATGAAGCTGATGTCGACCTGGCTGCTGCTTGGAAGGAAGTAGCCAAGTCCGACTGTGCTGCAAAGTAGTCTATACAGCTAATAAGAGGCTGCTGAAGGAGGACTACCACAAATTGCTGGACATCGTTGCCAAATGCATAGACGTCAAATTTGGGAGCTTTGACCAGTTGTCCAAAGCAAAGTTGATCGTGATGGTTGCGATCATTGAAGATAAGAAAGTGAATCTGGGCGAGTTTGTATACAGCAGACCACTGCCAGAATGTTGGGAATAAATTCTTCAAGAAGGATGGTACATTTGGAGGTTCCTCGAGATACGGCCGGTGATTGGCCGAATGATGGAAGTAAAGGAAGTTCCTCTTCGACATGGAAAGGCGTTCCATGTAAACAAGAGGATGTTTGGATCAAACCTCTCTGGCGCACAGAAGAGAGCCTACGCTAAGAGAGCTGATACGAGTGAGGGGGAATCAGCTGACCCTGATGATACAACTGTCTTTCTCCTCAAAAGAAGGCTGCTCCTGCAGCTGCCAAGAAGACTCCTGCCCCTGCAGCAAAGAAAAAAAATAAATATGCTCATGCCCCTGCAGCCGAGTCACCTGCTCTAGCAGCCATGTCTCCTGCCCCCGCAGCCGCAGCGGAGAAGGAATCTCAAATACCTTCTCCAATCGTCAAGAAAAGGAGAATTGATAAGCCACGACGGCCAACTCCTCAGAAGAAGACGACGGCACCGGCCCCCGCCGCCCAGGACTCAGAGGAAACCTTATCCGAACCAGAAGTCCCTCTGGTACAAACAAAGAGAAGAAAAAGGATCTTCAAGCGTTCCGAGCTTGAGAAACCCGCTGAGTCGACCACTCACCAAACAGATCTGGGAGATCGCCGGAGAAGTAGAGTCTCCGTAAATTATTGATGGAATGACCAAGTCTGCTGAAGGCGATCAAGAGAGGCAAATCAAGACACATTGTAGTTCAAACAAATGAGACACAAGAAGTAGCCGAGAAAAGCAAACTCGCTGTTGACAGGGTTATATCCCCTCATGCAAATGACGACGCGGTGACGGTATGGAGCACCAAAGCTTGCTACCTTCTATCCCCGAGAACGAGGGACAAAGCAAAGAAGAAGATGATAGAGATGATGATGATGTGATGATCCTATCCCCACCTTATCCGGACATCCAAAATCGTCTGCGAGAGTGGAGGAAGTGGAAGTTGAGTCAATCCAGGAACAGTTCAAAGACCTCGAGTTTATCGAAGAAGAAGAGGAACTGTTGAACTTTCTTGGAGTGACCACTGTGGTCCAAGCACTGGATGAATGAAGAAAAACTCGCACGTATATCTTGCATATCTTCAAGGACAAGGAGAAGGAGAGACAGACAGAGAGAGGAAGGCGAGGCTCGTGAAAAGGCCATCTTTGTCCTTTTATCGAACCACTGAACATACACATCCTCATCTCGACATTTTCTCTGGGAGTGAAGATGATGATCTGGACCCTGCTGCTGCTACAGAAGAATTAGAGATGCAGCAAGCCATGCAGGAATCCAGAGCCCTACATGAGCAAAGGATGTTGGAATGACCAGGGGAGTCTTCCACATCACAGTTGGAAGTTGATCCCATGGGAGTGGTGCAGCAGATTGCCACTACTGTTGCTGCCACCACTTCCCCAGCTCATTCAGAGGAAGGTGTTAAGGGAACTGGCGATGAAACTGGGATTGTGGGGACCCCAGTCGAGCCAACCCCTAATGAAGGTGTCTTACCACCTGCCCCAATGGATACTCAATGGTAATAGCCAGGAGTCTGGAGACGAGTGACCCCATTCCAAGTCACTCAGCTGGTGTGCCGGCTAAGGGGGAAACTCCCTCCACTGCAGCAAGGTTGGAGGATCTTTGCAGTGACTCCACAATGAATCTCGGAGGCGAAGTGGAGAAGGAACAATCACATAATACACAAAGAAGTTGTCATCAACGAGGCTCGAGCATTGATTGAGACTGTCTCACCAGGTGGTGCCAACCGCTCTGCGAGCCAATGACGCCGCTGATGCGGTCGAGGCACGAGAAGGAACCGCCCTGGGGAGTTAACACTGGGGCACGAAAGTGCAATCCATGGAGTTGAGACTCCGGTGGATGCCACCACGAAAGACCCCAAGACAAGCGGCTAACACCGTGGAAGGGGATGTCCAAACCTCGCTGCGATTGAGACTGCGAGGAGGTAATGAAGGCCAACGGGAGGTTGAGACTTCCCGGGTAAAGAGACCGAGGCACGAACATCCCTCCGCCATCATTGATCCATCGAGAAAAGGAGATAAGTGCTCTTCACGACTCCCAGGATAATCCCGATGTAACTTTTCTCGATCCGAAGGTGAAGATGAAGGTGAGTCATCCCCTATTGCAGATCCAAAAGACTCAGCTGAGGATGTTCCAACCACGAGTAAGTCTGACCTCAAGACTACTCGCCAAACATTCAACTTTGATGATGAGCCACCCATGGCAATCTCGTCATCGTCCGATGATGCTTCTGATAAGTCCGAGGACCAGTCAACTCATTTGGAAAAACCGAGACCGATGAAGTCGCTGAGACAGTGAGGCTCGCAAGGCTGGGTCGACTTCACAATGCAGACCACAATCGAAACAGAGTCCATCGCGCAGCTCCCCAAGCTCCAAAGAGTTCGACTCCACAAGGGACTTCACGAGCACCATTTATCATTGAACAATTCGAGTTGCCCGTGATGATCCTTTTGTAGAATCATTTCCTTTCTCTCTGGAGGCACCCGACCTCCCGAATAATCGCCCGAGAGATCGCGAGCGCTTCCACAGACGACCTGTTATTCCATCGACACCATTGTTCCAAATTGACTATGACTTTGACGCCGCTTGGCCGTCACCAAATAGAGGAGACAAAGTGAAGTTCGGGAAGTTTTCAAAGCCTTATTTGCTTTGAGATTGAAAAGATGGAGAGGCACCAGGCCTCACCGACATGAGGCCGATAACAGAGATGCCAACCTTCTGGCGATTTGCGGGCATAATAGTCAAGATCCGGAGTGGTGGCAACAAGATGGCAGAACAATGCGTGTGGAACAAGCTCGATATTTCAGACATTGTTCAACAAGTTGCTAGTCCAAGGGTGAGAATGATGATGCAAAGACAAAATTGCAAGAGCACATCGAACAAATGCATGAATCTCACACCACAAAGATAAAGCTGCTATGTGAACACAATAAGAACGAGCTCCTGCGAGTGGAAGAGAATATGGATCGAAAATTCAGTCTTCTCATAGCTGAGATGAAGTTGGTAGCAGCTGAATCCAATGCCACCCGCACTGAGTTCCGTGCAGCATACTCTGCAGCCAGATTCAAAATGTAACTTCGGCTATCAAGACTAGACTTCTTGCTTGCTAGCTTGTTTCGGGGGTTCCTCTCTCCTTTGATGATGCCAAAAAGGGGGAAGAGGAATACTTAAAAGCGAAGGATCCTCGGCGAGAAGGAAGGAAGCATTTGTGAAGGGAAAGACGGCCGTGAGGAAGTAATAAGAGAGAAGAAAGGGAAGTCTGTTGAGGGGAAGGCTCGAAAGATGCGACCTTGATGATTGCTAAAACCCCTCAACAAGGTCTTGTCACAGGTGATATTATCGCAAATTCCCGATGATTCGCCACTCCAACACTCTGTTGTACCTATGGCGAGAAAAGAGAAAAACATTGAAGCGAGGGATGAAGGAAGTGGAAGGAAGGATGGATGCCCGAGTTATGGATATTCTGAAACAACATGGAGGCATTCCAACACAGAGACACCTATGCCATATCGAATCTTTGGAACCAAGCCAAGATCTGTTGATGAATTCAAGACGCTCGCATCGAAGGTTACTTCAAAATATGTCCACGGCTCAAGCACTGGGATTTGCACTGGGAAAAAGGTCTCACACTATGTGAAGAAGGCGACAGCAAAGCAGACTCTTGGTAGTCTCTCTGCTGGTCCCTCTGCTAGTCACTCACTGGAAAAAGAAGACCCCGAAGACAAAGACACGCCCGAGAGGAAGAGGAAGAAGCGGAGGTGGAGGAAGAGGTTTGACCTAGACCTCTGCCCAAAAATATTGAGTATATAGATCCAGGCAAGAAAGGAGGGATCTATTGCTGGATTTTGACGAGTAGCCAACCCGCAAGTGGCTAAGAACAATGCTTGAGTATGTGAAAAGATTTGAATAGGAAAATAAAAGACAAACTCAGGCTATGGGAGGAAAGACAAGAAAGACGAGAAGAGATGAAGGCGCCGGAAGGGCGTATGAAAAAGAAGAAGGCGGTGAAGATGAGAAAAAGAGAAGAAGGTCGAAGAAGATGAGCAAGTGAAGAAGATGAAAGAAGGAAGCGTGAAGGAGATGAAGTGTTGTTGTCCACCCTTCGTGTATTTTACTATGTAAATACATTTTTATGTAAGTCTTCTCAGTACAATGAATAAAATTGTACAATTTCTATACTTGTGGAGATATAGAACAAACATGGTTACTTTAAGGTCCATTTAAGCTCGATACATTTTCTTTTGATTCAAGCTCGATACACTTTGTAAAACAAACTATGTAAAGAACAAGAATGTTATGATCAATAAAAAAGATCGATTCTAATCATACATTCTCGTGATTCTACATTTGCTTGTATGTATCTTTGCTGTTTAATTATTGATGTATGTTTTAAGTTTTGGCATCATCAAAAAGGGGGAAATTGTTGGGAAATTATTTTGTAGATTTTAATGAATGCCATGTAAAACTTAGAATAGGAAGTTGGCACCCCATTTTTGTTGTAAATTGCATTGTAATAGATAGGGCTGGTCGAAATGAGTTAAGTCAGCTATGCCTGAACATGCGAGAAGACAACTGGAGACTAGAAGGAAGACTCCGCTGTGAGGCAGCTGAGTATGGCAAAGAAGAGAAGATAGGAACTCGATCAAGGTGCAAATGAGATGCGATTGAGTGAAGTATCGATCAAGTCAACTCAAGATAGCCAAGTCTCAAGTTGAAGTGACGAAAGAGTCATCCAATGATTGGAAGGCGACTCAAGTCACCTGGGAAGGCAAGGAAATGCGATCAAGTCGAGATAACTGAAAGAGATCCGTTGCACAGAAATCAAGAGAATTACTTAAACAAGTAATACTTCCATACTACCTTTCTTAAAGTGCACAGTCCCAGAAGCGTGCAAAAGGAATAAACCAATGGGAAGCACTGCACCTTTGTTAGATCTCTGAAAAGTTGAAGGATCATGTATACGAGGGAATGTCAATTCCAAGAACTGCAACAAGACAAGCCAACGACCACAAGTGACTTTCAAAAACAAGTTTATCTCTTCAACGGGCAGATTTTGAAAGACCACTATAAAAGGCTGAGGAGTTTATTTGAGAAAAGGTTACCTTAACCATCTGAGAATTGAATACAAGCAAGAAAGAAACATTTGTAACCTGAAATATTCTCAAATTATTGAATGCTCAATCCTCAAGCCTACATTACGAAGGAAATCAATCCTACACTCACCTGTGAAGGAAAGACGACTTCAATCAGTTGAAGAGGAAACATTTAAAGAATCAAGGGGTCTACATTCCACGAAGGATTGTAGGAAGGTTCAAGGTCGAACCAGGCTTAAGTTATTTGGAGGGCTTCGTGATCAAATCCAAGGAACTTGAGCAAGTGGGTTGTAGTAGCAAGGCAGTTGCCCTGTGAAGAAGCTGAGTCGTATGAGAAGCCAGCTGTGTGATCAAGGTATCTCCAGACTGAGTCCCAAAGGATCAAGTCAGCTGTGTGATCAAGACTTGTATCTGGACTGTTAACCACTCTGTATATTGATCAATACTTAGTGGATTCCTCCAGGAGTTGGAGAAGAGAGGAGTAGAAGAATTACCCCATCTTCGAACCTCTATAAAAACTTATTGTGTTATTTACATTTCAGCACTTTAATTTCTGCATATTACACTTATATCTGCTGATAAATTTGCAATCAAATTGATAATCAACAAAGTGCTAAAACCAAGTATTGAAACAAACTTAAACCAAAATCAAGGGTGTTAAGTCTTCCGCTGAAAACATATCACAGTCAAGTTAAGTCTTTAGTCAAAACAGCTGAGTTATTCTATCAATAGCTCAGTCGAGTCTGTTGAGTGACTAACTCCGCTGATTAACTAACTTAGTTGTCCATCAAGGACTTAGTTGTGTAGTATTAACTCTGAATATTTAAAAGGACTAAATTTGAAAAGTTGGTAAGGTTTATTCAACCCCCTCTTCTAAACCTTACACTCACACCCCTTGGGACCTACACCCGTGGAAATGGCGAAATTGGTAAACCGTATATCCCTATTTTAAATGCACATAATGTTTCACTATTATTATGTATGCATATATTTTTTGCTTTAATTATCAAAATGATTTTTCAAAAATATTTCTAAGGTCCTCAATATATTTTTTTTAAATCTTTTGAAAAGAAGTCCTTGTATGATGCTTTTATAAACTCTTGTGTATTTACAATGACTTGTATGTTCATTATCTCTTATGGACTTATAAAGCATAATATACTTGTGATATTTTTTTTATTGCTTTAGCCTACACTTCTATTGCTATGTTTTGGGCAAGATTTTTTTTAAGAAATTTTGTAGGATTTATATATCTTCATCAATGGTTATCTACTCATTATTTGATAAGAGAGACACAAACTATCGAGGTAAGCTCACTTGTGTTATTCCTTCTCTCACTCGATATTTGTCGTGCCGTATGTGCTCGTTTTTCAAGCATATTCAAAGAATCTCTCAAAAGTGTCATTAAGAGGATTTTTCGATTTTTTTAAAGGCACTATTCAATAAAGCTTGTTTTATCCGAGACTTGCAAAGGATTATATTTTGTTTTGATAAAACATTCAATTTTTATCCTCCTCTCAAATTATGCATTTGATTGCACATAATCATTCTTGTCAAAACTTTTGTTCAAATACTTCTTTTTGAGGTCTCAATTATATGCTTTCGGATTTTCAAAGTTCAAAAGAGACCTTATATAGCTTCCTATAAGCATATTTGAACTTACATATTTTTATTGAACTCTTGATGATTTTCTTTAAAGCATAGTAGCTCAAGGGTATTATCAAGAAAAAGGTATTGATTATGATGAAACATTTGCACCAAGGCACGTTTAGAAGCTATTCGCATTTTACTTGCCTATTCTTGTTTTAAGAAAATTTCAAGCTTTACTAAATGGATGTTAAATCCTCCTTTTTAAATGGTTTTATTCAAGAAGAAGTCTATGTAAAACAACCGGGGTTTGAAAATTTTTCTAGGCCAAATGATTTTATTTTAAAAAAAGGGTCTTGTATGTTTAGAACAAACACCCCGTGTATGGTATGATAGACTTAACTATTTTTTGTAAAATGGTTTTACAAGAGGTAAAGTTGATACTACTCTACTTGTTTTTGAAAAAGGGCAATATTGCTTACTTGTGCAAATTTATATTGATGATATTATTTTTGGTGCTACTAATGAATCATTGTGCAAGATATTTTCTAGGTTGATGCAAGGTGAATTTGAGATGAGCATGATGGGGGAGCTCAATTTCTTCCTTGGACTTCAGGTTAAACAATGCCAAGAAGGTGGTTATATTTCACAATCAAAGTATACAAAAGAACTTTTGAAGAAGTTCGGCATTGAAGAAAAAAGAACCGTCTATACTCCTATGGAAACCTACATCATGATTGATCAAGTTTGAGAAAGGCATATTGGTTGACAAATAAATTCGAGGTATGTTTATCTACATTATTACTCAGACTCGACATTTTTCATGCCTTATGTCTATATGTTCGACTTCAAAAACAATCCCAACGAATCTCATTACAGTGTCGTTAAAAGAAATTTTCAAATATTTGAAAGGCACTTCTTCTTATGGCTTGTTTATTCAAAGTTTTAAACGTTCATATTTTTCGGGATAGCAAGTCCGGTGATAATAATTTCTCAAAATATGGTTCGTCATAATTGAACTAAACATATTGAGATTCTATATTTTTTAAGGGATTATGTTTCCTAAAACAAAAAATTGAGATGTGTTTTATTCCATCTCAAGAATAACTCGGGGACATTTGTTTTTAATTATTAACCGCTGAGTCTTTTGCCTCATTTCGAGCTTGGTTAGACATAATGTATATTGAATAAGGTATATATCCGCATTTCGTTCGTTTTTAAAACTTAGGGGTGAAAAATCGAATTTTTTTGTACAAAATTCGGACAAAATCGAAAAAGAACTCCGGGGGACTGGAAGAGAGGATGTCGACCGGTCGACCACCATCTGGATCGGTTGGCCTACCATTGGACCGGTCGACCTGGAGTAAAACTTGGATAAAATTGGTTTTATCCCAGACATAGTCTATTTCATACGTTTTCACTACTTTCGCACCCCTTTGCAAATATCACACTAAATTCACTCAAAATAATTTCTTTCTTGTAAAGTATACATTTTTGAGTTTATACTATTGTTATATCATCCATGATACCCGACCTCTCCGATTAATTGGTAAGAATTCTTCTTCTTTATCTCAATTGGGTTGAACACTTGAGAATGTGCTTCATCTTTAATATTTTGTTAGAATTTTTATATATTTGTGTTGGGCATGATGATTGTTGTTGGATGATATTTGTATAATTGCATTTGGTGATGAAAAATTTTGGCTTGGTTATTGTTACGAGGGCTATATACATCTTCTTTATTATTTGACGTCTGCCAAGTATTCGATAAAATGTTTCAAAGAAAAATTCATCACCTACATGACTCTCTTGTTTTCAAATATCTTATATATTTATAGAGATCATGTTTTGCAAATCAAATGAGCTTTTACAAGCTTTTATAAGTCATTTGATCAATTATTCCCTTAGCTTTTGGAATTTTAAGCTTAATGATCAATACCTCGATAAATCGGTTAAATTGTGCACTTCGATATGATAATATGATGTTTTTATTGTGCTAACATTCTTTTTGATGATTCCAAAGGGGGAGAAACAGGTTATAAGCTCATTAGCTCAAAGAAGCTAAAATAAGCTCACGAAAGAAGCTATAAGTTATGGCTATTATAAGCCAAAGGTTGTGGATCATACTTTGTCAATTTGATGTATTATGGACTTATTTACTATCTAATGATGTTTTGTTGACAGGGGGAGCTTATAAGCTCTTGATACTTAAGCTCAATATGTAAAACCTGAGCTTTTAGCTTTTGGTTGATTGCTTCTATATTACTCTTGTTGTGCATGTTGATAGGGGGAGCTTTTGTAAAATGTGTTTGAATATCTCTACTCCCATTCTTTTGTTTATTATGCAAGGAATGTTGTCGCTCTCAACGGATAGTTTATATTTAACCGGTAAAATTGTTTTGTTTTCAAAATCGACCTCTTTAAATTATTTTGGTTTGTAATCATCAAAAAGGGGGAGATTGTTAGATAAATATTTTTATCATGATTTTGATGATTTTGTTTTTACACCAAAACAATGTTGTTAAATGTTGTCCAAATACTCCTAAATGATTTAAAATGTTTGACTAATTTTTCAGAGTATTTCTTCAAGTTTATTTTCGACAAAAAATTGGACAACACTTTTGATGATTTTGTGTTAATGTATTTTTACACCAAACAATATTTCTAAATATTGTCCAAATACTTCCGATCGATTTCAAATATTTTTACTAATTTTTCGGAGTATTTCTTGAAGCTTATTTTCGATAAAAATTGGACAACACTTCTATCTCGTGCTCAATCGGTCGCCCTATAGGGCAACCCGTGTCTGATAGTTGAGCTTTGAAATAGAAACGAGATGTTTGAAATATCCCTGGAGGATGACTGGTCGCGCAAAGGGCGACCGGTACCAGGAGAAAAGAACAGAACTTTGTTCTCTCACAAAAACAATGAGGGCGACCGGTCCACATAGGGGGTGACCGGTCCAACCCTATGGTGACTGGTCCAACCCCCCTGGACCGGTCCCCATGTGTAAATTTGCTGTGTTTTCCAAATTTCTGTATTAGAGCACGGCCGGTCGCCCTATCGTTTTGACAGCAAATTCTAACCGTTGTGCATCAGACAACTTTTCCTTAAATTGTGGGGTTGATTTCTAACAGCTATAATCTTGATTTTAATTGCATTTTTCTGTAGATTTTCAATCCCCAAGAGGAGCCTATCCATGATCAATCATCTTCTATAAATAGAGGAATATTTGAAGCAACACATATGAGAGAAAACTACAACAGAACAAGATACATTCAAGCAAACACTTTTGTTCTTCTATTTCAATGTTCTTGTTGTAATAGCCTAAGGTCTTACACTTTCACATCTTGAGGTCTAGGCTTAATTCTTTATTACACTTGCACTCAAAATTGTATTGTTCATTATAGAGTTGTAATCTTGAATTTTTTGTGGTCATCATTCAACACAAGATATCCTTGTGAGTGTTCTTGTGGTAAGAACACACTTGGTTGATCTAGGTATTAGGCGCAAGAAGATTGTGGTAATCTTCTTATTGAAGAGTGAGGTATTCTTTGAGGTGTTGAAGAATTTGGTGTTCTTCAAGGTTGAAGTTTGTGGTGATCTTCACAAGGTGCCGTTGAAGGAAGATTGTGGTAATCTTTTAGGGAGATTGTGGTAATCTCCAAGGTGGTGTTGAAGAAGAGTGTGGTGCTCTTCAAGGTGATGTTGTATTAATTGTGGTAATCAATAAAATCTTTTTTCTTTTTGAAATCCATCCCGAGATATCTTTGGGGTGGCGGAGATTAGGCCCTATGTGGGTTGAACCTCTATATATCGACGCGTGTTATTTACTTCCCGCACCTTCATTCTTGTCTTGGCTTGTTTGATTCGAAAAAGAGGGCATAATCGAGAAAATGGAGATAATCTATTCACCCCCCTCTAGATTATCGTAGCCGGTTGGACTTACATTGGGGAGTGTTTGTTTGGAAAGAATGTTTGCTTTTGGTGCAAGAAGAAAGGGCATAAAGCTTGGGAATATGCCGTAAGAATGAAGGAGCACAGACAGGCACGGATCAAAAGACAACATGAGGTAAAGCTAGCATGTATGCCATAACACAGCAATAGGCTGAGGATGAACCAGGTACAATGTCCGGTATGCTAGTCGTTTCTACTATACCTGTTTTTGCTCTTTTTGGTACTGGTGCCACACATTCCTTTATATCTGCAAAATTTTATGCCTTAACTGGACGTAAGAAAGAAATAGTAGACGAATCACTTGAGGTTAGCATGCCATCAGAAAAATCAATACTTAAGGGCATAGATGTCAACATAGGTGTAAAGGACTTTAAGGCGAATACGTATATAATTGATATGGAGGATTTTGATATAATTTTGGGTATGGACTTGCTTAGCAAGTATCAAGCAAGCAACAAGTGCTTAGAGAGGGAGATAACCTTGAAGGTGCCTGGAGATGAGGAGATAAAGTTCTACGGCACTAAGACAAGGACGGTGCCTCGTGTTATATCACCAATGGAGACGCTGAAAGCACTAAAGAAAATAAATTGCCAGGGGTATTTGGTAAACATAGTAGGCTCACCATTAGAGCTAACCCCCACTGATGTACCGATCGTTGGAGAACTCTTGGATGTGTTTCTAGAAGATTTACCGGGAATTCCACCGGATCAGCAAGTGGAGTTCACAATAGATTTGGTATCTGGGGCAGCGCCGGTATCCAAGGCATCCTACCGATTGGCACCCAAGGAACTACAAGAATTAAAGGTGCAGATCGAGGAATTACTCAAGTTAGGGTTCATCCGGCCAAGCGTGTCTCCATGGGGGCACCAGTTCTATTTGTAAAGAAAAAAGATGGGACACTAAGGATGTGTATCGGCTATCGAGATTTGAACTGCCTGACAGTGAAAAACAAGTACCCACTACCAAGGATCGAGGACCTTTTCGACCAACTAAGAGGCGCAAGCATATTTTCTAAGATCGACTTGAAGTTCGGGTATCACCAACTGATGATTAAGGATAGTGATATCCCAAAGACATCGTTTTGGATGCGCTATGGACACTATGAGTTTGTTGCAATGCCGTTTGGTTTGAGCAATGCCCCCATCAGTGTTTATGACAAGTCGTAGTATTTATTTCTTTAACAAATGCATTTTCAAGCTTGAGTTTATTTTTTTTAGCACTTTACTAAATCGCAAATCATATATTTTGTTTTTATGAAATTAGGATGTTACACCTCTAAATAGTGTGGATTTCCATTGCAGAAGTTACACTGAAAAATTATATACTTCACTGCATATTTTAAAATTGTTGTAATATATTGAAGAACACCTTATTCTCCATTTGAGTCCAATAATCGCTTCTCACTTTCAAGTTCGAAATGTGTTTTTATGTGTCAAAGGTGCTACTACATAAAAGAGGTTAAACCGTTTATCTTTGAGAACATTACGTTATACCATGAGCACTAACCGAAAATTATTTATCTTGCGAAACTTGACTCGACTTCTATTCGGACAAGTTGTAATAGTTAAATTCTATTTTTCCTTCTCAAAAAAAAAAAAAAAAAAAAAAATTCTATTTTTCTATTTTTTTATTTTGTTCAATAAAAGTCAGTTGAAGGCCTACCATTGTAAGCTTATTTAAACAACCACCTCGAAATTTGTACTTGGAGCATCAGAGACTCACATTTCGTACTCCATTGAACGTCCATTCCACGTACAAAATGTCAAGCCATATATAACAACTCATCGTTCCTATATTGTAATTTTTTTTTTTTTTTTTTTGATCGGTGTTCCTATGTTGTAATTGATTATTTAATTGGCACAACCCAAACATGTGGAAATATTCAAAGGGTTCAATGATTTATTTGTTAATTTGTTTTATTTTCTCGATTCTTTCAAAACTTTATTCAAGATTCATTAACATAATTTTAATAATAAAAATGTTTGCTGAAAGTACTACAAATATTGGCCCCACGTCACATAAGTATCTATACTTATAATTTTTGTTAGTGAAATAGGAAATATTATTAAGTGACTGGAGGAAACTCCTCCTCAGGAACAAAAAGCCGCATGAGTTCTTGTTGAAAGGACCACAATAAAAAACATTACAAGAATTAGAAAAAGCAAAACTAGCTTAGTTGATGGGCTAACACATAACTTAGCAACAAAGGAAATGTTGACGTGCGTTTTGGTCAACAAGCAGAAATATGTAAAAGATTTAACACGTGGAAATGAAAACGTGCGTAACGTATGTTTATTTCCTGGCTAATTATGCCTTTTTTGTATTTTTGCCGAGCCGTTTTAATATTGGGGTCGGTTTTGTTATGATTTGTTTCTCTTTTTTTTTTTTTTTCCTTTCTCCTTTCTCCTTTTCAGACTCTTTATATCCCTTTGAGTAAGTGGGTTTACAATAGTCATCTTTGCACTAACTATTCACTAATTAATAAAATAGTTAAAAAACGACACATGTCCCTCTATAGTTGTGCATATCACCAAAACTTGCCACTTGTCGACTTCTCTTCATGATTCTCTCGACATGTGGCGCTTTAAAATACCAATAAAGTGTTAAGCATGGGCATATGTTTATTTTTACGAAGGCATCGCGCGTGCGTTTCATCTCGAAACTTGGGCTCGGGGCTCGGAGCCGTGTTGCGGTTGGGCTCGTAGCTGTTGGGCTCGTGAATGGCGAGCGAGCTAACTCGTGGCGTGTTGTCGTACATCATTGTTGACGCACCCGTAGGTCACCTATTCGAATATGTGTCGATCGATGACGTGGATTAATTTTTCACAACTCGCTCGGTATCATCAAAGGCCCCCAAGTTTGATTCCGAGAAGAATTTACAAGTCGGAGTTAAACTTTAATGCTAATGATGAACAATTAATGGGAAACGGATTTCTCAAAGGTTTTGTTCTTTCCTGGTACTGTCGCGTAGCAATTAATGCTTGAAACGGCGCATTAATCGGGTTGCCATAATGATGTACACGTGGCGTCTTGTGGTTGGACCAATTTTGCGCAGAACCAAAAAAGGTACGCCGATTCTGTCGGCGGGCGTGGGGACGACGTTTTTTGATATGTTTGACGGCTTTTAAATTTTTAAAAGGCGTGTCTTTTTCGAATAATCGTCGCGCCTATCGAGGAACCCTATCTATAAATACCTTCGTTTCCCTTCATCATTCACTTTCGCAACCATTAACCTTTGAGCTAAAGCAAGTAGAACCAAAGCGAGAATTTTGGTCGGCTTTCCAAGTTCGAGACTTCAAAGTTAGGTATTTTTTCCAAATACTCTCCCTTTACCTATAAATGTCTTCTTTTGAGGATAGTAGGAGTCGTAGTTATAGTGTAGAGGTTGAAATCAAAGATCCCCCTCCGAACCTTCTGCTTTCTTTCTCACCAAGACAAACCATCGCGCCTCATAGTCCGAAAGCGTCATTCGAGATATCTTCTCCGACTCTTATCGAGTGGAACGTCTTTAGAGCGGACGCACACTATCTTCGATCCGACGCCAAAGATGTGATTTTGAGAAAGGAACGGTGTATCACCGACTGCCGGTATAAAGAGAGTTCAGTGAAGAATCACCGAGTGTTGATTTTAGACAAGATACCAAGGAAGAAGAAAATATGGACCCATTGGAGCCGAGCGTGATAACGAGAGCGGGTAGATGAACCATCCTGCGATTCAAGGCCGGAGAGGCCGCTAGGGCCCATTGGCCATCGTAATGGCGGCAGCCGGACGAGGAGGCCCTCATCTCCGTGTTGAGCCTCGGTGGACGCCGAGTGATATAAACGATATCCCGAGTATGTTAATGATTCGGGAAGTGGATGAGTTCCGAGGTACCGTATTCCAAGTGGTATCGATTTTTGGGTGCCTGACGGCACGGAAGTTCCCAATACCCACCAAATGGGTTGCATAGTCCGTATTTGCCCCGGCCTTTTATACTTACGGTTTGAGGTTTCCACTCACGCTTTCCTTACGCGGTGGTTTTGTAAGTGGGAATGCATCCGCCCGGGTGCACCCGATTTCTTGGGGGATCATCGGCCTCCCGGTGATGTTTCACCGGAAAAGTATCCTCGCCCCAAATTTAAGGAGATGAACGAGCTCTTTGTATGGCGAGTGACTCCTTCATCTCGGGGCCACCGTCCGGTGGTATTATGTACAGACCCGACTGGGTACCCTGGCGGTTTAGTAGAAGGTCTTCCTTCTTCTCTGGGAGTGGAAGGATAAATGGTTTTTTGGGTGGGCGGCGAGTGGCAAGCTCGCGTGGGAGATGGAGAGAGAGGAGACTGTTCTTCATCCTCCATCAAATTTTGTTTTTGGTTATAGTAAGTCTTACCTTTTTCTTCATTTGCTTTTTCTTGCTTATTGCTTCCTTTCGTAATTGTCTTTTCTTTTCACCTTTATAGGGAACCGGCGTCCCAAGGGGCCTCTGTCGGTCACCTTTGTTCGGGTCGAAAACATCCAGGCTCGGGGCATAATGGATAAAGCGGATTGAGAGATTGGCTACCGAGGCCAACTTAGCCGCAGCTGGTTTGAGGCTGCTTTGCCGACCCGAGACGAGGGGGCTCGGGATGAGGTGGCTGATCGGGAGGTAGAGGTTGAGAGAGAGCCTCAACCGAACCCTCCTTGCACGTAATGAAGAAGTACGGCCCCATTCTCCAGGGAGCAAAATGGTGAGACAGAGCGAGCTACGCCGTCCCCTCGCGACGGCCAGCCCTGGCGATCATCTGCGCTGTAGGGCCAACACAGACTCCCAGAGCGCGAGTGCGGCGGCGTCCGAGGTAAACACATGTTTTCCACATTTCATTTTGACACATCTTTGTTTTCTTTTGATCTTCTGACGATGGTTGCTTTGTGCGGGCGTGGCTTAGACTTGCGTGCACGTCTTCGCAGCGTGAGGAACACGGCCAGCGGCGAACTTGGGGCAACGCCGATCAACCCGCGGATGTGGAGGCGGCTCGGAGAGAAGATATCCGGCCGAACGTCCTGGCGATGGGGTGCCAGAGGCGGTGCAGCCTCCTCTTCAAAGGAGAAGAGGAATTGTGATGGAGGAGCCTGATCGACCGAAGGGGTTGGTCGAACGCACTCCGAACATCCCGAATGCCCCTTGAAGAGGAGGTCCGCGGACTTTTTCGGATGACCTGACTAGGGAAGGTCACTTTATCCCTCCAAGTCAAGTGAGGGATGAATATTGCGAGGGGATGATCGACTACGCCCTCGATGGTTTGTGGAATTCGTTGGCACGTGCCACGCCAACAGAGGAGCAAACAAGAGTTTTACCGGAGGCGGTCGGGCCGCGATGAGTGTTCGGCTCGTGCCTGGACAAAAGGTATCGAGCACTGCGCTCGGAGACAAGCCAAGAACAAATTCAATACGCGCTATGGCCATGTCAGGCGGATGATTGGGCTCTTATGGCATGCGGTTGGGGACCCGCGAGCCGGAGAAAAAGTATGCCGACCTGGAAAGGCGGCACGGGGGGATCTCGCAGGAGGCCTATGCTACCCTCCAAGGGGTACAAGAATCTTTTAAGACTCAAGCGGATGAGGCTACGCTCGGGCCAACTCGAGAGAGAAATCTGCGAGGGCCGAGGCGGAGCGAGATCGGCCCGCAAGGCCGAAGAAGAGCTCGGGGTTAGGGTCGCCGAACCGAACGTCTTTGCCACGCCGGCCGAGAAAATGGAGAGGCGTCTAGCCGATGTACGCAGGAGGGTCAAGAGAGGCCGTTAAAGCTTACAAAACTCCGAGGAGTATGCATTCATGTTAACTTGTGGCCATGCGACTAGCTTCCGAGAAATTCTTGATTTGATTAAGGGCGGGCGTCTTCTCGCCGCTCAGCCTTGAGGAAGATCCGGCCCTCCGGAGGCCGATCTCGATACCCCCGGCCGAACTTTGCCGAGGCTTCTAATGCGCGAGACTCTCCTCCTCCGCACGTGGAAGAAGTTGGCTCTAGTGGTGCCGTCGAAATTCCACCCCGCTCAATCTTGATGCTTTTATATGTACCCCTAGGTAGGTAATTTGGCTTCGTGCCTCAAGATGTAATGGGCTCCGGCCTCCCTTATGTAAATATTTTTTGAAGTAGAAAAGAATTGTTATTTTCCTTACCTGTGTATGTGTTTCAAGCTTTTTGTGGATGTTCGGCTCTTTCCTTTTTGTAAGATTGTTGCCTGTCTTCTTTTTTCCTTTTATATTCCCAAGTACGGGGCTCGGTTTTCAGTACTTCTGAATAAGGGGATTTGCTCGCCTTAATTTATTCATGTACTCGGTATATAAACCTGTCCTTTATTTTCTTTTTGAAATTTTGTTTATGAACCGAGTCTTTATTGCGCTCGGCGCATAACTGAGTCCTTATTTTGTGCTTGGTACGTGGCCAAGTCTTCACTTTATGCTTGGTGCGTAACCAAGTCTTTATTTCGTGCTCGGTGCGTAACCGAGTCTTTATTTTGTACTTGGTACGTGGCCAAGTCTTCACTTTATGCTCGGTACGTAACCAAGTCTTTATTTCGTGCTCGGTGTGTAACTGAGTCTTTATTTTATGCTCGGTGCGTAACCAAGTCTTTATATTGTGCTCGGTGCATAACCGAGTCTTGATTTTGTGCTCGGTGCGTAGCCGAGTCTTGATTTTGTGCTCGGTGCGTAGCCGAGTCTTGATTTTGTGCTCGGTGCGTAGCCGAGTCTTGATTTTGTGCTCGGTGCGTAACCGAGTCTTTAGCCGTGGTGAGTAAAAACTTCGTTTTCCTTTAGAGAGCTCACGAAATACCAGATGAAAGGATAATTCTTTGGAATCCTATCTGGATCATGGATCGAGATCTTTATTGATAATACCGCTTCAGGTATGCTACATTCCATGGATGCATAAATTTTTCTCCACTCAAATATTCTAACTGGTATGCCCCACCAGATAAGACGTGGCTGACCCGAAATGGGCCCTCCCAGGTTGGCTTCAATGGTGGGTTGAATGCCCGTTATCTTTTTCAATACAAGATCGCCGACACGAAATCTTCTTTCCTTTACTTTCAATTGTAGTACCTTTCACTCCTTTGTTTATACACTCGCATTTTTCATCTCAAGATCGCACCTTTTTCTTCTTCGAAAGCGAGTCTAGTTCGGCTCGGAGCGCGGCCTCATTACGCCTTCTTCAAAATTTGCACTTCTCAAGGTAGGGCTCCGATCTCGACAGAATCACCGCCTCGGCTCCATAAGCTAAAGAAAAAGGTGTTTCTCCAGGCCGCTCGATGTGTCGTTACAGTATGACCATAGTACGCTGTAGTTCCTCCGCCAATTGCCTTTAGACTCCTCCAATCTCGCCTTCAACGTATACTTGAGTATTTTATTAACGGCCTCAACTTGTCCGTTCGACCGGGGTGGTATGGAGTTGAGAAATAGTTTTTTATGCGGAAACCTTCACAAAATTTCAAACCTTCGGTTGTCGAATCGCTTTTCCCATTATCAGAATAATCGAATGTGGTATTCGAATCTCAGATAATAGATTTCCATACAAAGCTCACAACCTTTTCTTCATTTATTTTTGCGGAGCTCGCCTCCGCCCATTTTGTGAAATAATCCACCGCCACGATGGCATACTTGACGCCCCCTTGCCGGGGTAGTGGTCCGATGAGGTCCATTCCCATTTGGCAAACGGCCATGGGCTAAATACGAAGTAAGTTGTTCAGGATGATATCGACTGTGGTGCAAATCGCCGCACCTCTCACATCTTTTGACGAGGTTGGTTGCGTCCTTTCTTAGGGATGGCGATGAGTATCCTTGCCGTATTAATTTATAGGCCAACGTTTGGCCCCGACATGGTTGCCGCATATTCCCTCATGAACCTCTCGGCGTGCATAATGTGATCCGTCTCGGAAAGGCAACGTAGGAGTGGGATGGAGTATCCTCGTTTGTATAGGATGTCGTCTACTAGTGTAAACCGAGCCGCTTGAGTTCGTAGTGTTCGGCCTCGGCTTTGTTTTCGGGTTGAACTCCTTTCTCTAAGTATTGAATGATTGGGGTCATCCAAGTCCATTCGGCGGTTTCGGTTGTATATATTTTCTTTGCACCACCAAGTGACGGGACAAAGTGTGAGTGACATCCGTGATGGCATCCGCCCTGGATTGGGCCGAGCCGAGCTAAGGCATCTGCTTGCATGTTCTCGGCTCGGGGCACATGTAAGACTTTTTGTCTTAAAGTGTGATAACCTTTTCTTGACCAAATTCAAATATTGTGCAATTTTTGCTCTTTTCGCCAGTACTACGCCGTTGATTTGATGAACGACTAACCGAGAGTCACTTGCACCAATAGTTGTTTTAGGCCCATAGAGGCGCCATATCTAAGCACCGCTAGAGCGCCTCATATTCGGCCGTTGTTCGTTGCGGGAATCAAATCGTATGGCCGAGCAAAGCATTTTCATTTGGATCGATTATCACGATTCCGCCCCCTGCTCGGCCTGCAGTGGAAGAGCCGTCAACGAATAATTTCCATTCTTGGTCTTCCTTGACTTCCAATTGTATGGAAGACGTGAATTCGGCCACAAAATCGGCTAAAGCCTGTCCTTTTATTGCAGTACGTGGTTCGTATATAATGTCAAATTGGCTAAGTTCGACAGCCCACTTAATCATCCGACCAGAAGTATCAGGTCGGTGTAACACTTGTTTCAACGGATAGTTCGTCAATACTATAATCTTGTGTTCTAAGAAATATGGACGGAGTTTCCGCGCCGCGGTAATTAATGAATAAGCCAGCTTTTCCATTGGTGGGTACCGGAGCTCGGCATCATGTAACGCTTGACGGTGTAATAAATCGGATGTTGAATAGAGCCATCTAGCCATTAACACCGAGCCGATGGCGTATTCGGATACCGCCAAGTACAAATACAAGTCCTCCCCTTGGGTCGGTTTTTGTAGTATAGGGATTGAAGATAGATGTTGTTTAAGGGATTCAAAGGCAATCTGTGGCTTGCTCGGTCCACTCGAAATTTTTGCTTTTCTTTATAATTTCAAAGAAAGGTTTGCACTTGTCACGTGGACCGAGAAACAAATCGGTTAAGGGATGGCTTTTATTTTGTCAGGTTAGCTTCGATTCCCCTTTGGCTGACCATATACCCCAAAAATTTACCCGAACCGACCCCAAATGTGCACTTTCTCGGGTTTAACATCATCTTGTACTCTCTCAAAATGTAAGAAACATTTTATTAAGATCGTTTAGATGATCGGACATGTACAATGATTTTACTAGCATGTCATCTACATAGACTTCCATAGTGTGACCTATCATTTTCTCAAACATCTTATTTACTAACCTTTGATAGGTCGCACCAAAGATTCTTCAATCCGAAAGGCATCATCTTGTAATAATGAATCCCTCGAGCGAGAGAAAAATGAGGTATTTTCTTCATCTTCCGGTGCATCCGTATTTGGTTGTAACCCGAGTATGCATCCATGAAGCTCATCGCCGTGTCTCCGTGGGCATCTACCATGTAATCGATATTTGGCGGTGGATAACCGTCCTTAGGACATGCTTTGTTGAGGTCGGTAAAATCCACGCATAGGCGCCATCGCCATTGCTTTTCTTTACCAAGACAGATTGGCGACCCATCGAGGATAGAGGGCTTCCGGATGAATTGATTGTCTAAGAGCTTGTTAACCTCGATTTCGAAAAGTGTTGCTGTCTGTCGGGTCGAGTTTGCGCTTTTCTCGGATGATCAGGCGAACGTTAGATCAATATTGAGCGGTGGCACGATACTTGGGGTCAATTCCGGCATGTCGCATGAGTCCATGCGAAGACGTCAAGATTATTTCCCAAAACTCGATCAACTCGCTTCGATATGGTTCGGAAGATCATGACCAATACGTAGTTGGCGCCCTCGCTTGGCCTACCGACATTGATTGTATCAACTTTGTTTCTACCGGTTCCGCTCGTTTTCTTTTCTTGCTTTGTCCCTCCTTGATTTGCGGGGGCAATTCCTTCAAATGGCCGGCTCGGTTTCGATTGCGGCTCGCCTTCTTCCATCATTGGCTCCTTCCCAGGCCGACGACCGGATTGTCCTCCGAACGATCACCACTTTCTCGCTCGGACTCCTCTTGGGCAAGGGATTATCTTGTGTGATTCCACCGGGTTTGCCCTTGTTCTCGCCACGTTAATCTCCACCGGTCGGAGTTTAAGAGAGCACTCTCGTGACTCCCTTTGATTCCCTTTATGTATAGCTTAGCCATCGGATGTTGGGAATTTTATACAAAAATGATATATTGAAACGGCCGCTTTTATATGATAAAGCAATGGCCTCCCAATGATGGCATTGTACTCCGAATCGGCATTGATTATTTTGAATGTTGTCATGACATCCGTTTATGCAAACCTTGTCCCATTTGGATGGGCAAATCAACTTCTCCGAGCGGGACTATCCTTCCTCCTCCAAACCCCGAGAATCTATCGTTACATGGACGGATATAACTATCATCCACGTTTAATCTTCGAAATGCTCGGACATAAATGACTCGAATAGCTTCCGGTGTCAATTAAAATTAAACGTGAACCTAATACCCAGAATCGGTGCAGTGATGACCAGAGGGTCGAATGAGGATGGACCACCTGGTCGGCATCCGCATCCGAGAACACAAAGTGGCCGTGGGTTGGCCTTCCTTGATTTCGCCACCACCGAACTTGTCTTTCGGATCAAGCACCGCTGTCTAACATCGGCTTTTCTTTTCCTCATTGTTGGAGCGTCTATCCTCCATTGTGTTGGTATTGATCCGACCGACACTTGACATCATGAGGATTTCCTCCCCCTGGTTTTCACCGGGGCGGCGGCAGAGAGCTGGGTTGATTACGCGCTCGGGTTGACGCTGAGCCATCTTGGTGGGGGTGGTAGTTCATGAACGTACTTTTTAAGGCCGCCTGCCGAACAACCCGCATAATCTCCCTAATTAGATCTCGGCACTCGTCAGTATCGTGACCTATCGATTTATGATAGGCGCAGAATCGACGCGAATCTAATTTTGATGGCTCAATTTTCGAGAGGCCGAGCCGGAGGCAACAAATTCGAGACCACATTTCATTCCATATGGCCGACGGAGTGTGGGTCAAAGTACTCCTTAGCGCAGCGATTTCTTGGCTCGCCTCTTGGCGAGCTCTAAATCCGGTGGTCGGGTTTTTTCCGAGAACGGCCGAAACCCGACCCCGGCCCAACTATTGGTTCTTTCCTTCCGTCTTTTCTTACGCCCCCTTGTCGGTGCTCGGGGCGGTTACTTGCCATGGCTTCTTCCGCACAAATATGGCGTTCGCGCGGATTAGAAATTCTTGATATGAGGTCGCCCCCGATTCGTGGATGGAGTAATTGAACCAAGTCTCGGGGCTAGTCCAGCCATGGCGCGATCAAAATGGCGTCATCCGACACCGCCCATCTCTCGAACTTGTTTATTGAACCGAGAAATATAACTTTTCGGGGGCTCGTCCTTCCCTTTGTTTGATGTTTACGAGGAGTCTTTAGCGCGGCTCGGACTTTGGATGTTAAGAAATGTGTCGTAAAGGCGGAGGCCGATCCCCCATGCTTGAATGGACCCTGCGGCAGGTCCTAAACCAACGGTGGGCTCGGCCGCCCAAAGTCGTGGGGAAGGCCCCGAGAGGATGGCATCGCTTGGATCAGTATAGTTCCATCCATGCTAAGTACTTGTGAACGTGAGTGGTCGGGTCGGTTTCCCCATTATAGAGACCGACTGGGGATTTTCAACTTTGGCGAATAACGGGATCGCCAAGATTCCAGGAGAAAATGGCGACGGGCAAATGGCCGGCTCCATACTTGGGCGGTCTTGAGACGTTCGCCATCCGGACCGCCTTCCAATTCGTTCGACGACGACGTAGGCGGTGTATTTCTACATCCTTCTGCCATAAGCTAGGGCCTTGGACCTGATTGACCACGAGTTGTTCCCGCTCATCCGAAACTCCGAGCCGAACTTAACGACGAGCCGGGCGAAAGGGATCAACTCCTCATCCTGGCGAACACGAGTGGGCACGACGATGTCGTGTTTGCTCGAAATGACTACGCTATATGACTTTGCTCCTCCTCATCTTCTCTTTGCCGCCTTCATCATGACGGACATGTTGTTCATTACCCGAATCGCTTCTTTGGGCTTCGTGGCGAGGAAGTCCGGAATTTGAGGATTAATGTTAACATTTAGTTGTGGGTTGAGCGGGTTAGTATTTGCAAGGAGTGGAGGAGGTGCTTGAGAGTTTGTGGTGGCGAGAGTTTGCGATATAAGTTGGTTCATTTATTGTACAAAAGTTGGGTTGGCGATTAACGAGCGAAAGGGAATAAAGTAGTGCTCCCCGCTTCCGTTTGGAGCATATTGTGGCCATTCGTAGTTTGGCCAGGTTGGTTGTTCAAATGTTGCTCTTGATCAAACGGGCATTTCTACAGCTTGACTCATTTTTTTCCCTTATCAAAAGGTTCAGTGTCAAATTTTGCCTGGTTTTTGTTTCACTTGCTTTTGACTGGAACTCGGACTGGACCAATACGGGCCCTCCTTCTAGCGCCAATTTGTTGACGTGCGTTTTGGTCAACAAGCGAAAATATGTAAAAGATTTAACACGTGGAAATGAAAACGTGCGTAACGTATGTTTATTTCTGGCTAATTATGCCTTTTTTGTATTTTGCCGAGCCGGAATATTGGGGTCGGTTTTTGTTATGATTTGTTTCTCTTTTTTTTTTTCCTTTTCCTTTCTCCTTTTCAGACTCTTTATACCCCTTTGAGTAAGTGGGTTTACAATAGTCATCTTTGCACTAACTATTCACTAATTAATAAAATAGTTAAAAAACGACACATGTCCCTCTATAGTTGTGCATATCAGCCAAAATTTGCCACTTGTCGACTTCTCTTCATGATTCTCGACGACATGTGGCGCTTCGATACCAATAAAGTGTTAAGCATGGGCATGTGTTTATTTTTACGAAGCTGTCGCGCGTGCGTTTCATCTCGAAACTTGGGCTCGGGGCTCGGTAGCCGTGTTGCGGTTGGGCTCGGTAGCTGTTGGGCTCGGTAGCGGGCGAGCCTAACTCGTGACGTGTTGTCGTACATCATTGTTGACGTCACCCGTAGGTCACCTATTCGAATATGTGTCAGACTGATGACGTGGATTAATTTTTCACAACTCGGCTCGGGTATCATCAGGAAACAAAGATGAAACATAAAAATTAGTTGTTAAACAATTTTGTACTACTAAAGATACTAGTGCCTAGTAAACAAAGATCCGTCTGCGGCACCTAAATTGTAAACCTATGAATATGTATGAATGGTAGTTTTGCAAGAGGGATGACTAATGAAACATTAATCAAGAATCTAACCCTTGCAATATTTCAGCAAAAAACAGTCATCACACATATTTGAATTTGCAATGTCAAATTCGAGTTCTAACTGATTGAATTTTTTTCCTTTCTCCACCATTTCTCATTTTGTTGATTGAAAGAGAATCATGAAGTAGCTCTTTTATGAACTTCGCTTTGGAGCTTTTGACCATATGTTAGGACTTTTTGGCCTTTTTTTTCCACAGCTATAAGTGAAATCGTATTCATATGTCCATGTATATACTTCTCTTGCTTTTGAATAGTTTAATGTACTTGGTAGTAGGTTCATTCAAAATTACTTTCAGCCAAAATTAGAAAATAATAATTAGAATGGAGATACATATGGATAAACCGCAAATGAAGCAAGCGAAAGTAAGTTATTCGAGTTCGATGATTGATGTGAGTTTTGTATGTATTTAGGGACATATTTATGGCTACAATTGTTTATAAACATGCAATAACTTGTATGAAATGGTATATATTCACTTTTTGTGGGAAAGATATTACGATTTGCTCGTTTTATAGGAATTTAATGGTATTTGAAGCAATTTGATGACAATTGCGAGCATCGCAAAGAAAAAAACCAAGAATCGAGTGAATATACCTGATTAGAAGTCAAGGTAAGAAGAAGTTGGACAAAATAGGCAAAAAAAAAGGACACGCACGGACAGGGCGCGCGCCTAAGCACGGCCCCTGCGTATCTGGTGAAGCAGACAAAGCCTACGACATTGCGCACAGGCAGGTCGTGCGTGAGGCGCACAACCCGTGCGCACCTGAAGGATGTAACATGACCTATGGCATCAAGTACGGGTAACCCGTGCGTGGGGACGAAACCCATGTATGGTTGGTGAAAAGCAGGGAAATGCCCACGGCATGCGCACGGATAACCCGTGCGTGAGGCGCACAACCCGTGCGTCTGTGCTGTAAAGTCCAAAACTGACAACACATTAACCTAGACTTCTAAAAAGGTTTAAAATCCCACATTGGGGGGCGCACACCAGGAGAGAGAGGTCTGGAATATACCTCAAAACACAACATCATCTTCAAGAAAGGAAGAATCAAGGGAAGAATCCGGACGAATCAGAGCTTGAGGATTGAAGATTAATCGAGAGATTATCCATTTCCCTAAGTTTTCTCATTCTTTGTTCTTTAATCTTTCATTTTAGCTTCTTATGAAGATGAACAATTTGTATATGAGTTGTTTATTTATAATGAGTAGCTAAACATCTTGTGATTTCCGGGTTTTGGAAGTAGATTAATTGAACTTTTGTTGAATGTTTTAATCTTAGTTGAAGTTATTGTCTTGAAGCGTATTTGAGTACTTTGTGTCTATTCTTGTTTTTATCATTTGGTCTATAGTTGGCATGTTTGATATATTGATTTGTAATTCGAGAGATGAGCTTCAATATTTGATTCTTGAGCACTTTGGCCAATGATTTAGCATGTTTGATATATTGATTCATAATTCGAGAGATGAGTTTCAATATTTGATATTGAGTTCTTGATATGAATATTTGCATGAATCGAGAGGTTTGTAGATATTTGTGAAGATATTTGATCTTTGGTGCATTTCGGAGTTGTATATCTATTGTTGAGTAGAGATGCTAGCATAGATATTTCAATCTACATTTTATATACATCTCGAGAGGGGGGATAAAATATATGTGTGATCATCTTATAGGTATATTGATAATAACTTTCGCTTGGATTAATTTGGACAACAAGAGGGATATTAATTGAAACAATAACCCGGGAATCCATTTCATTCTCTTGATAATTCCATTAATATTTGTATCTTGTACTTCTGTGGTTATTTCTATCTCAACCTCCACAACAACCATCAATATTCGATCGTCTAAATAAAAATAAAACTATCTTAGTTCAATATTTAGCGCATTAATTTATTTGTCTCCGTGGATACGACCTTGTTTACCATATTTCTATAAACTACATCGTACACTTGCGGTGAAGCTAAAAATAAGGCGAAGATTTGATTACATAAAAGTTTGCATGAGCTCCTTTAATGGGAATCATTAAAATAAATGAATCAAATCCAAACTAAGAGATATTTGACTCGTTAGCTAACTCTTGAGCTAACTTGTACTCCCTCCTATTCAAAATAAGTGTTTTTTTAGGGAAAACACACATATTAAGGATTGTGTTAAACACCAATTATACCCTTAATTAATCATAAATGCTACTTTAGAACAAACAAATACATGTTGGGAAACAATACATTTAAGGGTAATTTGGGAAAATATTTTTCTCACTAGCCTTGAAAATGTGAAAATGACATTCTTTTTTAAAAAAATATTCATGTGCCAAACGGACACTTATTGTGAATATGAGGGAGTATTATCTAAACTAAAAATTTGATTTTAATTTTAATTTTCATACATTTACTTAATGATAATTATTAAAATATTAAAATAAAATTATTACTTTTTGAATAAAATCATATATTAATATATATATTATGCTTTATAGAAATATATACTTTTTAATAAACTGAAGGGCTTTTTGATTTATATTGATATTCATAAGCTTGATGAACTCCAAAAAAAGCTCGTAAACAATCATTATATTCGATAAATTCAAGATCAAGTTCAATTCAATATATACAAGACAAGCTCAAACTCATAAAAGCTCGGCTCGATTCAGTTAGATTGTTACCCTGCTTAGGAATTGTATGGTTTCCATCCCAATGAAATTCAAATTTTCTCCACCTTTTATTTCTTGAGATATATAAATCATGTTGAGCTAGTCTCCCTGTCGGATAGTCTAATGCGGATCTAAATACTCCTGACCTTGATAATTACTCATGTTGCAATCAAAAAGAAATTAATAACTAGGGATGATAATTTTGACCCGTCCCGCGGTACCCGCCCGCCATCCCCATTTTGGGTTATCCCGCCCGTAACCCGGGAGGGGCGGGCGGGTGTCCGGGTCTCACCTCCACTCCGCCTTAGAATATTTAGTTTAAAAATATATTTTAATATATATTATAATATAATTTTTATGTATTCTTATATTATATTTAATATTTATAAATTGATAATAATAAATTTTGTAAATAATATTATATAAATGTATATTTTTTTAATTTTTTATTAATTTAATTTAATTTAAAACGGGATAGAATGGGTCGACCAATCCCCGCCTCGCGACCCGTGATGGGTCGACCCATCTCGCCTGCTTCTAGGCACGGGACAAGTGGGTCCTGGTCTGGCCGTCCGCCCCGCCCGCCCCATTGTCATCCCTAAAATAACTAGCCTAGATGTAAGAACAAGTGATAAATTAAAAGCAAAGGAAAATATTAGTTATTAGGCGAGGTGGAGATGGTGTATTTGAGGGATGGTTACGTTGGTGGGAAAGGAACTAAGGAAGGAACCAAGAGGCCAAGAGAGTGTCAACACCACATGTAAAGGTGGATTGATAGATAATTTCACAAAATCTTTTGCCGATTGGAATCTTACATTGACAATTCATTTGAATCTACCTCTCAAAATCTACCTTCTAAAACACTTTTTTTTTCTTGAAAATGATCCGTTTTGGGGGGACTGCCAATACTTTTTAGTTGCACTTCTAATACTTTTGTGGCGAAGAACTAATATCCTTTTAGGAGACTATTAAATATTCTTCAGGAGGACTACTAATATTTTTATGGGAATCACAATATTTTTTATGAGAAAAACTAATATTTTTAAGAGGAAAACACTAAAATAACTTTAATCACAAAACATAATAATTTTATATAAGACTATTAATACATTTTAGGGTGATTACTAACAATTTTGAGGGGGAGAAATAATATTTTTAATGAGAACTACTAAAATACCTTTACATGAGACAATTAATACGTTTTAAGATGATTATTAATACTTTTGAGAAAAAAATTAATATTTTTCATGAGTAAATATTGTTCAAGGAACTATTAATACTTTTCTCATGGATGCTAATATATTTCGTGAGGAAAAATTAATATTTTCAAGGTCTTACTGATTGTGTGTCGCTGTGTAATATTATAAAAATACCACCGGGTTAATTAGTTTTAGAATCCGTGTAACGAACTTTGGTCCGTTAGACCGTCTGACATAAAGTTTTGCAATAAAATAATGGATATGAACTGTCACAATGGATTTGACACGATAATTGGGATCATAGCTGGTAATCACATTTGGGTAAACTCAATTTATCTTTATCTAATGCAATTGATTGTGATAGAGATAGCAAATTTTAAATAATTGTGGATGGTAGAAATTATAGAAAAACTTGACATTACTAGATTAGTACCAAAATAATGAGAGTAAAATCAAATTAAAAGAGGCATACTTATCGTGTAGGTGGCGATGAGATTGGACAAAAACCAAATTGATAGGTGACGGGATTTGACTATTAATTGAATTTACCTTGAAAAAATTTAAATGACAAAATCTCTAATCTCGAAAAAGATATTTCTAGATGAGTTTAGAACTCAAATTTATAAACTTGATAAATCTATAATTGATATGCCACAAAAAGTAAACAATAAATGGAATAAATTATCTGAAGTTGAATAAATTTGTTACGATTACGAATTCTTATAATTAATTACTTTTTTAACCAACATAACACGATTCTCCAATTCTATAATCTGACTATTGATAAGCAAAATTAAACTCGGGAATTATTTCTAGCTATGGACAATTATCCCAAAGTACTTTTAACTGTTTCTTTATCTCTTAAAGAAAACTTATTTTCTCTCTATGATTATCTTCTTATATTTGGAAATATAACAATATCATTTATTTATCTAACACTTAATTCGCATTTTATTTCACTTTAAATATATATATATATATATATATATATATATATAGAACGAGTAAAACAAAAGATCCTCCCAGCACTTCCACTTTTTTTTTTTAAAAAAAAAGAGAAGAAAAGAAAATCTCTCTATAATTGTGGGGTGGAGGTCGGGTGTTCAAATTCCTCGCCCATCAAATCGCTCTTCTGGGTATATGCGAAATTTGGTGGTGAAGATTTTGTGGGAACTCATCTTGAATAGATCCGTATGGATTCGATTCGGGGAGAGATCGTTATTAGTAGATTGGGAGTCGAACATAATTGTTCTCTTTACTTAGGATGATCTGGTTGTCGACGTGAGACCCATCGAACATTGGCCAATCGCCGCATATCCCACTTCGTTTCTTTTGGTAAGCGTAATAAGTAGTAAGAGTTGTTGTCTGGAATAGTCAGTTGAAAACTTCCGCTGAGTTATAAAAAAAATAAGTGAAAGGTAGGGCAAAATCATGTTTATCGACTTTTGCTTTATTCTCCACTTTACCGACAATCTTAATGTTTATTCTATATTCTACCCATTATTTACAATTCTTTTAGCATTTGTACCATTACTCCTTTTTTTTTTTTTTTGTTCTTTTCTTCTTCAGATTGTCAGTCAAAATTACTTTTATAAGTTCGAAAAAAAAATGAATGACCATTCATTCTGTCCAATTTTTTAATTTTGAAATGAAGAGTGTTGAAAAGTGCGTATTGATTGATTAAATAATGTATTTTTTGGAAATATTTACAAACAATCATATTTTGGAATAAATATATTTTTTGAGGGAAAATTTTGCATACATATTTTACAACCACTCGCAAAACCAAAATAATTATCAATTCCATCCTTATTGGATATTAAACAATTCAAAAAAGAAAAAGTTATTAAGTGGGATTAGGGGTGGCTAAAGGAACCTAACCGAATCGTGGTCAAGGTTAAAACCAAGGATGTTTAGTTTCATTTTTAAGTAAAATATGTGCTCAAGAAACTTTAAATATTTGTTATGATGTTTTTATATTCGTAACAACATGTGACATGTTTTAAAACAAAATATTGTAAGTAAAATACATAACTTTGATTCCTTTATAATCTAATAGTATATATCAACCATTTAATTATTATTAATATTAAGTACAAAATTCAATTCAATGTTAAGTCCAAGTCTTTTTTTTTTTTTCCTTTTTTTACCGAAGATAAACCTTTTAAAAAAATAAAAAAATATAAAAAGATAAACAAATGGTTACGGTTCGTAGAGGAACTGGTTCCAAATCGGAACCGAACTGAATTGTAAAACAACTATTCCGGTTCTAATTCCTCTAAAATGAGAAATTGGAACCAGGAGATTTTAAATTGAACCTATGATTTTTGGGCAAGTGCGCCACTCCTAGGTGGTAGAGCCTCAAAAGTGGGAGTGGCGCTTTGGACCGTCCATTTCAAGCATTTTCCACATTTACATGATACTGGAAATTTTGTCCCCATTACTTAAGGGCAGGTATATAGCTAAACTTCATACGTAAGTCATTACGTATAATTAAATCAATTTTTGATTTATAAATAATTTAACCTGGTCAGGGAAATTTTGTCGACATATTTCAATTGTTTCTTTTAAGGTTAGTGAATTTTGCAAACAAAGGTTAGTGAATTTCGATTACCTAAGGGCATCTCCAAATGTCTTGAGAATAGCGTCTTGCGCTTATTTGTGCACTCCAAAGATCTTCTGCGCCACTTTTCTCATTGTATTGTAGCGTTTGCTACACAAGATTGCAAACGCCATTTGTGGCTTGTCTTGCATCAGAAAGCCGATACTCTTCTTTTTCTTTTTATTTTATTTTTTATTGGTTTATTTTAACTTTAAATATTATTATTAATTTTACATTTCAATTAATTTATTATAAATAATACTAAATTTAACTCAATCATATGTGATGATTTTAAAAATAATATAATATATGATTTTATGAATTGTTATTTTAAATTTGTATTAATTTCATTAAATTTACATTATATATATATTACACACATGACATAATTTTTTTGAATTTGTTTAATTTTAAAAATAAAATATTTGATAATATTATATTAAATAAAATTACTTATGTAATATTTTTATCAATTAAAATGTAATAAAAATTAATATTTAATGAATAAAAGAAGGAATTTTATAAAATATTTTTTAGTGCAAAAAGTAGTGCAAAAATCATTGGAGATGAATTATTGATTTTGCACTAAAATAGTGCAAACTTTGCATCAAAGTAGTGGAAACTACTGCAGATGGTCTTAGTGGGTGCAATTAGTGGTAATAAATCTGATATTTATTAGTTGAAACATAAATGTATAATAGTACTTTAAATTATTTTTTAGGAAGAGATTACGAATTTTTCATTTGAAAACAGATAATTAAATTTAACTTTTTGAAAGGTGAGAGATAATAAAATTTGTTCGTTACAAAAATAAAAATATTTTTTTCCAAGTTGAAATTTGAGTCTCTTAGTATGAACATAATTTAACTTAAGTGTTCTTCAAAAATCAATAATAAAAACAAAATATTTAATGTAAGTGGATGGAACATGGATTATATAAAACAGATCTAATAATATAAAAGAGATGTAATAAGAGTAATATTGATGGAGATATGATATCGATTTGTTATCTTTTATGATTTTAGATTATTTTATATTTTAGGAAGTGATTTATATCTTTAGGATTCTATTTTAGTTTATTTTTTAAGTTTCCTAGTCAAGGTAGAAGTTTTATTGTGGTAGGATTTTCATCCTATAAATACTTGTTATTTTATTAGTTTTAGGGAGGTTGAATATTATTAAGTTTTGATATTTGTCTCTTTTCCAGAGCTTCTTTACGTTCTTTACGTATTTAAGATTGATTTGTGTGCGTTCTTCGTTCTCATTACGCTTCCGCCTGCATCAGTTGATATTCAGAGACCGCCCACGCTCTCGAACCATGTGGTCTAGACCGAATCCACAAGGCATGAACAACACGCGCAGATCTATCAGCAGATCGACTTGCTGACAAAATAATACCATATCGTGTGCATCCAATTTCAAGAAATTAAGATGTTTGTTGAAAAACGATTTCTTGATGTTTGTGAGTTTGTCTGCGATATTGTGCCCATCCAATTGATCACCCCATTGGAAGCCAATTCCACATACATGGATGTTTTATTCTCAAGTGAAATTGAAGATGGTGGATTTGATGGACCACCAATTTTGATGGGAATATGAAGACACTAATCTAGAGGTTGACTATGAACACCCTATGCAATTTGACGAGGATAATGGTGGCTATGATGGCCCACCAATTTTTGAGGAAGAGGATTGCAATTATGATGATCCACCAATTTTCGATGAGAACGAATATGATGGTTATGATGATCCCCCAACTTTTGATAAAAAAATTGAGGATATTGATTCGTTGGGAAATTTATATTCTCTTTCTCTACCGAAATCAAAAATATTATTGATGTTTCACCCTTCCATCAATTTTAATCTCTTATCATAAGGATAAAAAATTGTTCATTAAGAGTAGATTATTGTCTCCTTTGTCGAATTGACAAGACCAGGAGAGACGCGTTTGTTGGCATCGACATCGGTGCATAATATAATTCGCAGAGTCGAATGTCATACTATAATGGTATTAGAGCCTACAAAATAATGGTGATGGTTTTCTAGAACTCAAACGGGATTATTTTGTTTTTGATCCAATTCAACTCATTTTTCCATCTCGCCCTCCTCGTGCCCCTCCATTGTTTGACAATTCTTCCGTGTCGATCTCCTTCCGATTCGAGGATGAATCGCCAGAGTTTTATTGTGGTAAATCATATAAATACTTGTTATTTTATTAGTTTTAGGGAGGTTGAATATTATTAAGTTTTGAGATTTATCTCTTTTCCAGAGTTTCTTTATATTCTTCACGTTTTAAGATTGCTTTGTGTGCTTCTTCGTTCTCTTCGCTTCCGCCTGCATCAATATACACCCCTGGTTTAACGCTTAAGTCCACTTTATTGGTGATTAAAACCATCTTTTTTTTAATAACTCAACTTTTAGGCTTACATCTGACTATACCTGAGGACAATAACTCCTATCCCTCATTACTGCCGCCAAGGTAAACAAATCCTCGCAAGTAAAGAAAATAATTATACTCGACCCCCCAATCTACGTTACATTTGATGGAGCGAGAGATTTGAACCACCTCCGCCCCACAATTATTTGTTACTTGTTAGTGGCTGTTGGTTGTGATTAAACCCATCTTATTAAATAGAACCTGGGTTACGATATTTATCTACGGCACCCATTTTTCTTCCTTACTGTGCATCTCCCGCACCTACCCACAAATCTCTGCTTTCTTATCTGTCTTCTCCCAAAGTCTCCAATATTCTCAAGCATGGATGTCAGCGTCGTTTTTGGACTCCTAGGTAAGCTTTTCTTCACCACCTCATTTTTCTCCAAACTTAATTTTTGATCGCCATCTCAAAATCATTTTCTGTTTTTTTCCCCCTCTCCTTTTCGCTTTCCAGGTAACATCGTCGCATCGCTGCTATTTCTCTCACCACTGTGAGTTCACTTTTTCATAACCTAATTCCCCCCCCCCCCTTTTTTTCTGTAATCGCCGTGACGAGTTTGTTGTTGTGGGTATATATGCAGAGATACTTTCTGGAGGATAGTGAAAAACCGATCCACAGAAGATTTCGAGAGCATTCCTTACATAGTGCTGCTATTAAATGCATCTCTATGGACTTACTATGGAATTATCAAACCAGTGGTGCTCCTAGTGACCATCAATGGATTTGGATCCCTGATGATGGTTGTCTATATTACCATATTTATAATATTTGCTCCTCGAAAAATGAAGGTAGAAATTGGGTGATTTTTTCTTTTGATTACCTCAATTTTTCTTTAATTTATATATCTCTGTAATATGCTAAGTTTGTTGCTAATTCGTTGCGGGGGGGGGGGGGGGGGGGAATTCCGGTGGTGGTTTTCAGGTGAAGACGGTGGCGCTGGCGGTGGTTCTGAATGTGGGGTTTCTGGCGGGCGTCATTTTGGTGACTAGATTAACAATGGACAAGCAGGTCCAAGTCAATACCATTGGAACTCTGTGTGTATGCGTCACCATTATTTCCTTTGGTTCTCCTTTGGCTATCATCGTAAGTACTAAGAAAGAATACATTTTTTTTATTTTTTATGTTCATTTACTTTTTTTGTTTTTTATGTTATCATTCTTTTGGTGTGCTGGAGCCTGGAAATAGTAGATATTTTTGTGCAGTCTTGGTTTATTTTATTTATTTTTAAATGAAATGTTTTTTTTTTAAATAAGAAATGAAATGGGATTGAGTTTAGCAAATAAAAAAATAATGAAAAGATATATGAAAGATTAGGGGAGAATATATACTTTGTTAGGTCTAAATGAAGCTAATGATTCATGTATAAACACATCATTTTCACCTTTATAATATCTATAACCAGCTTCATAGTTGTTATCTTATTATTGTCTTTCAAGATAAGTAATATTTAAAATGCAAGCTCACTTCAATAGATCTCCTACTTGGTCCAATTTTCCTGTTGCAATTGACCAGTGTCCAAATACGATTTAAGTTAGGTAAAGAGTTTAAGCTTATTGAATAATTATAAGGGATAATTACAAAACACCCCCTGATGTTTGGGCTAATTATAAAAAATCCATAGATGTTTCAAAATTACAAAAAGTACCCTCAGGTTTGATTATATGTTAAATTTTAGGGGGTAACTGATATGTTTCTACAAACACATAAGGGTTTTGATATATTTTTGCTTTTGAAGGGGGAAACTGTAAGACAAAAATCAAACCGTAAGAGGTTTTTTGCAATTTTACTTGAGTTTTTATTCTTTTTTTGTAATTATCCCTAATTATAATTGTTATTTTATTTGAAAGTTCATTTTTCCTAAATTAAATTGTAACAATTTTGCAAGGAATGCTATTTGGAAAAATATTATTTGCTTACTGGACCGGCCTATAATCCCAAGCGAAATAAATTAGGAGGAGAATCAAGCTAGCTAGGTTGCGATTGGTTATGAAATTTTTTCAATTTTGTTTCATTAGAGAATTTTTTTTACCAAAAATGTGATATTTATGAAAATTTTCAGAAAATTCCACTATTTACTTACTTTTACTTTTTTTTTCTCCCACCAATCATTTCTACTAAATTTTCAAAAAGTCCATCTAATCACCAAATTTTATTACCCATTTTCCCATAAATTTTACTATTTATCCACTCACATTTTAACTACCAATCATTATTTTACCATTTCTATATTAAATAAGTTTTCATCATTACTTTTTCATTTCATATCCAATTACACTCTTAAATTTCATCTTTTTCCTTTCAATTTTTTTTTTACCTCTAGCAAAAAGAAAATTTTCAAAATGAAAGTATATATATCCAATCGCACCCTAGCTTTCACGTTAGTTCATAAATTCAAAGTTGTAAATTGTTCAATTACTCTGATAAAATATTTACTGTGTGTAGAAAACTTGAATTACTTTCACCTAAGATTCAAAATACTGTCAAAAATAAAAAAGAATCATAACAGATTACCTACTGCAATATTTTTCTGTTAACAATATGTTGCTTTTGTATTATGTGATCATCTTGTAGTAGTATTTTATTAGCAAAGCTTAGTTGATTTTCAATGAGGATATCGCATATATAGTTGAAATTACTGTGAAGTCCCTATAACTTTATTTTGGCGTCGTTTGCAGAAAACAGTGGTGACAACCAAGAGTGTGGAGTTCATGCCCTTTTTCCTCACATTTTTCTACTTCCTCCTTGGCACAATGTGGAGCATTTATGCGTTATTAGTTCACGATACTTTCATTTTGGTAAGTATTTGACAAAACTTTTAATTTGCACTATGTCACTTAAAAGAAAAGAATGAAAAAAGGACGATAAAAAAATCACAAAAGAAACGACCCATCACAATTTTGCTAAGGATAGGCATAGGCCTATGTGAGATTTTCATAGATTTTTCACACACATCCTGCAATTTGTGATTGTTTCTCAGTAAACATCGAGTGCGTATATATGTCTTGTCATTTCGCTGTCTACTTGGCGCATTACATTTATCTCCACCTTGTATATGATCTGTAACATTAGTATGTGATGCGCGTTGCACAAAATAGGATGGTTAGTACTTGGTTCATCATAACAAGTGATCCATTGAACGAAATTAACAAGAAATACACTGTAACTTTGTTATGATTTACCAATTTTATCGCATAACATAAGATTTATGTTTTCTAATGAGAATATGACATGATATATGTTGTTTTTCCGCCCACAGATACCAAATGGAATAGGGTTCTTTCTTGGAGTAGCCCAGTTAGTATTGTATGCTTGGTACAGAAAACCCAGGGCATCAAAGAGTGCAAATGGTACCTTGGAGGAGGGAGGCCAACATGAACAACTCATTGCACATTCCGAATGAACCTGCCATTGAAACACGTTATCGATAAACAGATTTTCTCAGACGCATTGATAATTAATATGACGATATGGGTTTTTTTCTTGTTATGGTAATTAGGGTTTTCTTTTTCCCTTTAAATGCTACAACAACTTGTGTTCAATGTTTTTTCACCTATGGTGCTATACATTGTGTATAGTTTGGAGTTAATAGTTGAATAATATGGAGATGTTATAGATATCTTTTTATGTTTTTGAACTTTTCAAGAAAATAATATCTTCTAACCACAGTTTATTTTCGGCGTGCAACAAGAATTTGTATTCTTAAATCATATATAATGTGGTTGCTTTTTATTATATAAATTTTGTATCATGTTTAATTACATCAATTAATTCTTGATGAATTATAAATAGTGTTGTCAATGGGCTTGATTTTAATTCGATCGTATACGATCTTATTTATCCCCCCAATGTGATCAGTATTCAGTTACAAATATAGAAAATAGAATGTAAATGGATCAGATTGCTGATTTGCGCAATCCACTGACTAAGATTTAAATCATATTACTATGAATCATAATTTGGTTGTGCAGAGCAAATATCAACAACTGTCAGAAATCCTTCCACTAAGATGGCAAGGTGTTAATTGAATAGTAATGTGGGCTTGAAACCAGATTAAAGCCCAAAAGGAATTTCCGAGCCCTGTCCAAAAGAGGAAACCTAAGCTTATCAAATGGACACGTAATAGATAATTGGGATAAAGACATAGTTGTCCTACTCTTTAAGAAAGATCCCAGCTCCCCTCTTTTTCCTCAACCACAAATATAAAGAGCCTTTTTTGCTTTTCTGCAAACACAATTTAACGATGCAACATAGATTCATGCTACGACATAGATCTCAAAAAAAAACAATCTACAAACTCAAAATTGGAGGAGGTGATTTATGTGGATTTATCTCATGACTTAAATTAATGAGATGAATTCTATAAAACACAAAGAATGTTGAAATATAAAGAGGACATAGAGAGAAAATATAAAGAACTTGTGTTTTGATTGATGTGAATTTTATAATACAATACAAGACTATATATAATCTAATAGCTTGGTGGTTAAGAAACCGTATAGATGGTAAGAGAATAATTACAACCTAATCTATGGTCAATCATATCAATTATAACCTAATATAGCATCAATCATATCAATTACATAATTACAGTTTTTAATATAGCTCAATCATATCAATTATTACTCAATACCCTCCTCAAACTCAAGGTGGTGTGAAAGACACAAGCTTGAGGTTGAGATCAAATCTTGAAGACGACTAGGAGGATGAGCTTTGGTGAAGAGATCCGCAAGGTGAGCGAGAAGGCGTGTGCAATCAAGTTTCGTAGTGCCTTAGACAACATGTTGGGAAATGAAATGACAATCACACTCAATATGATGGGTGCGCTCATGAAAAACATCATTATGGGCAATCTGAATTGCACTCTGATTATCACAATGAAGGATAGTTCCTTGAGGTTGAGAACACCCATATCAGTGAGAAGCCAACGAAGCCAAATAACCTCTTGAGTAGCATCCGCAAGAGCACGATACTCTGCTTGATTGAGCGAGCAACGCCCCGCTTCGCTTCGCCAAGAAAGAAGAGAGTCACCAAGCGAGGAAGCGAAGATTTGTGACAGAGCGGCGATCCGTCTGATCACCTGCCCAATCGGCATCAGAATAGCCACGAAGGACCAACGAAGAATTGGTGGAGAAAAAGAGACCATGGAAGAGAGTGCCTTTTACATAATGAATGATACGAAGCACTACGACATAGTGAAATACAGGAGCAATCATAAATTGGCTAACCAAGTGAACTCGCATATGCAATATCGTGTCGAGTCACCGTGAGATAGATAAGACTACCAACCAACTGACGATACAAAGAGGCATCCTCGAGTGGTGTCCCATCCATGAGTGAGATGAATATTTGGATCTAGAGGAGTAGTTGCATATTTACTATTTGTTAGCCCTGCACGAGCAACAAGATCAGAAGAGTACTTGGCTTGAGAAAGATAATAACCATCAGATGAAGATGAAACTTCAATGCCTAAAAATAACGAGCTTGCCAAGATCTTTCATCTCAAACTATTGATTGAGAAACATCTTTAGATCCGAAATGCCGCACAAATCATCCCCAAAGAATGATCATATCATCGACATATAAGAATAACAGAATTACACCGACCCAGATTGGAGAATGTAGGTCCCCGGGGTGTGAGTAAGGTTTAGAAGAGGGGTTGAATAAACCTTACAAACTTTTCGATTTTAGTCCTTTTAAAATATTACGAGTTAATTACACACAAATAAGTCCTTGAGGACAACTAAGTTAGTTAATCAAATAGAGTTAGCCACTCAACAGACTGATAGAGTCTGTTGATAGAATAACTCACTTTCGTACTAAACCTTAACTTTGTTGTGATGAGTTTTTCAATGGAAGACTTAACACCCATGAATTTGATTTAACTTTGTTTTAACACTTGGTTTTAGCACTTTGTTAATTATCGCTTGGATAGCAAATTATCGTGAGATATAAAGTATGTGTGCAAGAATGTAAGTATCTTTGAAATGTAAATGACACAAGTAAATTTTATAGAGGTTCAAGATGGGGTAATTCTTCTACTCCTCTCTTCTCTAACTCCCGGAGGAATCCACTAAGTATTGATCGAGTACAAAGTGGTTATCGATCTAGAGACAAGTCTTGATCACGCACTGACTTGCTCCTTAGACTCACCTGAGATGCCTTGTCACACAAATACCGGCTTCTCGTCCGACTCAGCCTTCTTCACAGGGCGGCTGCGCTACTTCAACTCACTCTATCAAGCTTCTTAGATTTGATCACGAAGCCCTCCAATAACTTGAGATTGGTTCGACCTTGAACCTTCCTACGATCCTCCTTGGAAAGTAGACCCTTTTTGATTCTTCAAAAGTTCCCTCTTCAATAATTTGAAGTTGTCTTTCCTTCACAACTTAGTGTTGGATCGATTTCCTTCGAGATTTAGGCTTGAGGATTTTTGCTTGAATAACTTGAGAATATTTTGCAGGTTACAGTTTGAATATTGCTTGATCGTTCGTGGTTCAGGTTTGCAAGGTAACTTTTTCTCAATGTGATTCCTTAGCCTTTTATAGTGAACTTTCAAAAATCTGCCCGTTGAAGAGATAGGCTGATTTTCAAAAGTTACTTGTGTTCGTTGGCTTGTCTTTTCTTGGTCTTCAATCTTGAGATGTAGACCTTTCCTCGTATTAAATGAATGTCCACTTTTTTGGTTCGACACGAGTGTGCAGTCTTCCTATTAGTATATTCCTTTTGCACGCTTCTGGGACTGAGCATTTTAAGACATGGCAGCATGGAAGTATTACTTATTTAAGTAATGTTCTTGACTTTTGTGCAACGTATCTTTTCAGTTAACTCCTCTTTGCAGCTGCCTTTTCCCCAGGTGACTTGAGTCTATTCTAATGATTGAAAAACTCATCTGTCACTTCAACTGTGTTTTGGCTTCTTAGGTTGACTTAATCGACTCTTCACACACAAATCCTTCAAATTGCGCGTCTTCACGAGTCCTTGGCATCTCTTTCTTGCCACACTCAGCTGCTTCACAGCGGAGTCTTCATTCTAGCCTTCAGTTGACTTCTTGTATTCCCATGCATAGCTGACTAGACTCAGCTTGATCAGCCCTATCTATTACAATACAAATTACAAGGAAAATGTGGTGCCAACTTTCTAGTCTAAGTTTTACATGGCATTCATCAAAATCTAAACAATAAATTTCCCAACAATTTCCCCCTTTTTGATGATGCCAAAACTTAAAACATTAATTAACATGCAAACAACACATATACATACAGACAATGTAGTAACAAGAAATGTATGCGTAGAATCAATCTTTTTATTGATCATAACATTCTTGTCCTTTACACAATCATATTACAATGTGTATCGAGCAATCGAGCATACTTATATCTACGCATATTACGACGTCTATGCAAAGATGTATAAATTTCAAAATTTTCATTGAATGTACAGAAGACTTACATGCATATGTATTTACAAAAGTAAAATACATGAAGGGGTTAGCAGCAACACTTCATCGCCTTCGCTGCCTCCTTCTTTCTTCTTCAGCTCAGTCTTCGTCAGCTCTCTTTCTTTTATTTTCTTCTTCAGCTGCTTTCTTCTTTTCATATGCCTTCTTAGTAGCTTCATCTTTCCTTTTTCTTTCTTGTCTCTCTTGCCACAGCTGAGTTTGTCTTTTGTTTTCTTATTCAATTCTCTTCACATAATCGCATTCTTCCTAGCAACTTCCCGATTGGCTACTGCATCATACCCAGTCCAGTAGATCCTTCCCTTTTTGCCTCGATCTACATATTCAATGTTTTTGGGTAGAGGTCTAGGTTGAAAACCTCTTCCTCCACCACTTCTTCCTCCTCCTCTGGGCGTATATTGTCTTTGAGTCTTCTTCTTACTAGCCAATGGTCGCTAGTAGTCTGTTGCTATCGCCTTTCTTCGCACAACTTCGACCTTTCTCCAAGTACAAGTCCCAGGCTTGGGCTAACGGCATATTCTTGAAATAGCCTTCGAATTCGAGAGTTTGAAATTATTCAACCGATCTTGGCTTGTTTCCATCATCTAGAATGGCATCTGTGTCTTTCCCTGCCGAAATGCCACCAAACTGTTTCAACATTTCTTCAACACGGGCATCCGTTCTCTTGTCGAACTCTTCCATCCCTGCTTCAACAACTTTTCTCTTCTCTGACATGGGCACAACAGAGTGATGGAGTGACAGAGTTACTGGCAGTTTGCTGATTATGCTAGCTGTGACATGACCTTGCTGAGGGGTTTCAGCAAGCATTAAGGCCGTCTCCAATCGAGACGTCAAATGCCAAAATAGAGCTGAAATTGAGCTCCAATCAGGCGCTATAACTTGCGCCAATTTATCAAAGTGAACAGGGCTGCGTCATTGTTGGCGCAACACTGTAGGATATCGTTAGGTTTTTATTTTTATTCTTTTTTCATTTTTTTCGTTTTTGTTTAGTTTTATTATATTAGAATATGTTATAAAATATATTTTTAAAGAGTTGTATACTTCTAAATAGATTATAATTTTTATGTATGATTTATTTCTTAATAAAAATATTTAATATTACTAAATTTAAATTTGAACAAGAAATTAAAAAATTATTTAAAAGACAATTAAGAGATAAAAACAAGAACTACATTACATTAACATAAACTCATAGAACATACATTATAAAATAAAGTAGATATTAATAAATAAAAACACATTAACTAATAAAAGACCATTCTTAATAATCTGGTAGATCAGCTCCGGATCCTTCAATGTCTTGAAAATACTGCCCAAAGGAAGACGATGTATTAGGAGATCCCAAGTGTTGTTTTTGAGCCCTTTTCAGCAGAATCCTCTCTTGTTCATTTTCAAAATACTCCCGTAATTGGGGATTAGAAATAGAATTCAAGTCTTTCAATAAAATTTTATTGTCTTGTCGTTGTTCAGCCACCTGTAGTCTCTTCATTTCAATTTCATAATTTTGTTGTCGATCCGTGGATTTATTTGTTAATAAAGCCACAAGTTGTTGAGTTTGATCTTTCATCTCATTTGCAACTACTAAATTTTGATCATCTTTTTTCCTCTTCAGTTTAGCCTTTTTAACTCCAATAGGTCGTTCTGATGACGGACTAGCATTGCCGTCACTTAAGTTGATAGAAAATGAAGATAATCCTGGAGATACCGGTATGGGAGACTCGGCGATTGTGTATCTCATTGTGATGAGGTCCCACCAATCTGACTCGCAAATTTTTCAATATCCTTGAGAAGAGGCCACACATGATCAAACTTGAATCCCTTCTTGTACTTTCTTATCTTGCACGAGTAATTCATTGGCCCGATTTATCTACAACAATTATTAATGATAAAAATTAAAACTAACATACAAATAACACTAATAATATAACAATATTGATTACTCACAATATCTTGCTCTCAAGCACCACTGGATTAAGATTTTCAATTTGTCGGATGCATCCCCTTAATTTCCCAACCGCATGGAGGATAACTTGCATACGACTGCATTGATCTTTTGTTTTGTCTTGCATTATGTTGTACGGTTTGGAATTATTGTAATTATCCTCAACCCGAGACCAAAATTGATCTTTTGATTGGTTTATACCTATGATTGGGTTTTGAGAAATATCAAGATAGATATGGTATAAGTGTATATCTTCCTCGCGAGTAAGAAGAACTTCTAGATTGTGAGATGAAAATGCAAGAAGAATAATACTTGAGGAGTGAGTTAAAATTCAGAAAGTGAGGTGATATTTATAGGAACATTGAGAATAAAAGAAATCATTATCCTATCTTGACATGGATGGTGCGATTTAAAGAAATCCATCGATGGACATGATCAAACTATTTGGATTTCCTTATCCTATCCGGACTGGATGGCCCGATTTAAGGGAATCAATCGATGGCCAGGATCAAACCATTTGGATTACATTATCCTATCTTGAATTAGATGGTCCGTTTAAGGAAATCCATCCGATGGACATGATCAAACTATTTGGATTTCCTTATCCTATCCTCAATTGGATGGCCCGATTTAAGGGAATCAATCGATGGCCAGGATCAAACCATTTGGATTACATTATCCTATCTTGAATTAGATGGTCCGTTTAAGGGAATCCATTTGATGGTCAAGATCGAATGATTTGGATTTCCTTATCCTATCTACAATAATTTATAAATGTTAATATCGTGTTCATTTGATTTCTTCATTCAAACATATATTTCATCATTTACACTTAAAAAAAATAACATTCAAGTTTTTAATCCCCTAAAAACGAATTTCGATATTGGTGATCCGTATAATATTTCATCATCTGACTCATCTTCATTCTCCGATGATGAAGACAAGTATCTGAATGAGCTTGAGGCCATCAATAAAGAAGAAGAATTGATAACTCGTATTGTGGCAAGAAACAACAACATGATTGCTCAATTACTCAACCAAAGAAGAATGGACTCAATCTAATCGCAGGGGCTCAATTCCTGGTCATGTAGTAATCAATCGCAATCGAGAAATTTCTGATCGCAATTTGTTCAATGATTATTTTGCTGAAAATCCAAGATACGATGAAATAATCTTTCGTAGACGATTCCGAATGTCTCAAGTTTATTCTTCGTCTTCGCGGATCTTTGTGAAAAATCATGACAACTATTTTGTACAAAAAAGGGTTGGGCTTGGAAGGCTCGGATTATCAACTTTTCAAAAATAACAAAGCAAAGATTACGAATACTTGCATATGCTATTCCTAAGAGATGCAAATCGATGAGTATATTAAAATTGGAGAGTCTACTTTGCAATTGAGTGCATGAAACAGTTTTGTCGTGATGTTATTGAGGTGTTTGCAGAGCAATATCTAAGATCTCCCACTTGTAATGATATTGCTAGGATATTGCATGTTGGTAAGCAACATGGCTTCCCTAATGTTGGGTAGTTTAGATTGTATGCATTGGCGATGGAAACATTGCCCAACCGCATAAAGTGGGGACAATATCTTTGGTCGAAGTGGAAGCCCAACTATTATTCTAGAAGTCGAGTGACTATGATCTTTGGATTTGGCACGCATACTTGAATGCCTGGATCTAATAATGACACTAATGTTTTGGAGGCATCCCATCTCTTTTCTAACCTTGCTAAAGGTATTGCTCATCCCGCAAATTACGTAATTCAAGGAAAAGAATATAACATGGATTATTATTTAGCTGATAGTATATATCCAAAATGGTCAACTCTTGTACAAACTATCCACGACCCACGTGGTCCAAAAAAAAAAAAAAAGATATTTCGCAATGAAATAAGAATCGTGCAGAAAAGACGTAGAACGTGCATTTGGAGTTCTACAGGCACGATTTGCAATTGTGGCTCAACCATCACGTTTTTGGAGAAAAAGTGATCTACATGATATAATGACTGCATGTATAATAATGCACAACATGATTGTCGAGGATGAACGTAATCTCGATGCACCGATTCAAGATGCGATGGAAACGCCAACTCCGAATGTGGAAATGGCGATTGATGAAAATATCCGATTTCAACAATTTCTTGCTCGACATAAACAAATCAAGGATAAAAAGCTCATATTGCACTTCGCAATGCATTAATAGATCATTTGTGGGAGGAGTATACCAATTAAGAATTAAATAACTATGAATCTGTAATTTAGTTGTTTATTTTGGTTGTATTATTAATTAGTATTTTGTAATTTTATCTACCCGAATGCCATATTTTTCTCTATTTAAATCTTGTTATTAATTGTTTAAATTCTTTATTTAATATATTATTATAGATTAGTTATAATAAAAATATATTTTTAATTACTAAATATGAATTTATAATACTATGTTAAAAATAGTTGGTATTAATAAAATAGTTTTTGTATTGAAATAATAAAAAATATTCAAGGTATATTCCTTTTAGTGCAAAATTTGAAGTAGATGGGTTGGACATGGATTTTAAGTTTGGTGCAGAAATTGCACTATTTTAGTGCAAAAACTGCACTAAAATAGAATTTTGGGTTGGAGATGGCCTAAGGTCACATCCTTCGACCTTTCCCCCTCAACAACTTTTCCCTTCTGTTTTTCAATAGCTGCTTCACCCTTCTGCTTCTCAGCTGTTTCTCTCTTCAATTTCTTCAGGTATTTCTCTTCCCCTTTTTTGGCATCATCGGAGGAGAGAAGAACCCCTGAAACATCCCAACAAGCATGAAGTCCAACGATCGATAGTGAATTACCGCTTGAGTCTGTGGAGTATCTTTGTTCGAAATTCTCGAGCGGGTGGCTTTGGACTCGGCTGCCACCGTTTCATTTTAGCCATGAGAATGTTGAATTTGGCATTCATATTCTCCTCAATGCGCATAAGTTCTTTTTCTCAGAAATTCACGCAGCAGCTCCATCTCTGTTGTATGAGAGGCATGCATTATCGGCGTTATCGGCGCTCCATGTCGCATTATCGCGCTCCGGACCATCATTTTGTTGTACAATGCTTTAAAATATCGACTTGTTCGTATCGCATTGTACTCTCTGCTGCTGACACCATTCCCTTATCCGTACCACAATCCCTCGTAAGTCTGCTGTGAGGGTGGCATCTCTATTGTCCAGTCGCATATCGAGTGAGGCTTGGTGCCGCTCGATCTTCTCAATCTATCCACATATGTTTTTGAAGACTTCACGAATCTCGGATGTCACTTCGGATTCAACAAGGCGGCCAGCGAAAATTAAAATTAAAGTCTTGGTACAATGGAATTGTGGGAATTATGGATCTGCTCGGATGTTGAAACATCGCCGCTGCTCATGGGTCATCTCTTCTTCTTCAAGATCTGGCAGCTCAATCGAGAAAGGAAAAGTTTCTTCGAATGCATCATCACGCACATATGGTATTGATTGATCAGTTGTTCATGCTCGCGAAGATCCTGGTTGAGTCGAGCGTGCTGCAGCTTTGGGAGCTCTGCGCGTATGACTCGGTCTCAGCTAGGCCTTGGTGAGTGGGTTGGCCACCCGACCGAGCCTCACTGTCTTAACAACTTCTTCGGCCTCGAGAGATTCACTAAATGAATTTTCTTGTCCTCACCGCACCATCAGCGTCATCGAGGAGATGAAGCTCGAGGGCTTGGTTCATCATCAAAATTGAATGTTTGACAATCAACTTTGAATTCGCTTACTTGTACTTGGAGGAACATCCTCACCGAGTCCTTTGCGTGGCAGGGTTGACTCGGCTTCGTCTTGATCCCAAGAAAGTTGTATCCGGATTATCCTGGTATCATGAAGAGCGATTTCCTCTTCCGAGTCAAAGAATGATGACTTGAGGAATGCTCTTTTCTCCTTGATTTTTACCCGAGGAAGTCTCAACCTCCATTGGGCCTTCAATACCTCCAAGAAGCCAGTCTCAATCGGCGAGGTCTTCGGCAATCCCTTCGACAAACGCAGCTGTTTTTTAGGGTCTTGGACATTGGCATCCGAAGGGTCTCAACCCCTTGGATTGCACTTTCAAAGTGCCTGCAGTGTTAACTCCTAGGGCGATCCATCCTATGCCTCGACCGCAACAACAACGTCCTCGGCACTGCAAAGCTGTTGGCACCTTCACCAGACTCAATCGTCCGAGCCGTTAGTGACAACTTGTCTTTTTTCCTTTTCTTTTTCTTTCTCCACTTCGTCTCTTCACCCATCGTGGAGTCATCTCGCAACATCCTCCGACCTAGCCGCAGGTGGAGCGAGTTTCCCCCTCACCGGGCGCACCACCGAGTGGTAGTGATGGTGGGGTCACTCTGCTCTGACCCCGCCGCTTCGATTGAGTGCTCACCGTGTGAGGCGGTGGTAAAACACTTTCATTAGGGGTTGTCTCAACTTGGGTGCCCAAGTTCCCGATGTCATCGCCAAGTCCCTTTGATCCGTCCTCTCCGAGTGAATCGGGGATGTAGTTTTAGCTATAATCGTGGCAATGTGTTGTACCACTCCCAATGGATCAATTTCCATGAGAGAATTGGAGGACTCTCATGGTCCTTCCATCATCTGCTATTCATGCATCAATTTGGATTCCCGCAAGGCTTGCTGCATATCCAACTTCTCCTTTGCAGCAACACGATCCATGTCTTCATCACTTTCTGAGAGTGCATCGATGTGAGGATGAGTGTGCTCCAAAGTTTCAGTGAGTGGGCATATATTCGCCTTCTCACGAGCTTCAGCTTCCTCAGCTGCTTTGGCATTTTCCTTCTCCTTGAAGATGTGGAGAATATCCATACAGCTTATCTTCACTCAAGGCCTGCGGCAACTGAGTGTTGACCTCGAGAAATTTCAATAGCTCATCTTCTTCTTCTATGAACTCGGGCGTTCAAACTACTACCTTGAGTGACTCGCTTCCTTTTCATCCACTCTCGCAGACAACTCGATGTCCGGGTATAATGGAGAACACATGATTACATCATCATCTTCATGCTCTCCTTGTTGCCCTTTTTTTTTCGAATGGAAGGCAACATACTATCACCTTCTACTCCTTCAAAGAAGATCCGTGGCAGTGGAGACACAATTCTTTCAAAGTGGGGATTCTCCTGTCTCCGCCGCTTCTTCTTCCACAACTATTCTATCCACGGATGGGTCTTGAGTTGCCTCTGATTGTCCTCGCAGACTTAGTTGTTTCTTCAATAACTTCGGAGACCGCACTTCTTCAGCCTCTCGAGAGATTTTTTCCAGTGAGTGGCAGACTCGGTTGTCTTCTCAAGCTCGAGAGCTTGGTGAGTCTTCTCCTTCTCTTGGTCCTCACCGGAGGAATTTCTGTTCGGAGACTTCTTCTTCGATTCCTTGGCGGGGGCCGGTGCATCTTTCGTTGATTGATGAGTCGCCTTTTTGAGCTTAAGCGATCTATTCTTTTCGATGGCGGAGAAGGTATTTGGGCTTCCTTCTCCACCTCGGCTGCGTGGGCGGCGACTCTACCGCAGGGGCATGTGCGTCTTTCTTCTTTCTTTGCATAGGGGCAACTTTCTTCTTCGCACCGCAGCAGGGCGACTTTTCTTCTTTGGAAGGGAGGAAACAATCAGTATCAACAGGTCGTCACCGATTCTCACTCACTATTTGCCTTCTTGGCATAGGCTCTCTTAAAGGCGCCCGGACAAGTTGTCTCTCGAACATCTTATTGTTTACATGGAAAGACAGTCCTTATGTTAAGTTAGATTAGTGTTCTTACAAACGTGATTTCTATCTTCAAGGTTCCAAAAGGTACTCAAGAAAAGAGATAAGGGCCGAAATCCTGTGGTTTCCTTATTGGTTTAGCTCAATAAAAAGGCTCAAAGATTCCTTAAGTAAAGTTAGATTAGTGTTCTTACAACTTGCTTTCTATCTTCAAGGTTCCAAAAGGTACTTATGAAAAGAGATAAGGGCAAAAACCTTCCTTTCGGTTGTCTCTTAAATGTGTATCATTCATTAATTAGGATTGCGGTTTCCTCATTGGTTTAGCTTAATCAAAAGGCTCAATATTCCTTAAGTAAAGTTAGATTAGTGTTCTTACAAACTTGATTTCTATCTTCAAGGTTCCAAAAGGTACTTATGAAAAGAGTAAAGGGCAAAACCTTCCTTCGGTTGGCTCTTAAATGTGTATCATTCATTAATAAGGATTGCGGTTTCCTGGTTGGTTTAGCTCAATCAAAAGACTCAGTATTCCTTATGTAAAGTTGGATTAATGTTCTAAAAACTTGATTTCTATCTTCAAGGTTCCAAAAGGTACTTATGAAAAGAGATAAGGGCGAAAACCTTCCTTTCGGTTGGCTCTTAAATGTGTATCATTCATTAATTAAAATTGCGGTTCCTTGTTGGTTTAGCTCAATCAAAAGGCTCAATATTCTTTATGTAAATTTAGATTAGTGTTCTTACAAACTTGATTTCTATCTTCAAGGTTCCAAAAGGTACTTATGAAAAGAGATAAGGGACGAAAACCTTCCTTTCGATAATTAGGAATGCGGTTTCCTCATTGGTTTAGCTCAATCAAAAGGTTCAATATTCCTTAAGTAAAGTTAGATTAGTGTTCTTACAAACTTGATTCCTATATTCAAGGTTCCAAAAAGTACTTATGAAAAGAGATAATGGCGAAAACCTTCTTTTTCGGTTTGCTCTTAAATGTGTATCATTCATTAATTAGGATTGCGGTTTCCTTATTGGTTTAGCTCAATCAAAAGGCTCAATACTCCTTAAGTAAAGTTAGATTAGTGTTCGTACAAACTTGATTTCTACCTTCAAGGTTCCAAAAGGCACTTATGAAAAGAGATAAAGGCCAAAAAGCTTCCTTTCGGTAGGGTCTTAAATGTGTATCATGTTTGATACATGTTTTTATCTTAATTTTGATGATTTTATTTTGTCACCAAAACAATGTGTTTAAAGGTTGTCCAAATACTCCTAAATGATTTAAAATGGTTTTAATATTTTCCGGAGTATTTCCTCAAGATTATTTTCAATAATATTGGACAACACTTTTAATAATTTTATGTCAATGGATTTTTACTTCTAAACAAGGTTCTTAAATGTTGTCTAAATACTTCCGATCGGTTTAAAATGTTTTTACTAAATTTTCGGAGTATTTCTTGAGTTTTATTTTCGACAAATATTGGACAACATTTATGTCTCATGGTCGACCGGCCGCCTATAGGGCAACCCGTAGAATCAAGAGTACGTTTGAAATGCAAAAATGAACCTGAGGTAAAATAGAAGGCGACCGATCGCCGGGGTCGATCGGCCAGGTGCCGTCGACGTCCACACCCCCTGTCGACCGTGACTGCTTGATCTCTTCCGAACTTGACCTTGTTTATTTGCGTTAGGGGGACCGGTTGAGACAGAGGTCGACCGACCGGTCGAAGCCTATGTCGACCGGGCCGCCTGTTGAATTTTTCAAGTGTTCTTCAAATCTCTTATTTCTCGTGCGACCGTCGCCCTGCTGACAACAAAAATATGACCGTTTGACAAAGACACATTTCCTTAAATTGTGGGATTGATTTCTAACAGCTATATTCTTGATTTTAATTGTATTTTTCTCAGTAGATTTTCAATCCCCAAGAGGAGCCTATGCTTGATCAATCATCTCCTATAAATAGAGGAAGTTTTGGAGCAACCAAAACAACAATTGAGAGACAACACAACAAGATAAACTTCAAGCAAATATTTGTTCTTCATTGTTATTATTCTTGTTGTAAATTTTGCCTAGCCTATCACTTTCACATCTTTGAGGTCTAGGCTATTCTTGATTACACTTTGCACTCAAATTGTAATATTCATTATTGTGTTGTAATATTGATTTTTGGTTATCATTCAACACAAGATATCCTTGTGAGTGTTCTTGTGGTAAGAACACACTTGGATGATCTAGGTGATAGGTGCAAGAAGATTGTGGTGATCTTCTTATTGAGGCATTGAAGAATTTGGTATTCTTCAAGGTTGAAGATTGTGGTAATCTTCACAAGGTGCCGTTGAAGGAAGATTGTGGTAATCTTCAAAGGGAGATTGTGATAATCTCCAAAGGTGGTGTTGAAGAAGAGTGTGGTGCTCTTCAAGGTTTTGAAAGTTGAATTTGTATTAATTTTGGTAATTAATAAAATTCTTTTTCTTTTTGAAATCCATCCCGGATATACTGGGGTGGTAGTGGATTAGGCCCTAGGTGGGTTGAACCTCTTTAAATCGACGTGTGTTGTTTACATTCCGCACCTTTATTATTGAATTTGGGCATTCGGCTTAAAAAGAGGGCGAAATCGAAAAGATGGAGATAATCTATTCACCCCCTCTAGATTATCGTAGCCGCTTGGACTTACAAGTGGTATCGAGCCAAACTCTTTGGCAAGCTCGTTTCACATCGCGAGTGAAGAGAAACGATCGTCGTCTGCTACTGAACGAAGCTCATCTATCCGGCACCTCCACCACCAAGCCACCATTATTTGATTCCAAAAATTTTATATTTTGGAAAGAAAGAATGGAATGCTATTTACAAAGTTGCGGGTTCGATATTTGGAACATCGTCATCAATGGAGAATCCATTCCAACGACGAATACACCACACACCTCTAAAGGCATCAAAGAGCTCAATAATGAAGAGAAGAGAATCATCTCTTTAAACGGTAAGGCTCTAAATATCTTGTATTATTCACTTACTAATTTGGTATATGAACATATTGTAGGAATTCGATCGGCACATGAAGCATGGAAAAAATTAGAAGCCATCTATGGAGTATTTGCAAATGAAAGGAGTCAAACAAAAGCATCTACTTCTCAAAGGGATACAAGTTCAAATCTAAGGAACAAGCTCTTACATTTTCCAATTATGAAGAAGTTGAATATTGTTTTATGGGCATCGAAGAAGAAAATGAGGTATGTCTTAAACCCTCTACTTCCTATGATATTTTCATTCAAAATGATTATAGTGATTTACAAAATGATTTTGATGATTTTATTTTGTCACCAAAACAATGTGTTTAAAGGTTGTCCAAATACTCCTAAATGATTTAAAATGGTTTTAATATTTTCCTGAGTATTTCCTCAAGATTATTTTCAATAATATTGGACAACACTTTTAATAATTTTATGTCAATGGATTTTTACTTCTAAACAAGGTTCTTAAATGTTGTCTAAATACTTCCGATCGGTTTAAAATGTTTTTACTAAATTTTCGGAGTATTTCTTGAGTTTTATTTTCGACAAATATTGGACAACATTTTAAATCCTCGTGGTCGACCTGGTCTCCCTATAGGCAACCCGTGACCAAGAGTACGTTTGAAACAGAAAAAATGAACCTGAGGTAAAATAGATTGTCGGTCGGCCGCCCAGGGTCGACCGGTGCCGCCGACGGCCGACCAGACTGCTTGATCTCTTCCAGAACTTCAGACCTTGTTTATTTGCGTTAGGGGGACCGGTTGAGACAGGGGTCGACCGGTCGTAGCCTATGTCAACCGATCGCCTTGTTGAATTTTTCAAGTGTTCTTCAAATCTCTTATTTAAATGCGGCCATGGCCGCCCGTGCTTTGACAACAAAAATATGACCGTTTGACAAAAGACACATTTCCTTAAATTGTGGGATTGATTTCTAACAGCTATATTCTTGATTTTAATTGTATTTTTCTCAGAGATTTTCAATCCCCAAGAGGAGCCTATGCTTGATCAATCATCTCCTATAAATAGAGGAAGTTTTGGAGCAACCAAAACAACAATTGAGAGACAACACAACAAGATAAACTTCAAGCAAATATTTGTTCTTCATTGTTATTATTCTTGTTGTAAATTTTGCCTAGCTTATCACTTTCACATCCTTGAGGTCTAGGCTATTCTTGATTACACTTTGCACTCAAATTGTAATATTCATTATTGAGTTGTAATCTTGATTTTTGGTTATCATTCAACACAAGATATCCTTGTGAGTGTTCTTGTGGTAAGAACACACTCGGATGATCTAGGTGATAGGTGCAAGAAGATTGTGGTGATCTTCTTATTAAGGTGTTGAAGAATTTGGTATTCTTCAAGGTTGAAGATTGTGGTAATCTTCACAAGGTGCCGTTGAAGGAAGATTGTGGTAATCTTCAAAGGGAGATTGTGATAATCTCCAAAGGTGGTGTTGAAGAAGAGTGTGGTGCTCTTCAAGGTGTTGTAAGTTGAATTTGTATTAATTTTGGTAATTAATAAAATTCTTTTTCTTTTTGAAATCCATCCCGGATATACTGGGGTGGTAGAGGATTAGGCCCTAGGTGGGTTGAACCTCTTTAAATCGACGTGTGTTGTTTACATTCCACACCTTTATTATTGTCTTTGGGCATTCGGCTTAAAAAGAGGGCGAAATCGAAAATATGGAGATAATCTATTCACCCCCTCTAGATTATCATAGCCGCTTGGACTTACATATCATTCATTAATTAGGATTGTTGTTTCCTCATTGGTTTAACTCAATCGAAAGGCTCAATATTCCTTAAGTAAATTTAGATTAGTATTCTTAAAAACTTGATTTCCACCTTCAATGTTTCAAAAGGTACTTATGAAAAGAGATAAGGGACGAAAACCTTCCTTTCGATAATTAGGATTGCGGTTTCCTCATTGGTTTAGCTCAATCAAAAGGCTCAATATTCCTTAAGTAAAGTTATATTAGTGTTCTTACAAACTTGATTTCTATCTTAAAGGTTTCAAAAGGTACTTATGAAAAGAGATAAGGGCCGAAAACCTCATTTCGGTTTGCTCTTAAATATGTATTATTCATTAATTAGGATTGCGGTTTCCTAATTGGTTTAGCTCAATCAAAAGGCTCAATACTCCTTAAGTAAAGTTAGATTAGTGTTCTTAGAAGCTTGATTTCTATCTTCAAGGTTCCAAAGGTACTTATGAAAAGAGATAAGGGATGAAAACCTTCATTTCGATAATTAGGATTGCGGTTCCCTCATTGGTTTAGCTCAATCAAAAGGCTCAATATTCCTTAAATAAAGTTAGATTAGTGTTCTTACAAACTTGATTTCTATCTTCAAGGTTCCAAAAGGTACTTATGAAAAGAGATAAGGGATTTAAAACCTTCCTTTCGTTGGCTCTGAAATGTGTATCATTCATTAATTAGGATTGCGGTTTCCTTATTGGTTTAACTCAATTAAAAGTATCAGTTTTCCTTATGTTAAGTTAGATTAGTGTTATTACAAACTCGATTTCTATCTTCACGGTTCCAAAAGGTACTTATGAAAATAGATAAAGGCCGAAATCCTTCCTTTCGGTGGTCTCTTAAATGAGTATCATTCATTCATTAGAATTGCGGTTTCCTTATTGGTTTAGCTCAATAAAAAGGCTCAAAATTATTCCTTAAGTAAAGTTAGATTAGTGTTGTTACAAACTTGATTTCTATCTTCAAGGTTCCAAAAGGTACTTATGAAAAGAGTTAAGGGCCGAAAACCTTCATTTCGGTTGACTCTTAAATGTGTATCATTCATTAATTAGGATTGCGGTTTCCTGATTGGTTTAGCTCAATCAAAAGGCTCAATATTCCTTAATTAAAGTTATATTAGTGTTCTTACAAACTTGATTTCTATCTTCAGGGTTCCAATAGGTACTTATGAAAAGAGCTAAAGGCCGAAAACCTTCCTTTCGGTTGTCTCTTAAATGTGTATCATTCATTAATTAGGATTGCGGTTTCCTCATTGGTTTAGCTAAATCAAAAGGCTCAATGTTCCTTATGTAAAGTTAGATTAGTGTTCTTACAAACTTGATTTCTATCTTCAAGGTTCCGAAAGGTACTTATGAAAATAGATAACGGTCGAAAACATTCCTTTTGGTTGGCTCTTATATGTGTATCATTCATTAATTAGGATTGCGGTTTCCTTATTGGTTTAGCTCAATCAAAAGGCTCAATATTCCTTATGTAAAGTTAGATTAGTGTTCTTACAAACTTGATTTCTATCTTCAAGGTTCCAAAAGGTACTTATGAAAAGAGATAAGGGTCGAAAACCTTCCTTTCGATTGTCTCTTAAATGTGTAACATTCATTAATTCTGGCTAACTTGTACTTGGAGGAACATCCTCAGCTGAGTCCTTTGCAGCAGGGGTTGACTCAGCTTCATCTTCAGATCCCAAGAATGTTGTATCCGGATTATCCTGGGAATCATGAAGAGCACTGATTTCCTCTTCTGAGTCAGCAATGATGACTTGAGGAATGCTCTTTTCTCCTTGATTTCTACCCAGGGAAGTGTCAACCTCCCTTAGGCCTTCAATACCTCCAGCAGTCTCAACTGCAGCGAGGTCTTCGGCAATCCCTTCCGACGACGCACTTGTCTTAGGGTCTTGGACATCGCATCCAAGGGGTCTCAACCCCTTGATTGCACTTTCGTGCCGCAGTGTTAACCCCAGGGCAGATCCATCCTGTTCCTCGACCGCAACAGCAGCTTCCTCAGCCTGCAAAGCTATTGGCACTTCAGCTGGGACAGACTCAACTGTCCGAGCTTCTTTAGTGATAACTTGCTGTTGTTCCTTTTCTTTTTCTTTCTCCACTCGTCTCCTTCATCCATCATGGAGTCATTTGCAGCATCCTCCGACCTAGCTGCAGTGGAGTGAGTTTCCCCCTCAGCTGGCGCACCAACTGATTGACTGATGGTGGGGTCACTCTGCTCCAGACTCCTGGCTGCTTCGATTGAGTGCTCAGCCGTGGGAGCAGGTGGTAAAACACCTTCATTAGGGGTTGGCTCAACTTGGGTGCCCAAGTTCCCAGTGTCATTGCCAAGTCCCTTGGATCCGTCCTCTGTAGTTTCAGCTATAACTTTGGCAATGTGTTGTACCACTCCCAACGGATCAATTTCCAGGAGAGAATTGGAGGACTCTCATGGTCCTTCCATCATCTGCTGTTCATGCATCGATTTGGATTCCCGCAAGGCTTGCTGCATAACCAACTTCTCCTTTGCAGCAACGCGATCCATGTCTTCATCACTTTCCGAGAGTGCATCGATGTGAGGATGAGTGTGCTCCAAAGTTTCAGTGAGTGGGCATATATTCGCCTTCTCACGAGCTTCAGCTTCCTCAGTTGTTTTGGCTTTTTCCTTCTCCTTGAAGATGTGGAGGATATGCAAACAATTATCTTTACTCAAGGCCTGAAGCACAGTGTTGACTCCGAGAAATTTCAACAACTCATCTTCTTCTTCTATGAACTCAGGGCGTTCAAACTGCTGCCTTGAGTGACTCAACTTCCATTTCATCCACTCTCGCAGACGACTCTGGATGCCTGGGTATAATGGAGAACATATGATTACATCATCATCTTCATCCTCTCCTTGTTGCCCTTCCTTTTCAGGAATGGAAGGCAACATACTTCTGCTGCTCTACTCCTTTAGCAGCATCCGTGGCAGGTGGAGACACAGTTCTTTCAGCAGGGGATTTTCCTGTCTCCGCTGCTTCTTCTTCCACAACTATTTTGTCCACGAATGGGTCTTCGAGTTGCCTCTGCTGACTGTCCTCAGCAGACTTGGTTGTTTCTTCAATAACTTCTCGAGGCCGCACTTCTTCAAATGCCTCGAGATTTTCTCCAATAAGTGGCGAGACCAGTGTCTTCTCAAGTCCGAGAGCTTGGTGAGTCTTCTCCTTCTCTTGGTCCTCACCAGAGGAATTTCTGGTTTCGGAGACTTCTTCTTCAGATTCCTTGGCGGCGGGGGCTGGAGAAGGTATTTGGGCTTCCTTCTCCGCCTCGGCTGCGTGGGCAGGCGACTCGCCTGCAGGGGCAGGTGCGTCTTTCTTCTTTGCTGCAGGGCAGCTTTCTTCTTCGCAGCTGCAGGGGTAGCTTTCTTCTTTGGAAGGGAGGAAACAACTGTATCAACAGGGTTAGCTGATTTTCCCTCACCGTATATCGCCCTCTTGGCATATGCTCTTTTCGGGCGCCGGATAAGTTGGCTCTAAACATCTTCTTGTTTACATGGAAAAACTTTCCATGTATAAGGGGAATGCCCTTAACCTCCATCAGATGGCCAATAACTAGGCCATAGCCAAGTGATCCTCCAAAGGATCCGTCCTCCTTGATGGATTTGTTGCCAACGTTACACGATCCGGCCAGTATACGAATTCTGCCCAATTGATCTTCTTTTTTTCCATGATCGCATGATCGCATGACGACGGCAGTTTTGGTCTTGGACAACGATTGAAGCCGCCAAACTTCATGTCTACACTCTTGGCGATTTATATCCATCGCTTTATGATAATCATCCTTCGCCAGCTTCTTGTCGAGTGTAGACTACTTTCGCAAAGACACTCGGGTTTGGCCACTTCTTCCATGAAGCACCAAGTTGAAATCGGCTTCATATATCTCCGACATGCCTTGCGGCGGTAAACAAAGATGCTCCACAAGGTCCTTAGCAATGATTAATATGTCCTTGCGGTGGACGGAGGACTTAATCCCCGTCCCGCACTCGGCGTTAACATAAAAACCGGGCAACTTCTTCAACGTATGTCATTTGATACTCCATCGTGAGAAAAGGTTTGAGTCCGATTTCTCGATTTTATCTCGTTGTTTTCTTCACAAGGGTCATCGAAACCCTGCTTTATCATCCCCTCAAAGTCCACAATTGATCCTGTGTGGATTTGCTTTGCGAGTTTGGTGAAATCATGTGCTGGTGCCATTTTTTAGTGAGTTTTACCGAACGAAACTTGGTAAACTGACTTGAGAACTTGTAGGGTTTTCGAGAGAGAAAAGTTTGCTTTATTTTGCTTGGGAAGATGAATAGTTTTGAAAAAATGAGAGGGAGAGGATTGAAAACCGTATATAAGGGTTATAAAAGGACGGGTTTTAGGATTTTTAAATTTGATCAAGATCAACAGCTCAGATTTAGCACGTCACGCTGCATTTAATTGCTCGCATTAATGCAGCAACATTTATATCCAATCATATCTGTGCAGCTTTTGACTGTACCCGTGATTATTACGCTGACATCATTCTTAAAAACATTCCCGCTCATTAAAAACAACTGCGTTTTTGTCACTTAGCTCAAAATTGACTCAGCTTTCTCCACAAATGACTCCACTCTTCTTCTCTCTTTTTGTATAGTGACTCAGCTGTCAGCTAACTCGATACAACTGACTTTCCTATACGGCTGATTCACTTTGTTGATTCATGAAGTTTGTTCTATTTTCATCTTTTCACGTTCCATCTTTTCTCATTGAGTATTCTGAGTGTCAACTCAGCTCAATTAACCCTAGCTCATGCTTAAGCTCTTCAAATCTTGATTCACATAGGGGTTTGGTGAATATGTTAGCTAACTGTTTATCAGTTGAGATATATTCCAAAGTGATGTCTTTCTTTTCAACATGATCTCTTATAAAATGATATCTGACATCAATGTGCTTTGTCTTGAATGCAACACAGGATTCTGAGTGATTGCAATAGCGCTTGTGTTATCACACATAATTGGAATCTCTTTTTCTTCAATTTCATAATCTCTCAGCTGTTGTCTCATCTATAAGACTTGGGCACAACCGCTGCCCGCAACTATGTATTCTGCTTCATCTGTGGATGTGGCTATTGAGTTTTGCTTCTTGCTAAACCAGGAAACCAATCTGTTTCCAAGCATTTGACAAGTACCTGAGGTACTCTTCCTGTCAACTCTACATCCAGCATAGTCAGAGTCTGAGAAACCAATAAGCTTGAATCCACCTTCCTTTGGATACCATAAGCCAACTTCTTGGCATCCCTTCAAATATCTTAGGATTCTCTTAGCTGCAGTCATATGGCTTTCTTTTGGTGCGGATTGAAATCTTGCACATACACCTACTTTGCAAAGGTGATGTCCGCTTTGTTAGATAAGCGTTGATCCAATAAGTGCTCTGTATCTTGTTTGATCTACAGCTTTACCATGTGCATCCATGTCCATCTTGACTGATGTATTCATTGGTATTTTCATAGACGACTTCTCTTCCATACCAAATTTCTTCATTAAATCTCTGGTGTACTTTGTTTGATTTATGAAGGTTCCATCCTTCAGCTGCTTAACTTGAAGTCCTAGAAAGAATGTCAGCTCTCCCATCATGCTCATTTCAAATTTGCCTAGCATGAGGTATGAGAACTTATCACATAGCTCTTTGTTTGTGGATCCAAAAATGATGTCATCCATATATATTTGAACAAGTATTATACTATCTCCATCTTGAATTCTGAAGAGTGTTCTGTCCACTTTGCCTTTGGTGAATCCATTGTCAATCAAAAATTGAGACAATGTGTCATACCATGCTCTAGGTGCTTGTTTCAATCCATATAAAGCTTTCTTGAGTTTGTACACCTTATCTCCAAGAGTCTTTTGCTCAAATCCTGGAGGTTGTTCAACATAGACTTCTTCTTCCAACAATCCATTTAAAAATGCACTTTTCACATCCATTTGATATACAATGAAGTTTTTGTGTACAACATAGGCAAGAAACATCCTTATTGCTTCTAATCTTGCAATAGGAGCAAATGTTTCATCAAAATCTATTCCCTCTTCTTGGCAATACCCTTTGGCTACCAATCTTGCTTTGTTTCTTACCACAGAACATTCCTCATTCATCTTGTTTTTACAAAACCCATTTTGTGCCAATAACATTTTGATGGGTTGGTCTTTGCACCAATTCCCATACTTTATTCCTTTCAAATTGATTCACTCTTCTCATGAGGCTTGAATCCAATGTGTGTTATTCAATGATTGGGACACATCTTTTGGCTCTATTTGGGAAATAAAACAAGTGAACATTGCTTCTTGTTGAGCTCTGGATCTGGTTCTTACACCATCTCTCACATCTCCAATGACTAGCTCGTGGATGGTCTCTCACCATCTCACATCAAAGTTGAAATAAATCACCAAGCGTTGATCGTCTTGCGGTTGTTGTCTTGAGCAGCTCATTCATTATCATTCAGCTGCAGATTTTCCAGCTGTCTTTGAGACTAAGCAGTCTCATATTCATCTTTATTGATTGCTCCATCTTCAGCTTCAACATAGGGACTCTTCTGCATAGTTGGTTGATTCAACTTATCAGCTAACTCTTCAATATCTTCTCCATTCACATTAGATTCATCAAAAACCACATGAATAGATTCTTCTATGACCATAGTCCTCTTATTCATCACTCTATAGGCTTTACTTTCAGCTGAGTATCCCAAAAGGATACCTTAATCAACTTTAGCATCAAAAGCCTTTAGATTATCCTTGCCATTGTTGTGGATAAAGCATTTACATCCAAATATTCTAAAATACCCAACATTTGGCTTCCTCCCTGTCCATATTTCATAGGGAGTCTTTGTTAGCTGTCTATCAATCATGCATCTATTTTGAGTATAACATGCAGTGTTTATGGCCTCAGCCCAAAATCTCTTAGGCAGTCCAGCTTCAGCTAACATGGTCCTTGCAGCTTCCTTGAGAGCTCTGTTTCTCCTTTCTGCTACTCCATTCTCACTGCAGTCCTTGCTGCAGATAATTCATGAGCAATACCATTTTCAACACAATCTGAGTTATTATCCCATTGACAAACTCAGTTCCTCTATCGATCTTATCTTTATGATGGTTTGACTCTTCTCATTTTGAACTCTTCTCATCACCGCGTAACTTCGCAAAGGTTTCGTCTTTTTGCACATGAAGATTGTTCATGTATATCTTGAATAATCATCTACCACCACTAAAGTGTATTTCTTTCCACTTGTGCTGGCTGGTTCAACAGGACCAAATAAATCCATATGCAACAGATGCAATATTCTTGTTGAAGATGGACTAGACTTCTCTTTGAATGATGATTTGATCTTCTTTCCCATCTGGCATGCATCACAAGCACTTTCCTTCTTGTATACTGAGTCTGGCAGTCCTTCTACAAGATGACTCCTTGCAAGCTTGTTGATTGTCTTGAAGTTTAGATGACTCAGCTTTTTATGCCACAACTAACTTGATTCGGCTGTACTCTTTGCTAACAGACAAGTGTTTGATGTGGCAGTCGACCAGTCAACCACATACATGTTCTTTTGTCTGGATCCTTGCAACACTACTTCATTTGATTCAGTCTCTTTAATTTGGCACACTCCCATATTGAATCCAACATTATAGCCCTTGTCACAGAGTTGACTGATGCTTAACATGTTAAAGTTGAGGCCTTCAACATATGCAACATCTGTGATTTCTAATCCATTTTTTTGATGGATCCAATGACTCTTATTTCCTCTAGAGCTTCATTTCCTCCAAATATGACTTTTGCGCCTCTAATTTCCTTGAATTTTGACAAATTTTTCTTGTTCCCTGTCATGTGTCTGGAAGAGCCACTATCCATGTACCAGGTTCCTTGGCACTCAGCTGTTCCTTGAACCTGCAATCAAGGAAATTAGTTTTTAGGTACCCATGCTTGTGTGGGTCCTGAGGGGTTAGTACTGTAAGATGATCCAACCAACCTACAACCAAATGACTTGACTCTAAGAGGTTGCCATCTATCTATGCCATAATCATAACTTACTTTGGCAAATTGCTTGGGGGCTTTAGGTTCATACAACTGTCTCTTTTGTATGTATGCCTGTGTGTGTATTTTAGCAATTTCCTTCTTTGTGTGATTGTGATATTTCTAGTGTAGTGCCTGGGTGCATATGTGTGCTGATGATAGCTCTTTTGCCTTTGGAATGACCTCGGCTGAGTTCTAGGCCTTTGCCACTTTGGCTTATATTCCATAGGTCTTTGCTGATATTTCAAATTATTTCAATCAGCTTGGCTTGGGTAGTTTCTACCATTCCCATCATATGTGTTTCTTTGATAAAACTTATGGGGTTTTAGGTAGCTCTGTTTGTTCTTTACAGAGTACCTCCTATTTGGAGTTTGCTGAGGAACTCTGCTGGATTTCTTCTCAGCTGTCCTTTCAGCATACTCAACTGGCTGTTTTCCTTTTCCCTTATATACAAGGCCAATTTGTTTGTGATTGTGCTTTGGAGTAAATGTGGGTGCAACATTTGGTGTATTGGATTTTTGAGATGCTTCATTACTTGAAGATCCTTTTTCCAAAGTCACTCTGGGAGTTTGACTGTGCACAAAGGAATTGAATCCTATCCCTGTCTTATCTCCACACTCTTTTTGGCTCATAATAAGGTCAACCAATGATTTAGATGCACTTGTAATGATGCAATCACATTTTTGAGATCATTTTCCCTCTTTCCTATAGCAGCTATTTCTGCTGTCAGTTTAACATTCTCAGCCTTCAGTTCTTTGTTCTCATCAGCTATGTGACTTAGAGTACTCGGCTCCTTAGTCACCGTGAGTTTTGGCTTTTGAGTGGTTGTTTTCCTCGTTTAATAGTGTGTGTGAGGATTTAATGTGCTCAAAGTCTTTCATCATTTTGCCTAATGAATCATAAAGATCAGTGGGTGATGAAGTGTGTGTGTCACAATCACTATCACTAGAATCTGAGTGAGATGAGTTAGTGTGTACCTCATCTTCTTGGTCAGGTTGATCTTGTTCTTTAGCAATTAGACAAATCATCGCTTCTTCTTCAGAATCACTTGAGTAGTCAGCTTCACTACTCTATGAGTCTGCTGCTTCTTTCGACTTAGCTATCTCAGCAGCCAACATAGCCTTTTTCTTTTCCTGTCTTCTTTCTCTGAAGACTCTTCTTTCTTCTTCATTTCTGTATTTATTGACTACTGGATATGGACATTCAATAGCAAAGTGTCTTGGTTGTCTACGCCCAACACAGTTCTCAACTCTTTGATCAGCTCTTTCCGTTCTTTAGTTATCAGCTCTCTGATATTCAACCTTTTGATGCTCAGCTCTCTTAGGTGGCCTATCTTCCCTTGACTTGGAGGGAGCTGAATGTCTCCTGGAGGATTCACCCTTGTTTCATTTATAGTTCTTGTTGAAGAACTTGTTGAATCTTTTAACCATCAGGGCAATTTCCTCCTGGTCAATGGCTTCCTTGACCTCAGCTCTCTTCCCATCCTTGACTATAAGTGCAGCTGTTTTTGGTACAGTTGTCTCCTCTTGATCTTTTTTTCTCAGATCAAATTCCTAGGCCTTGAGGTTTGAGAATAGCTCATGATTGGATGTTTTTGATAGATCCCTCGAGTGCCTTAGAGCCATGGTCTTCATTTCCCATTCAGCTGGGAGGCTCCTTAGAATCTTCATACACATCTCCTTTTGTGTGTATTCCTTTCCAAGTGCTGAGAGCTCATTTGTGATTTCAGTGAATCTAGCATGCAGCTGATCCATTGTCTCATGTGCAAGCATTTTAAAGTTTTCAAACTTTTGAACAACGATAATTTGTTTTCTTTAATTTGCTCTGATCCTTCACAAATTAAAGTTAGTTTATCCCAGATTTCTTTTGATGTTTTGCATGACTTGATTTTATTGAACATTGCTTTGTCCAGAGTCTTGTAGAGAATATCCTTGGCCACATTGTCCAAGTGGTATCTCTTTCTGTCATCATTGGTCCATTCAGTCCTTGGTTTTTCAACTAAGGCTGGTCTTGCCTCAGCCACAACTTCTTCTCCTTCAGCTGCATCTGCTCTCCTTGCGGCTGTGTTCACTTTCAATATTTGCAATGGCCCATCCTCTATTACTAGCCACATTTCGTCATGTAAAGCAGATAGATGAGCCCGCATACGAATTTTCCAGTCATCAAACTCCTCAATAGTGAACATAGGAATGCGTGTCAAATTTGCTTCCATGATAACAATTTTGCTGAATAAAAAAGATGATTTTTGAAAGGGCAAGTGTTAAAAACTTTTTTGAAAGATTGGAGATCTAGTTCAGTAACCAGTTCGGAAGGCTCAATGAACCAACCGTTCTGATACCACTTGTAGGTCCCAAGGGGTGTGAGTAAGGTTTAGAAGGGGGGGTTGAATAAACCTTACCAACTTTTCGATTTCAGTCCTTTTAAAATATTACAGAGTTAATTACACAGCTAAGTCCTTGAGGGATAGCTAAGTTAGTTAATCAGCAGAGTTAGCCACTCAACAGACTCGATAGAGCTGTTGATAGAATTGTTAGGAAATTTATTGTTTAGATTTTGATGAAAGCCATGTAAAACTTAGAATAGGAAGTTGGCACCCCAAGTTTTTTATCAGAACGCATTGTAATAAATAGGGCCGGTCAAGCCGAAGTCGCCTACGCCCAAACATGCAAGAAGACAACGAGACTAGAAGGAAGACTCATTGCAAGATAGCCGAGTATGGCAAAGAAGAGTAGACGGGAACTCTCTATCAAGAAGCAAATGAGATACAACCGAGTGGAGTATCGGTAAAGTCAACTCAAGAAAAGCCAAGTCTCAAGTTGAAGTGACAAGAGTCATCCAATGATTGGAAGTCGACTCTAAGTTACCTGGGAAAAGCAAGGAAATGCGGTCAAGTCGAGATAATCGAAAAAGATCCATTGCACGTAAAATCAAGAGAATTACCTAAACAAGTAATATCTCCATACTACCTTTCTCGAAGTGCTCGGTCCCGAGAAGCGTGCAAAAGGAATAAACCAATGGGAAGCACTACACCGTGTTAGAACTCTGAAAAGGTGAAGAACAATTCATATGAGGAAATGGCAATTCCGAGGACTGCAACAAGACAAGCCAACGACTGCAAGTGACTTTCAAAAATAAGCCTATCTCTTCAACGGACAAATTTTTGAAAGATCACTATAAAAGGCCGAAAATGACTTTGAGAAAGAGAAGACCAGAACCACAAACGTTCAAGCAATTATTAGAACTGTAAACCTGAAAATTCTCAATCCTCAAGTCTACAATACGAAGAACATCAATCCAACACTCACCTGTGAAGGAAAGATAACTTCTATCAGCTGAAGAGGAAATTACTGAAAAATCAAGGGGTCTACATTCCTCGAAGGATTGTAGGAAGGTTCAAGGTCGAACCAAGTCTTGAGCTTTTGGAGGGCTTCGTGATCAAATCCAAAGAGCTTGAGCAAGTGAGTCGTAGTAGCAAGGCAACCGCCCGTGAAGAAGCCGAGTCGCACGAGAAGCCAACTAAGTGATCAAGGCGTCTCCGGACTTAGTCCCAAAGGATCAAGTCACCGTGTGATCAAGACTTGTATCCGGGATGATACCACTTTGTATCTTGATCAATACCTAGTGGATTCCTCCAGGAGTTGGAGAAGAGAGGAGTAGAAGAATTACCCCATCTTCGAACCTCTATAAAAATCTTATTGTGTCATTTACATTTCAAAGACTTTAATTCTTGCATCATATCCGTTTTATTTCTCACGACATATTTGCTATCCATTAGATAATCTCTAAGTACTAAATCAAGCTCTAAATCTTTACTTAACCAAACTTAAGGGTGTTAAGTCTTCCAATAAAACAAACCACGGTTGAGTTAATTTAGACTTAACAAAATTGAGTTATTCCATCAACATCTCAGTTGAGTCTGTTGAAAGACTAACTCTACTGATCAACTAAATTGGCTATCCACTAAGGACACAACTGTGTAGTATCAACTCTGAATTTTTAAAAGGACTAAATCAAAATTTGGTAAGGTTTATTCAACCCCCCTTCTAAACCTTACACTTACACCCTTGGGACCTACAAATGGTATCGAGCGGTTGGTTCATTGAGCTTTCCGCACCTTAATGAACTAGATCTCCAAACTTTTCAAAGTCTGCTTTAGTATTTAAACTTTCAAAACTCTTTTTTATCATTAAAAGTTATTATCATGGAAGCAAATTTGACACGCATCCCTTTGTTCACAATTGAAGAATTTGATGATTGGAAAATTCGTATGCATGCTCATCTATCAAAGATTACATGATGAGATGTGGATAGTGATAGAAGATGGGCCACTTTGCAAATCTTAAAGGTGAACACAATCTGTAAGAAGAGCACTGCGGTGAAGGAGAAGAGGATGTTGCTCCCGGACACCCATGGTTGAAAAACCAAGAACCGAATGGACAAATGACGACGAGAAAAAAGATACAACCGGACAATGTAGCCAAGGACATCCTTTACAAAACCTTGGACAAAGCCATATTCAATAAAGTCAAATCATGCAAAACGGCTAAAGAAATGGGACAAGCTAACATTGATTTGTGAAGGCTCGGAGCAAATCAAAGAAAACAAATTATCGGTGGTTGTACGTAAATTTGAGAACTTCAAAATGATCTCGGGAGAAAACCTGGATCAACTGGATGCTCGGTTCACGTAAATCACCAACGAGTTATCCGCACTTGGAAAGGAATATACACGAAGGAAATGTGTATGAAGATCCTAAAAAGTCTTCCAAAATTGAATGGGAAATGAAAGTCATGGCACTAAGACATTCCATGGACCTATCAAAGACATCTAACCATGAATTATTCTCGGACCTCAAAGCCTACGAGTTTGAGCCGAGAAGAAAAGACCAGGAAGAGACAACACCCCAAAACAACCGCTCTAATTGTTAAACATGGGAAGAGAGCCGAGGTCAAAGAAGCCATAGATCCGGAAAAATAGCCCTGATGGTTAAAAGGTTCAACAAGTTCTTCATTAAGAACTACAAGAGAGGCAAGGGCGAATCTTCCCGAGAAGACACTCGGCTCCTCCAAGTCAAGGAAAGATAGGCCAACCAAGAGAAGAGATCATCAAAAAGTCAATATCAAAGGGCCAACAATCCAAGAATGGAAAGAGCTGATCAAAAGGTTGAATATCTATCTTTGGGCTCAGACAACCAGGTCACTACGCCATGATTGCCCATATCCTGTAGTCAACAAATACGAAATGAAGAAGAAAGAAAAGTCTTGAGAGAAAGAAGACAAGAAAAGAAAAAGGCAATGTTGGTGCAGAGATCACAAAACAAAAAAGTCAAGAGAGACAATGATTGAGAGCGGTGAAGTGACTACTCAAGTGACTCAAGAAGAAGCCTTGATCCGTTTGATGGCCAAGGAACAAGATCAACCCGACCAAGAAGATGAGGTACACTCTAACTCATCAAACTCGGATTCTAGTGATAGTGACTCGTGACACACACACTTCATCACCCACTCGATCTTTATGACTCATTAGGCAAAATGATGAAAGATTTTGAACACATTAAATCCTCACACACACTACTAAATGAGGAAAACATCCTACTCAAGAGCCAAAACTCACGGTGACTAAAGAGCCGAGTACTCTAAGTCAAATAGCCGATGAGAATGAGAGTTTAAAGGCTGAAAAAGCCAAGCTAATAGCAAAAATTGCTGCCATAGAAAAGAGGGAGAATGACCTCAAAAATGTTATTGCCTCATTTACTAAGGCATCTAAATCATTAGATGATCTTATTATGAGTCAAAGAGAATGTGGAGACAAGACAGGACTTAGATTTAACTCCTCTGTGATATGTCAAACTTCGAGAGTAATTTTTGAAAAAGGATCTTCAAACAATGAAGAGTCTAAAAATCCAAAACTCTAAATGTTGCACACACATTCACTCCAAAGCACAATTACAAGCAAACTGGCCTTGGTTATAAAGGAAAAGGAAAACAACCGAGTTGAGTGCGCTGAAAAGGACAAAGAAAGAGATTCAACCGATTTCCTCAAAACTCCAAACAAAATACTCAGTAAAGAAGAAGCGAGCTACCAAAAACCCCAGAAAATCTATAAAAGAAATACATATGATGGGAATGGTAGAAAATATCCAAGCCAAGTGATTGGAATAATGTGAACTATCAAAGATAGACTTATGGAATATAAGCCCAAATGGCAAAGGCCTAGAACTCAAGAAAGGTCATTCCAAAAGTATAAGAGCTTTCATCAAAGACACATATGCACCTAGGCACTACATTCAAAGACACCACAATCACCCAAAGAAGGCGATTGCCAAAACACATATGCAGGCATACGACAAAAAGACAAACGTATGAACCTAGAATCCCCAAGCAATTTGCCAAGATTAATTATGATTATGGAACCGATAGATGGCAACCCCTTAGAGTCAAATCATTTGGCTATAAGTTGGTTGGATCATCTTACAATTCTAACCCCTCAGGACCCATACAAGTATGGGTACCTAAAACTTAATTTCCTTGATTGCGGGTTCAAGGAACAAACCGAGTGCCAAGGAACCTGGTATATGGATAGTAGTGTTCCGGACATATGACAGAAATAAGAAAAATCTGTCTAAATTCAAGGAAGTTAAAGGAGCAAAAGTCATATTTGGAGGAAATGAAGCTCCAGGTGAAATAAGAGGCATTGGATCCATCAAGAGGAATGGATTAGAAATCACAGATGTTGCATATGTTGAAGGACTCAACTTCAACTTGCTAAGCATCAATCAACTTTGTGACAAGGGCTATAATGTTGGATTTAACATGGGTATGTGCCAAATCAAGGAGGTCAATCGAATGAAGTTGTGTTGCGAGGATGCGGATAAAAGAACATGTATGTAGTAGATTGGTCAACCGCTACACCCAAGACTGCCTACTAGCAAAAAGCACAAATTAATCAAGTTGGTTGTGGCACAAAAAGTCGAGTCACCCGAATTTCAAAACGATTAAAAGCTTGCGTATAGTCTTGTGGAAGGACTTCCACACTCGATATCTGAGAAAGGAGAGTATATGTGACGATGTCGAAGGGAAAACAAATCAAATCTTCATTCAAAGAAAAGACATGTTCATCTTCAACAAGAATATTGCATCTGCTACATATGGATCTATTTGGCCCAGTGGAACCAAACCAACATAAGTGGAAAGAAATACACCCTGGTTGTAGTAGATGACTACTCAAGATATACATGGACAATATTCATGTGTAAGAAGAAAGAAACTCTCTGAAAACTACCACAAAATGATGAAGAGGATTCAAAACGAGAAGAGCCAAACCATTATCAAAATAAGATCGGACAGGAACCGAGTTTGTCAATGGAATAATAACTCGATTGTATTGAAAATGGTATTGGTCATGAACTATCGCAGCAAGGACTCCACAAACAGAATGGAGTTGCGAAAAGAAGAAACAGAACTCTCAAAGAAGCGGAAGACCATGTTAGTCAAGCAGGTTACCAAAAAGATTTTGGGTCAAGCAATCAACACAACTTGCTACACTCAAAATATATGTATGATAAAAGATAAATGACAAAGACTACCTATGAGATTTGGACTGAAGAAAACCAAATGTGGCATATTTTAGAATATTTGGATGTAAATGCTTCATCCACAACAATGGCAAAGACAATCTAAAGGCCTTCGATGCTAAAGCGAGATGAAGGTATCTTCTTAGATACTCAAATGAAAGCAAAGCCTACAGAGTACTCAACAAAAGGACTATGGTTGCGTAAGAATCCATTCATGTGGTATTCGATGAGCCAAATGTAAATGAAGAAGACATTGAAGAGTGAGCCGATAAGTTTGAATCATCCAACCATACGAGAGAGTCCCTCTTTGAAGTTCAAGCCGGAATTATAAACTCGTAAGAAGATGAGATAGCTGAATCTCAAAAACAGCTGGAAAAGCAACTACGAGAGAGCTAATCAAAGCAACACAGCTGCTAGACGATTGAATCCAACCAACTTACTTCAACCTGATGTAAGATGGCTGAAAGACCATCCACCAGAACTTGTCATTGGAGATATAAGAGAAGGTGTCAAAACGAGATCCATAACTCAACAAGAAGCTATGTTCACATGCTTCATCTCGCAAATAGAGCCCAAAGATGTGTTACAAGCATTGGATGACACACATTGGATTCAAGCTATGCAAGAAGAGCTAAATCAGTTTGAAAGAAATAAAGTATGGGAATTAGTTCAAAGACCCACACATCAAAATGTTATTGGTACTAAATGGGTGTTCAGAAACAAGATGAATGAGGAAGGTTTTGTGGTAAGAAACAAAGCAAGACTAGTAGCCAAAGGATATTGCCAAGAAGAAGGAATAGATTTTGATGAAACATTTGCTCCTCGTAGCAAGATTGGAAGCTATAAGGATGTTTCTTGCCTATCTTTGCTCACAAGAATTTTATTGTATATCGATGGATGTAAAAAGTGCATTCCTAAATGGTTTATTGGAAGAAGAAGTGTATGTTGAACAACCTCCAGGATTTGAGCAGAAGACTCTTGGAGATAAGGTATACAAACTCAAGAAAGCTTTGTATGGATTGAAACAGGCACCCAGAGCATGGTATGATACTTTGTCACAATTCCTAACGAGAATGGATTCACAAAGGGAAAAGTAGATAGAACACTTTTCGTAATTCAAGACAAAAAGAGTATACTTTTGCTTGTTCAAATATATGTGGATGACATCATTTTTGGATCCACAAACAAAGAGTCGTGTCAAAATTTTCAAACCTCATGCAAAGTAAATTTGAAATGAGCATGATGGGAGAACCGACATTCTTCCTTGGACTCCAAGTGAAACAACCGAAGGATGGAACCTTCATAAGTCAAACAAAATACACCGAGATTTAATGAAGAAATTTGGTATGGAGGAGAAGTCTTCAGTGAAAATACCAATGAATACATCAATCAAAATGGACATGGATGCGGATGGCAAGCCCAGAGATCAAACAAGATACTGAGCACTTATTGGATCATTGCTCTATCTCACAAAGAAGGGCCGGACATCACCTTTGTTCTTTGTAGGTGTATGTGCAAGATTTCAATCGCCCCAAAAGAGAGCCATATGACAACAAATGCTAAGAGAATATTGAGATACTTGAAAGGAAGCCAAGAAGTTGGCTTATGGTATCCAAAGGAATGTGTATTCAAGCTAATTGGCTATTCGACTGACTATCTTTGGATGCGAGTTGACAATAAAAGCACCTAAGGCACATGTCAAATGCTAGGAAACAGTGATTTCTGGTTTAGCAAGAAGCAAAATTCAATAGCCACCTCTACAAAGCGGAGAATACATAGTGCGGGCAATTTTATGTGCCCAAGTCCTATGGATGAGACAAAGAAATGAGAGACTATGAAGTTGAGCAAAAAGAAATTCCAATCATGTGTGATAACACAAGTGCAATTGCCATTACTCAAAATCCTGTGTTGCACTCAAGAACAAAGCATATCAATGTCGATATCACTTCATAAGAGATCATGTTGAAAAGAAGGACATCATCTTGGAATATATCTCAACCGATAAACAATTGGTGACATCTTCACAAAACCATTATGTGAGTCAAGATTTGAAGAACTCAAGCATGAGTTAGGGTTAATTGAGTGAAATGTGAAACACTCGAAGAATCAAAGAAAAGAAATGGAACACAAAAAAAAAAAAAAAAGAGTCAACTCACAAATCATTAAGTAAATCAACCGTATCGGAAAGACAACTATACCAAGTCACCGACAATTTGAGTCACAAAGAGGAATGTGAAAAGAAGAGCTAAACCAACTGAGGGCAAAAGTCGAATCATTTATGAGCAAAGTGACAAAAACGCATCATTTTTATTAAGCGGGAATGTTTTTAAGAATGACGTCAAGATAATTATGACGTGTCAGCAAAAGCCGCACACCAAGCTTATGATTGGATATAAATGCTTTGCCGCATTAAATACGAGACATTAAATGCTAAATCGGCGTGCAAAATCTAAGCCGTTGATTTCGATCACATTTCAAAAATCACCCGCACGCCCTTTCATAAACCATACTTAAACCATTTTCGCCCGTTTCTCTCACACACTACCAAAACTGTTCATTTCTCTCTCTCGGAAAAAAGGCAAAAATTTTCTCAAAACCCTATCTATCTTCAAATCAATCTCTAAGTTTTCTTCGGTAAAATCCTCAAGGATGGCACCAACCTATGATTTTGTCATGTTAGGAAAACAAATCCATACCGGGTCTCACTGGGGATTTCGACGGCATGGTGAAACAGGGGTCCGATGACACCCTAGTGAAGAAAATTGCTTGAGAAATTGGAAACGCCTGGGTCAAATCGTTTACGACGCTGAATATCCGATGACCTATGTGGAGGAGGTCGTGCGCTTCTACGTGAATGCCGAGATTCACGATGAAGGGATAAAGTCATCTGCTTCACGGAAAGAAGCTCACCATCTCTCGCCAAGGATTTGGTGAACACCGCCACTACCAACGGAAGGAGCATTAGAAATTAACGGCCGATGTAAACCTGGGCCGATGCTTGGAAGGAAATAGCCAAGCCCGACTATACCGATAAAATAGTTTACACAAAGAAACAAGAGGTCAAAGGAGGATTATCACAAGTCATTGGACATAGTTGCCAAAAGTATTGACATCAAATTTGGCGACTTTGACCAATCACAAAGCAAAGTTGATCGTGATGGCGGCGATCATTGAAGAAAGGAAAATAAATCAATGAGTTTGTCTGTCTACAAAGGACTATGCCATAATGTAGGAACAAATCCTTCAAGGAAGATGGCACATTTGGAGGATCCCTAGGATATGGCCAGTGATTGGCCTACCGATGGAGGTGAAAGGAGTCCTCTTAGACATGGAAAGGCGTTCCATGTAAACAAGAGGATGTTCGATCAAACCTCTCTCGGCGCACGTAAGAGAGCCTACGCCAAGAGAGCCGACACGAGTGAGGGGGAATCACCGACTCAAGATACATCTGCTTTCCTCTCCACCAAAGAAGAAAGCGCCCGCACTAAGCTAAGAAGATCGCTCGCTCCCGCAAAAAAGAAAGTCAAACTCGCTCCCGCCCGCAGCAGAGTCACCGCCCTCGCAGGTCCGTGTCCCTCCTCAAAGCAGCTAGCCGATCGAGAAGGACTCTCAACTACCTTCTCGGATCGTCAAAAAGAGGAGATATGATAAGCTAAGACGGCCAACTCCTCGAAAGAAGACACCAAAGATCGGCCCCGCCGCCCAAGACTCGAAGAAACGTCTCTAAACTAGAAATCCCTCTCGGTACAAACTAGAGACGAAGAAGAATCATCAAGCACTCCGAGCTTGAGAAACCTATGAGTCGACCACTCACCGAGCAGATATCGGAGACTACTGGAGAAGTAGAGTCTCCGATACTATAAATGAAACAAACTAAGTCTCTTGAAGGCGATCAACGAGGCAAATCAAGAAATAGTCAGTAGTTCGCGCAATGAGACAAGAAGCGGTGATAGAGCGATAGTGATGTGATGATCCTATCCCCACTTTACCCGATATCCAAAATCGTCTGAGAGTGGAGAAAATGGAAATTGAGTCGATCCAGGAACAGTTCCAATGGCCCGAGTTTATAGAAGAAGAAGAGGAACTGTTGAATTTCCTTGGGTGACCTCTGTGATCCCAAAAGATCGGATGAAGACAATCGCACGTATATCCCGGGCAGATCTTCAAGGATAAGGAGAAGGAGCGACCGCGTAAGAAGATGAAGCAAGAAACAAGGCCAAGATTCGCCCTCTCACCGAACCACAAAAGATACACATTCTCACTTCGATATTCTATCGAAAAGTGATGAGGATCTGACCTATTTCGCCACCACATAAGAGTTGCAAATGCAAAGAAGCAATGCATGAATCCAAAATTCTTCATGAGAAGAGCATGATGGAGGGACCATGAGAGTCCTCCGAACACACGGTGAAAAAATTGATCCAATGGGAGTGGTTCAAAGAAATTGCTACCGTTGTTCTTTGCCACCACTTCCCACTCACTCGGAAGAAGGAATTAAGGGAAATGGCGATGAAACCGGGTTAGTGGGGACCCCGTTGAGCCAACCCCTAACGAAGGTGTCTTACCACCGCCCCAACGGTGAACACTCGAGAACAGTAGGGAGTTTGGAGACGAGTGACCCCATTCCAAGTCACTCACCGGGGTGCGCCACCGGTGAGGGGAAACTCCCTCCACCGCAGCAAGATCGGAGAATCTTTGCAGATGACTCCACAACGAATCCAGGAGGTGAAGTGGAGAAAGTACAAACACCAAACGAACAACAAGTTGCCATCAACGAAGCTCATATACTTGAGACTATCTCGGTGAGGTGCCAACCGCTCTGAAGGCTTATGACGCCGCTGATGCGATCGAGGCCCGAGGAAGAAGGCACAACCCCTGGGAGTTAACACTGGGCGATGAAAGTGCAATCCATGGGGTTGAGACTCCAATGGATGCCACCACGAAAGACCCTAAGCACCGACACCGTCCGAAAAAGGGCCCAAGGCCTCTCGGCAATGATCGAGGCTGAGGAAATGAAGGCCCATGGGAGGTTGAGACTTCCCGGGTAAAGAAGTTGAAGTAGAGAACATCCCTCCTGCTATCATTGATCCATCTCAAAAGAGATAAGCGTGCTTCATGATTCCCAGGATAATCCCGATGTAACCTTTCTGGATCGGGCGACGAAGAAGAAGCCGAGTCATCCCCAGTGATAGATCCAAAAGACTCACCGCAGATGTTCCCAAAGACGAGCAAGTCGATCTCAAGACTACTCGTCAAACTTTCAATTTTGATGATGAGCCACCAATGGAAATCTCATCATCGTCCGATGACGCTTGATAAGGCCGAGGACCACCACTCAATTGGAGAAACCAAATTGAGACCAATGAGGCTCAACAAGTCGGGTCCACTTCACAACAGACCCCAAACAGAGTCCACCGCACAGCTCCCCAACCTGCAGCAGATTCGACTCAAAAGGAACTTCACGCGCACCTCTCATCATTGAACAAATACCAGCTTGGTCGTGATGATTCCTTTATAGAATCTTTTCCTTTCTCTCTGGAGGTACCCGACCTCCCCGAAGAGTCGAGAACGAGCTCGCATGCTTCCACTGCACCAACTCCCGTCATCTCGTCAAGTACCATCGTTCGGTGACTATGACTTTGACGCTGCATGGCCATCAATCGCATCAAGAAACAAATGAAGTTCGGGAGGTGTTCAAAGCATTATTTGCCGAGATTGAACGGATGGAGAGGCACCAGGCCTCTATGGACATGCGATCGGACAACAGAGATGCCAATCTTATCACGACTTGAGAGACATAACAATCGAGATCGTGGGATGGTGGCAACAAAGAAGAAACAATGCGTGTGGAACAAGTTAGATACTTTAGGACATTGTTCAACAAGTCTGCTGGTATGGAGAGAGTCGAGAATGATGATGCAAAAACGAAATTAAGAGAACACATTGAGCACATGCATGAAGCTCACACTGCCGAGATAAAGTCAGCGTGAGCAAAATAAGAGTGATCTCCAAAGGCGTCTGGAAGCAAATATGGACAGAAAAAATCCAGCCTTCTCATGGCTGAAATGAAGCCGATTTCAAGAGAGTCCAACGCTACTCGCTCAATTTCGTGCCGCATACTCCGCAGCAGAGACTCGAGACGAACTTGACTATCGCAGGCTCGACTTCCCGCTTGCCAAGATATGTTTCCGGCGTTCCTCTCTCCTTTGATGATGCCAAAAAGGGGAAGAGGAATACCTTAAAGCACAAAAGAGATCTAAAGTCTGAAAAAGAGGTTGCAAAATGTGAAGGGAAAGACAATCGAGGAAGTGTTGAAACAAAAGAAAGGAAAGTCCGTTGAGGGGGAAGGATCGAAAGATGTGACCTTGATGATCGCACAAACCTCCAACAAGGTCTTGTCACAAACCGACATTATCAAGAACAAACTCCCGTGACTCTGCCACTCCAACACTCGCTATATCTATGGCCGAAAAGAGAAAGACAATTGAAGCGGGGATGGAGGAAGTGGAAGGAAGAATGGATGCCCGAGTTATGAACATCTTGAAACAACATGGAGGCATTCCAAAGAGACAAAGACACTTATGCCATCTTAGATGTCGGGACAGAGCCACGATCGCTTGATGAATTTAAAACGCTCACATCTCAAAGGATACTTTGCAAATATGTCTATGGCTCAAGCTTGGGACTTGTATCTTGGGAAAAGGGTCTCACGTTATGTGAAGAAGCCGACAGCAACAGACTACCGGCATTCACTCTGCTGGTCACTCCGCCGGTCACTCATCCGAAAGAAGAAGACCCCAAAGACAATACACGCCCCGGTAGAGGAAGAAGCGGTGGTGGAGGAAGAGGTTTCGGACCTGGGCCTCCGCCCAAAAACATTGAATACGTAGATCCAGGCAAGAAAGGAGGGATCTACTGGGCTGGTCTTGACCAAGTAGCAAATTTGCAAGTGGCTAAAAGTAATGCTGAGTATGCGAAAAGAATAGAAGAAGAAAACAAGAGACAAACTCAGCTATGGGAGGAAAGACAAGAAAGATTAAGAAGAGATGAAGGCGCCAGGAAGGCATATGAAAAGAAAGAAGAAGAAAGCGGTGACGATGAGAAAAAGAGAAGAAGAGCAGAAGATCTTTGAACAAGATGAAAGAAGGAAACAACAAAGGAGATTGAAGTGTTGCTGTCCACCCCTTCATGTATTTTATTATGTAAATACATACTATGTAAGTCTTCTGCAATAAAGCTATAAATTCTTCATTTTTTTGTGTAGACAAATGTTTGCTCGATACACCTTGTAAACAGGTTGTGTAAAAGAACAAGAATGTTATGATCAATAAAAGGATTGATTCTACGCATACATTCTATGTGAATACACTATCTCGTATGTATCTTTGCTATTTGCTTTTTTGAATGGTTTAAGTTTTGGCATCATCAAAAAGGGGGAAATTGTTAGGAAATTTATTGTTTAGATTTTGATGAATGCCATGTAAAACTTAGAATAGGAAGTTGGCACCTCAATTTTTGTCAGAACCGCATTGTAATAAATAGGGCTGGTCAAGCCGAGTTAAGTCGCCTACGCCCAAACATGCAAGAAGACAACCGGAGACTAGAAGGAAGACTCATTGCAAGACAAATGAGTATGGCAAAGAAGAGTAGACGGAACTCTATCGAGAAGCAACAGAGATACGGTGAGTGGAGTATCGACCAAGTCAACTCAAGAAAAGCCAAGTCTCAAGTTGAAGTGACAAGAGTCATCCAATGATTGGAAGTCGACTCTAAGTCACCTGGGAAAGCAAGGAAATGCGATCAAGTCGAGATAATCGAAATAGATCCGTTGCGTAAATCAAGAGAATTACCTAAACAAGTAATATCTCCATACTACCTTTCTCGAAGTGCTCACCCCGAGAAGCGTGCAAAGGAATAAACTAATGGGAAGCACTACACCGTGTCGAACTCAAAAGGTGAAGAACAATTCATACGAGGAAATGGCAATTCCAAGGATCGCAACAAGACAAGCCAACGACGCAGTGACTTTCAAAAAATAAGCCTATCTCTTCAACGGGCAAATTTTTGAAAGATCACTATAAAAGGCCGAGAAATGACTTTGAGAAAGAGAAGACCAGAACCACAAACGTTCAAGCAATTATTAGAATCAAACCTGAAATATTCTCAATCCTCAAGTCTACACTACGAAGAATATCAATCCAACACTCACCGTGAAGGAAAGATAACTTCAATCACCAAGAGGAAATTCTTGAAAAATCAAAGGGTCTACATTCCTTGAAAGGATTGTAGGAAGGTTCAAGGTCGAACCAAGTCTTGAGCTTTTGGAGGGCTTCGTGATCAAATCCAAAGAGCTTGAGCAAGTGAGTCAGTAGTAGCAAGGCAAAATCTCTGTGAAGAAGCCGAGTCGTCACGAGAAGCCACCGAGTGATCAAGGCGTCTCAGCATCGAGTCCCAAAGGATCAAGTCACCGTGTGATCAATACTTGTATCCGGGACCGATACCACTTTGTATACTTGATCAATACCTAGTGGATTCCTCCAGAGTTGGAGAAGAGAGGAGTAGAAGAATTACCCCATCTTCGAACCTCTATAAAAATCTTATTGTGTCATTTACATTTCAACACTTTAATTCTTGCATCATATCGGTTTATTTCTCACGACATATTTGCTATCCATTAGATAATCTCTAAGTACTAAATCAAGCTCTAAATCTTTACTTAACCAAACTTAAGGGTGTTAAGTCTTCCAAAAAACAAACCACAGTTGAGTTAATTTAGACTTAACAACCGAGTTATTCCATCAACAAATCGTTGAGTCCGTTGAAAGACTAACTCTCTCGATCAACTAAATTGGCTATCCACCAAGGACACAACTGTGTAGTATCAACTCTGAATTTTTAAAAGGACTAAATCAAAATTTGGTAAGGTTTATTCAACCCCCCACCCCCTTCTAAACCTTACACTTACACCCCTTGGGACCTACAAGAATAACTCAGCTGTTTAGACTAAACCTTAACTTGGCTGTGAGAGTTTTTCAGTGGAAGACTTAACACCCTTGAATTTGATTTAACTTTGTTTTAACACTTGGTTTTAGCACTTTGTTAATTATCAGTTGGATAACAAATTATCAGCAAATATAAAGTATGTGTGTAGGAATGTAAGTATGCTGAAATGTAAATGACACAAGTAAATTTTATAGAGGTACGAAGATGGGGTAATTCTTCTACTCCTCTCTTCTCCAACTCCTGGAGGAATCCACTAAGTATTGATCAAAGTACAAAGTGGTTATCAGTCTAGAGACAAGTCCCGATCACGCAACTAACTTGCTCATTGGACTCAGTCTGGAGATGCCTTGGCCATACAGCTGGCTTCTCGTTCGACTCAATTTCTTCCCAGGGCGGCTGCCTTGCTACTTCAGCTCACTCTCTCAAGCTTCTTGGATTTGATCACGAAGCCCTCCAATAACTTGGGATTGGTTCGACCTTGAACCTTTCTACGATCCTTCTTGGATAGTAGACCCCTTTGATTCTTCAAAAGTTTCCTCTTCAATAGTTTGAAGTTGTCTTTCCTTCACAAAACTTAGTGTTGGATCGATTTCCTTCGAAATTTAGGCTTGAGGATTTTTGCTTGAATAACTTGAGAATATTTTGCAGTTACGGTTTGAATATTGCTTGATCGTTCGTGGTTCGGGTATGCAAGGTAACCTTTTCTAATGTGATTCCTTAGTCTTTTTATAGTGAACTTTAAAAATCTACCCGTTGAAGAGAAAGGCTGATTTTCAAAAGTTACTTGTGTTCGTTGGCTTGTCATTTCTTGGTCTTCAGTGTTGAGATGTAGACCTTTCCTCGTATTAAATGAATGTCCAGCTTTTCAGGTTCTGACACGAGGTGCAATGCTTCCCATTGGTTTATTCCTTTTGCACGCTTCTGGGACTGAGAACTTTAAGACATGGAAGCATGGAAGTATTACTTATTTAAGTAATGTTCTTGACTTTTGTGCAACGGATTCTTTTCAGTTAACTCCTCTTTGCAGCTGCCTTTTCCCCAGGTGACTTGAGTCTATTCTAATGATTGAAAGACTCATCTATCACTTCAACTGTGTTTTGGCTTCTTGGGTTGACTTAACTGACTCTTCACACATCTGTCCTTCCGCTGCTACATCTCCAGTCGAGTCCTTGGCATCTCTTCCTTGCCACACTCAGCTGCTTCACAACGGAGTCTTCATTCTAATCTTTAGTTGACTTATTGTATTCCCAAGCATAGCTGACTAGACTCAGCTTGTTCAACCCAATCTATTACAATACAAATTACAAGGAAAATGTGGTGCCAACTTTCTAGTCTAAGTTTTACATGGCATTCATCAAAATCTAAACAATAAATTCCCAACAGAGAATAAAGAGGGCAGAGTCATAATACTGGATGCAAAACCAAAATCCTTTATTACAGAGCTGAACTTAGAGAAACAAGCGCATGGGGCCTGTTTGAGACCATAGAGAGCACGACGAAGCTGGCACACTTTATGGGGTGGGTGATGATATCCTATAGGAGGCTTCATAAAAACTTCTTCTATGAGATCCCCATTAAGGAATGCATTTTTAACATCCATCTGAAATAATTTTCATTGTTGCACAACAGCTACAACAATAAGTGTTCGGACAGAAGTGAGGCGAGCTACTGGAGCAAATGTCTCCTCATAGTCAATACCATACTCTTGAGTAAACCCTTTGGCCACCAACCGAGCCTTGTACCATTCCACAGAGCCATCAGCACGAGTTTTGATCTTATATACCCATTTGCAACTCAAAATATTCTTTCCCGGAGGAAGATCAGCCAAATCTTAAGTGTGCTTATCTTCCAAGGCCTGTAATTCATCAACCATAGCTTGCTGCCATAGTGGGTCAGTACTGGCCTCACGGTATGTTTGGGGCTCATGCAATGAGAGAATAGAAGAGAAACAATGATAATCAAGTAGGTGGGGAGGAACAAACCTGACTCTAGTAGAACGACGAAGAGAAGGGTCAGTGTCAGTTTTAGGCATGGACACATCAGAATGAACATGCACCTCGGGATGAACCACGCCGGCAGGATTGTTCACTTGTACCAACATTTGTAACTGTGTCTGGACCTATGCCACTGTCATCATCAGGAAATAATGGAAGATAAGAATCTGTGAAATATGGAATATAAGGTGCATGAGGGAGAGAAAATGACGACATGGAGGCAAACATTTTATTTTCCCAAAAAATCACATGTCGAGAGATACGAAGACGTTTAGAGATATGATCCCAACAACGAAAACCCTTATGTTCTATACCATAACCCAAAAAACAACACAAACGTGAGCAAGGCTCTAGTTTAGTACGCTCATGTGGGGGGAGTAAGATAAAACAACAACACCTAAAGACACAAAGATGATCATAGACTGGTGGATGACCATAGATGTGTTCATAAGGTGTATGGTTCTGTATAGTAGGCGATGGAATACGATTGATGGTGTAGACAGCAGTGAGAGCAGCTTCTCCCCAGAAGCGCTCAGGACAAGAAGCTGAGATAAGGAAAGTGCGTGTAATATCAAGAATGTGTATATGTTTTCACTCAGCCCGCCCATTTTGTTGATAGGTGTATGGACATGATCGGTGTGAAATAGTCCCATGTCTCAAAAGAGAGCGAGAATGGTAGATTCTTTATATTCCATGGCATTATCTGCACGTAGAATCTTGATACGAGGTAACTCAGACTTATGATGCATAAGATAGATCCAAGTGAACCGAGAGTAGCCATCCACAAATATCACAAAATATCTAGACCCACCCATTGTAGGCGTAGGAGAAGGCCCCCAAACATCAGAATGGACTAAATCAAAACATGCAGAAGATAAGGAAACACTGTTATTAAATGGTAAAGAAGGCTGTTTTCCAAGTTGACAAGATAAACAATCAAAATTATCTAAAGAAATTTGTCCTAAGAAGCCATTAGAGGCCAAATGTTTGAGTTTGCCAATAGAGGCATGACCTAATCTAGAATGCCACAACAGAAGAGACGAAGAAGATGGTGAAGTGGTGGCTGATGCAACAGTTTGAATATGGGGTGGAAGATGAAGGTGAACAAGCTCGAACAATCTTCCGACCTTACGGTCTATCCCAAGAACCGATCCTGTCTGAGGGTCCTGCACACGACAACCAGACATAGAAAAAATGACGGTGAGACCAAGATCACATAATTGACTAACATAAATAAGGTTAAAAGTGAGTTTAGGGACAAGATAGGTATCATGAATAGAAGCATGAGATGTGGAGACAGATCCTATGTGAATCACAGGCATGGAAGCACCATCAGCAGTACAAATAGAAGGAATAGAAGTATTAGCTATTTTGTCGGTGAGACAATGAGTATCAAAGGTCATATGATTGGAACAAGCAGAATCGAAGTACCAGGAGAGCTTACCAGAGGAAGCTGAAAGAGCAGTGGAAGATGAATGACCAGCTAAAACCTGTTTGAGTATATCTTGAAGGTCAGTGACTGATATAGCTGATGAAGGTGGATCGTGATGAATTGAAGGTTCCTCTAGTGGAGTAGTAGTGGCAGCAGCTGAATGAGATGAATGTGGAGCCTTGAAAGAACCACCCTTGGGTCGGTTTCCTTGAGAAGTCCTGTTTGGGTTGCGAAAACACTCATTTGGGTAATGATTAGTGCCAACTTTCTTGCAAAAAGGACAAGGCCGAGTATGGCAATTCATAATTAAATGACCAAGCTGATGACAATATTTGCATTCCTGCATTGATGGATCTTTCTTTGGTGGATTAGTGGGGGTAGCAAGAGCTATATCAGAAGATCGAGATCTATGAGAATGAAGCCGAGTTTCTTCTGAGATAAGCTCTTGAACAACTTGGTCGAGTGTAGGTAATGGACATCGATGAAGAAAGGAAGCACGAACAGGTTCGAAATCATCATGAAGTGCCATGAGAAACTGGACAAGGCGACTACGATCTCTCCAATTTTCAAACTTTTCAGCATCTGCATTACACTCCCAAGTAGGTTCTGAGGCTATTAGTTGGTCCCAAATAGTATGGATTTGTGACAGAAAGTTGTTAATAGGTTGTCCAGTTTCTTGATGCATGTAGTGAAGAGTAGTGGCTAGTTGATATTGATGAACCCCATCGGCAGCAGAATACCGCTTTGCGAGAAAATCCCAAACCTCTTTTGCTGCATCAAATCGTCCAAACTGAAGGCTGATAAAGGTAACTGAGGTGTTTTAGAACCAAGTAATAATCTGATGATTTTTACTATCCCAATCTTCAAGTCGTTCAATAAACTTATCCTCTGCTTCATCTTTTTGTTGCTTTGGCTCCATGAGGCTACCAATGAAAATTCTCCACAATTTTCGACCTTTCAGAAAGCTAGTCATTTCTTGAGCCCATGGAACATAGTTTTATCCATCCAACAAAAAAGAAATTGGTTGTGAAACATCCTCTCGCTCCATTGTATTTCCAAAACTTTAATCTAGAGTGTGAATTCCAAGAGACAAACTGATTTGAAAGATATTGATGATAATTAATGATGATGATGATGGTGATGATGATGATGACGATGACGATGACGATGACGATGACGACGAAGACAATGGCACAGGCTACCAGGATGGTAGCGTACCATGTTGAAATATAAAGAAGACATAGAGGGAAAATATAAAGTGCTTGTGTTTTGATTGATGTGAATTTTATAATACAATACAAGACTATATATAATCTAAAGCTTGGTGGTTAAGAAACTGTATAGATGGTAAGATAATAATTACAACCTAATCTATGGTCAATCATATCAATTATAACCTAATATAGCGTCAATCATATCAATTATATAATTACAACCTAATATAGCTCAATCATATCAATTATTACTCAATAAAGAATATGGGTATTTTCTATGGTTTTGGTTGGAGTTCTAGTTACATGTAGAATCCGTCTCATGAACAATGCCCATAAGACCGTCTTATACAAGTTTTTGTCAAATCGCAGAACAACTATAAGATGAAAACAAATTGCAACAACCAGAGAACAACCCAAAGAGGAAGAAAGAAGCAAAATCGCAAAAAACAACAAGAGAAATAACGAACAAATCCTATAAAATCATAGGAAATCGCAGCAAATACTAGAAAAAAAGAAATCAGTGTAATCAACATTTATTGATCTCAAATGCTTTATTTCATTGAAATCCATTGCTTTTGAAATGTATTGTATTTTATTTGCTTCTATATTCATTGTTTTCTTTTCTTTTCAATTTAAAGAAATATCGTTTTCTATATATTATGCATAAAATTAGTATTTTTTGCTGAAATTGTTCATTTGAATTAGCTAAACCTGTTACTTATAGATTCAATCATTTCAAATTTGTTTCGAAGTTGTTGCAAATTTTTTTCAACAGTGTTTATGCTTCATATTTGGAATGGTGTGTCAAACCTAACCATCTAACTGCAGTTGTCAACGATTATTTCAGAGTTGCTTCAAAGTTTTTTCAAACATGTTCCGAACGTGTTTCAGCTAATATATTGTCATGTTTCGCTTATTTGTTTTATAAAATTATTTCAAATATGTTTCATAAATATTTCTATTACATATACGTAGTGGAGTAGTGCCAAATTTAACCATCTATCTGCAGTTGTATTAATTGATTGTTTGAGAGTTGTTACGAAGTTGTGTTCCAACATGTTCCAAACATGTTTCATCTAATACAATTTCGTCATTTATCTTTTTAATTTCTAAAATTGTTTGAAAGGTATTTCAAAAATATTATTTCAAACATGTTTCAGTTAATAGAATTTCGTTGCTACCTGCAGACGCATGTATACAAATCTATTAGTAGTATACCACTATGGACTTTAGAAAGAAAATAAGAATTACATCGACTTTGAAGAAACATGTATACTCATTTCAAAAGATTTCACTTTCAACAACCTAGTTGAAATTTCGAAACATCATACACAAACCAACAAAACAAAAAGAGAAGAAACAATGAAGATTAAATACTAACTAAGAGATCTTCTGCCAACATTAAAGATTGAAAATACTAAAAAATAAATTATGTTTAGTGACACTAAATTTTTTACTTGGTGACGCTTATTAGCGTCACAAGGTACATTACCTAAGCTTTTGAAGCGTCATGAGTTACTTTGTTAAATTTGATGTCACGAAATATATGTGACGCAAGGTCTATACATATATAAAATTCATTTCCTGATGCTTTTATCAAGTGCGTCATTGTATGGTGATGCTATTTTCTGTCAATTACTAAAGATTTAATATATTTTAAATAAAATTTTGATGACGCTAAAAGCGTTGTTTAATTTAGGGACACTATTGAGCGTCTTTAAAGTCGCGACACTTTTGAAAATTAGTGTCATTAAAATTGTGACAAAATTTACATTTCTAGATTTTGTAAAATTTATTAGATATCAATTATTTATTAATTTAAAAAATATTTAAACTTAATATTAGTTTTTGACTCATTTAGAGTATATATTTATTGTTAGTCATTGATACATCAAAAGGTATGTATTTATTAACTCCCAATATCATTCTCTACACTTCAATCTTTCTATGTGGGATATGTATTCTAATTTTTAGCTTCGTGATGCTTTTTAATACGTGTCGTCATTTTAATGACATAAACAATAAAAGTGTAAGTAAAATTTAAAAATTTGACAACAAATAAAAAAAAATCATAAATAAAATAGAAAGTATCATAAATTTTATGATTTGTTTTAATAATTGTCGTCATTTTCTTGACACAAAATAATAAAAGTGTAAGTAAATTATAAAAATCTGGTGATAAATAAAAAAAATGCAAGTAAAATAGAAAGTGTCATCAATTTTATGACGCTTTTTACTAGGTGTTGTCATTTTAATGACACAAATAAAAAAGCGTAAGTAAATTCTACAATTATGGTGATACTTATAAAAAAGAGTCGGTAATTTTATTAAGATAATAATACTTCAATTAAAATATCATTAAATTGACTAAAATGCTAACGGTTTCTAGTAAATGTCACTAATTTTTATAATTTAGAACGCTTTTTAAAAAGCATCACTAAATACTTGTTTATAATGACGCTTTTGGTAGCATCAATAAATTTGTGTTGGAAGGGGATTTGTGATGAGAGATTTGAAATCATTAGCTAAATCCACACCTTTATTTGTCATATAAATTCAAATAAATGGATTTCAACTACATCATTAAGTTCTAGTTTATTTTCAAAGGATTTTAAATCTCTCCCAAAATCTAGTCATTTGAAATTCATTCTTTTTTTTTCTCATTTATGTTCACTTGCATATTCGTACACACTTACTTACATACACCGAACACACTACACACGCTACTTACATACTGCACACATTTACATACACTTCACACATTTACACATTAGCACACACTGCACACACACATACTGCACACATACTTTCTCTCACATATTCACACGTATTTTCTTCACACATACATATTCACACAAAAAAATGTTATATATATCATATTTTTATTAGTGTATAAAATTATAATTATTTATTAATAATAAAATTATCTCTTTTATTTTTATTTATTGAATGTCAATTAAGAAAATGAATAGAGCTTTTAAATTTTTTTTAATCAAAATTTACGATATGATGGATTTGAATCCCTTCACAAATCTACATCATGACACCATCCAAATAAGAGGTGGATTTCAAATCCAAGGAGTTTGAAATCTATTCATTTGAAATCCATTGGAATTTCAAATTCTTCCTTCCAAATGGACCTTAATTATTTCAATTGTAAAATTCATCAATTAGTGAGTGTTCGCCAAAAATATTTTGGTTCATTTAACTGCAAGTGTACAGTGTAGTTTACAGAATAATGGCAAGCAAGGTCGTATTTTGGTTCATCTAACATCGTATCCCAATTTTATTGAAGTAACCGAAAATCAAGTTATTGAAACTAACTAAAATAAAAAATACAGAAAAAGAAATAAACTAAATTTACAAACCCCAAAAGTATTTTCAACATCTTTAGGAGCAACCTTAGGCACATAATCTCAACATGCTTCTTCAATATTAAATGCGAATAAAGTTTTAAAAACCAATTCATGCAATTATATGGGTTAAATTCCTAAATTCATTTACTCCCCGATCGGTGGTGCGTAAACAATTTATTAATAATAATTGTAGTCCGTTAGAACATTACAATTCTTATTAACTCCAAAGAGATTTGTGAATTGAATGACTCCCCACAAACATGTCTCATCACACATGTTTCATGCATTAATTCGATTTTTGTCTTACTAGAATTCACTTGGTCAGATTATGAACAAGAAGTAAAACATGCAAATTATTGATCAGATAAAAAGCAATTAAAAATAAGTACCCGAATTCATAAAATAGAACACATGAAGCAATTAAGAAAATAAATAATTATATTTAATATAAATCCACAGTTTTGATTATGCCCCAAAGATCCCAAAAATATGACAAACATTGATTGCAAACTCATAGACAAATTCGAATTAATATTATGACACATATATAAGCACAGACAGGAGTTCTTAGACATAGAACGAAAACCCCTTCTTGTTAGGATGAATTCCCCTTCCAAGCCCTCGAAGCTCTTGTGCTCCCTAGATGCGAAAGCCTTGTGGTGTTCTTCGCGATCTAGCCTTTTGCTCTCAGAAGCTATTCGATTTCTTCGTTCCTGAAGAAAATGGAACTTTGTATCATTTCTTATATATTTCAAATGTACAAAGAATTAGAGTATATATACTGGGAATAAAACAAACTTTCTAAAATATACATATTTTATATTATAACACTTCCTAAAACTATGGCTATAATATGGTTTACAGACAAGAATTAAGGACATAACAGAGGTAAGAATCAATATTGATTATGGCTTGATTATAGATGGATGGACGGCTGGTAATAACTTGATTATAGCATCATATCCGCAATACTCACCCTCAAGTTGGAGCATGAAGCATCGAAATGCCCAGCTTGGTAAGATAGTATGAAAACGATCCCCACCTAAGGCCTTCGTAAATATGTCTGCAAGTTGTAACTCTGATGATATCTCATGTGGAGCAATAACTTTGGATTAAATCTGTTCTCGGACAAAATGATAATCTATTTCAATATGTTTTGTCCTTTCATGAAAAACTGGATTTGCCGAGATGTGAAGAGCTGCAAGGTTATCACAAAATAGTGTAATGGGCTTTACAAACGAAACTTGAAGATTTGATAGTAATCCTTATAGCCAGATGATTTCACACATTGTGGTGGCCATGGCCCGATATTCAGCTTATGCGGATGAATGAGCAACAACAGATTGGTTCTTTGAGCGCCAAGAAATAGGTGATGAGCCAAGAATAATAATATACCCTGAAGTAGACCGTCGTGTAGTAGGGCAACCTGCCCAATCTGCATCACAATAAGCTTGAAGGGACAAATTATTCTTTGAAGGGTAGAAAAGTCCCTACCCTGGGGCTCACTTGAGGTACCATAAAATGTGAAATGCAGCATCCAGATGACTCTATTTAGGGTCGTGCATAAATTGGCTTAGGACATGTACTGCATAAGAGATGTCTGGTCGAGTAATAGTGAGGTTGAGCAAACATCCCACCAAATGCCTATACATGCTAGAATCTGAACAAGGAGGACCATCAGTGGATAGTCGAACTCGTTGGTCCATAGGAGAAGATGCCCACCGACAACCCATGAGGCCGCATTCTGCCAAAATGTCTAGTGTGTATTTTATTTGATTTAACATAATACCAGTTGGTGAACGAGCCACCTCAATTCCGAGAAAATATTTTAATTTCCCAAGGTCTTTGATCCTAAATTTCTCATCCAAATGATATTCAGTTTTTGTATCCCAGATGTATCTGTTCCAGTAATTATAACGTCATCCACACAAATGAGGGCTTCTATATATGAAGTTGCATGATGAAATATAAACAAAGAGTGATCTGCATCTGACTGCCGAAAACCAATATCAACAAGCGCCCCAGTAAATTTGTGACAGCAGTTTCTGGATGCTTGTTTCAAGCCATACAACGACTTTTGAAGTTTGCACACATGTTGCTTCCCCTTTCGTGCAAAACCTTGGGGCACCTTTATATAGACTTCCTCTTCTAATTCCCCATGTAGGAAGGTGTTGTTGACGTATAATTGGTGAATTTCCCAGTTTTGAGTAGAAACTACAAAGAACAACACAATGTACAATAACAAGTTTTGCTACTGGTGCAAAAGTGTCGTGATAGTCTATTCCTTCTGTTTGAGTATAGCCTTTTGCTACTAGTCTTTCCTTGTATCGTTCAATGGTTCCACCTGGATTGTATTTTATCTTCTATACACATTTTGAATCAATGGCTCGTTTTCCTTCTGGTAAAGTTGTAAGAATCAAGTCTTGTTGGCTTCAAGAGCTTGTATTTCCTTTTGCATTGCCTCTCTCCAATGTGCCTGTTTAACAAATTGATGAATTTTTTTTGGCTCATCTTCTGTGGAGATGGCCGCTAAAAAGGCGGCGTGAGTTTTTGAGAATCTTGAATAAGAAAGAAACTGAGATATAGGATATACCATCGAATTGGCAGTTGGAGTGGAATATTGTGGGGATAACACTATGAGAAATGGTGGCAAAGCTACTTCATAATCTGCTAGACGTCGGGAGATTTGTCTCGTGCGTTTGGCAAAGTAACAGGTTTACCTGTGATTTGAACTGAGTAGTGGTTAGTTGAAAGAAATGCAATAGATGAGCACGTGTTTCTGATTTGTATTTCATCAGATACACCCAGGTTGCATGACTACAATCATCCATAATGGTCAAGATGTAATAAGTACCAGAAAGAGATTGTGTCTTGTATGGCCCCCAGATATCACATTGAATTAGATCAAAACACTTTTCAGATTTATTCATATTATGAGGAAACAACAACCAAGTTCTCTTTACTCTATAACATGCATCACAAAAGGAATTTTCTCTATAATTTAAAAATAATCCATGAATGAAATTAAACCGACTAGTGGGAAGGCGACCCAATCCTTGATGCCACAAGACTGTATTTATTTTGCTATTAACCACCAATGCCTTGCCATCTCTCTTCTGCTCCAAGTAATAGAGATCATCCCGCATTCACCAATCCAATCAGCTTCTTCGAGTGTAAGTCCTGTATGACACAAGATTCAAGTTCAAAAGTGAGAGTGTAGTTTAGATCCTTGGTTAATTTGCTAACAAACAATAAATTAAAGTTAAAGTCACGAACCCCCAAGACACGGTCAAGAGACATATTCTCATCTATAATTACGCGTTCGACCGCCTTAATGGGAACCATTTTACTGTTGGGAATCTGAATAACATTTGTGGTTGATTTTGACTCAATGTTAGTCAAGTGACATAGCTCATCGACTACATGATATGTGGCCCTGCTATCAATAACCCATGGTCTACCAACCTCATAATCAACCCGAATAAGTTCTCTTGGACCTGTTTCAATTGGCTTACCTTGGTCATGTGGGGACTTGACTTGTGAAGGCTAACCAGAGAAGCAATTTAGAGCGTTGGTTGCTTGGCTTGAACTAGGGATAGAGTCCATCTCACCGGTTATCATGCATATGATTTGTTTTGCCAAATTGTCAAGTAGCTCGCCATTTGAATAATGGACGATACTGTTGACTTGAAAGTGAAGCTCCCAAATTTGTTGCAAAATGCATCGACAAATGGTTGCTCGATCATGATTTTTGCCCATGTTGTGGTTTGATTTTCGTCCAACCCGTGATCTCCTTTGACCCCAATTCGGTGGGTAGCCCACAATTTCAAAATAATTTTCTTTTGTCCTATTTTGTTGCAATGGGAACATTTTGGTTTGTCTCGTCCCATCCTTTGTCCACCGCTGCCTCCATTTTGTTTTATGGTTGATGCATACGTTCTCGGTAAGGTTGACGAGATGCCAATGCTGCGCAGCTTTCAAAAGAGGGGGCACGTCCAATAGTAAGGGAGTTTTGTTTTTCTTCTTGTGAAACAATTACATAACTTTTTCCAAGATTAGGTAGTGGATCAACACTCAAGATTTGAGGTCTAGCGGTTCTGAAGGATTCATCGAGTCCCATGAGAAAATCTAAAACCATCTCTTTTTCACGCATGTTTTCTATTCTTTTGGTCAGACCACATTCACACTTCTTGTAAGTACAAGTTGCGATAGGATTAAAATATTGTAACTCACTCCATGTAGCCTTCAGTTTCCCATAGTAGGAAGATACATATGCTTTTTCTTCTCATAAAAGAGCAATATTGTGCCTCAGATCTAGCCATATATTCCTTGGGTGAATCGGTCTTGGGTCAGATCTAGCCACACTTCTCAGGCATAAGAGGCACCTCTTTGAAGTTCTTTTTACAGTATGCGTTCATCAACCAAGATAGATCGATGGCGTTGCATTTGCTCCCATGATTGGTAGTCCTACGAGTCTTCATTTGGCTTCTTTATGGTTCTATTAAGAAAACCCGCTTTATTCTTTGATTGGAGGGCATTTAATATGTTCTTCCTCCATGCAAAATAATTCTCACCAATTTCACTGAATGGTTGGGTGACAAAAATAAAACCAGGATGGTCTGATGGGTGCAAAAAATATGGGGATTTTGTGTCAACAAAATTATGTGCATTTACAGTGATAATTGAAGAGCTTTCCATATCCTTTGTTTTATTTTCTTCCATTATCGACTTGGCTCAATTACCATGAAGAAAATGAAACTTTGTTTCATTTCTTATATATTTCAAATGTTTCAAAGAATTGGAGTATATATACTTTGGGAATAAAACAAACTTTCTAAAATATACGATTCTATATTATAACACTTCCTAAAACTATGGGTATAATCTGGTTTACAAACAAGAATTAAGGACATAACAGAGGTAAGAATCAATATTGATTATGGCTTGATTATAGCCGGATGGACGGTACCGTAATGGCTCGATTATAGCATTATATCCATAATAGTTCCCGTGTTAATTTGATGTGTTTTCTATGTATCAAGTTGTGCATTTTCGTGCATAGCCTTGAGTCCATTTTATAGATGCTTGGAGAGACCACTTGCAGAGTTTGAGTAGGAAGATGAGACCAATTCAGCCCTAGTTACGTCACACACCCGTGTCATCCCACACGGCCGGGTTGTGCGATCAGAATTTGATCTCAGGGTCTGCATGAAAGTTGTATATCCTTCTCTTAGTTTTCCATATCCACTTGAATCACCTCAATGTCAATTTTGTAGAGGAAGTTATGACCGAAAAACTAAACGTTGCAAGTCTTGGAAACTGTTAGCGCGTTTTGACGTTTTTGAGGGAAATTCTCTTTTGTTTTACCGTTCATGCTTCATTCCTTCACATTTTTGCTCGTACCTTGTCTTTTTACATATCATTTGAAACATGCTATCATCTTTTGTCCAATTTAGCTCCATTTTCTCTAGCTCCATTTTCTGCAAAATTCACAAGAGTACGCAGTATCACGCCCTACAAGGGAAACCAAGTAAAACACACTAAATATGCGTGCAAATGCATCAAATATATATCATTTTAAACCCTCATATGCACGTATATTTTACACTCATCAGTGAGATAACTGATCAATCGTTTCAAAATTATTTCATAATTGTTTCTTACATATTTCAATACTGCTACGAAAAGACAAAATAATAAAAACGTAAAAAGGTGAAAAAAAGTCACCCAGAGTGTAGAAAGTAAAAAAAAAACGTACAAAACTCAAATGAAAATAAAAATGCCATGCATGTAATAGGTGGAATAATGGTCAATTTTCCGATCCTTTCGGGCCCTTTTGAATTGAGATTTTGGACTCAATTATAATTCTACAAACGTATCTGTCAAATTCCAATGCAACTATACAAGATACTTATCAGTTACCACCACCACCCAAGTTTCAACCACAAAAAAAAAAAAAAAAAAAGGAAGAAGGAGAAAGAGTGTGTAGTGGAACGAATGATACAGTATAACTTGAGAATCTATTATTCACACATCATATATACGACAATATCTATGCAATACTATACAAAGGTACGTACTTTAGTCCATACGTTACTAACACACATCTATTGAAGAAGTTAGAGACAATAAAACAGGTTTATTAAGAGGATACGTACGTCAAATTATACATGTGTTTGTCATTTAATGTCGATACTGATTCTATTGATTTGGAACATCACACATGTCTGTTCAAAATGTATTCGACAAACTCATGATTTGTCATGTCCAAATATCCAATATTACGTTTCAGCTTTTGTTTTAAAAATATTTGGATATGCAAGTTATAATTAGGGAGAATTTCATAACGACACCCGAATATAGAAAAACTCATCATTTTAAGATCTAAATTTCAATATTCTCAAATTGGGATTCAATATTTTTTTTTCTCAAAGTAGACCCTCCTCCAAATTTTGAGTTCTCACTTCAGGTTTTAGAGATTAGCAAAAAAGGGAAACATTAGATAACACCACAATAAATACTAGATAATGAAAATTGTTTCTGGATAATTCCGACTATATATTTGAATCATAATTGGAATATCTTGGTTTTGTTAGTAACCAATAAATATTTTACTTCTTTTTTTCCATCTTGCTATCTGCATAAATTTAATATTGTATATCTTAGTATCTACACTGATATATAACATTAATCAAGAGCAATATCAAGTATGGACTAAGGAAAAAAGAATGAGCAAAACAATGAAAAGAGGAAGAAAACAATTTTTTGTGGTTGATGTGAAAGATTGCGCTAATGTTTCCCTTTCTGTTAAGCTTTAAAACATGAAGTGAAAATCCCAAATTTTGGTAAAAGGCCCAATTTGAGAAAAGAATAAGAATTGGATCTGATTTGAGAAAGTTAAAATATTAAACCTTAAATTGATGATTTTTAAAATATGTGTCCATTACGAATTTTCCCATAGAAATATTTTCATAGTGACCATATATATACACATATTTTAGTGATTAAAGGAACCTATAAAATAGAGAAAATGTAAAAATGGTCATGTAAATTTAGCTACTAAGCAATTTTGGTCTTATATGTTTTTCATTTTTCACATTTAGTCCTATATATATATTTTAATTTTACGCAATTTCGGCCGTATTATCATCGGAGCTCCAAAATCCAGCAACCTAGGCGCACGTAAAAGGCACATGGCCAGTATTAAAGCTGAGTATGGCCCTTGATTAATTCGAGCAAAGTAGTTCCCGTAACTTAATTTTGGTGTTAAAAAAGGAAAAATAAAACATGTGATAAAAAAGAGAAAAATGTGAAAATGGTCCTGTTATTTTATTTGACTAGTTAAAAATTTGTTCAAATAAAAAGAAAGCCAAAAAGAAAAAGAAAAGAAATTTTATTAATATATTAAAACTATAAGTTATCAATATATATTTAGATTTATATCAAATAAGAAAAACTACAAGTTATTAAAAATATTGATATATATGATAAGTTATTAATGGTTTTAGATTTATATCGTTTATTCAAATTTATATTTCTAGCCTTGTGCCACTCACATCCATGTTGGTTGTGTTCGTCAAAAATATTTATTTTGGATCTTACAACTGCAAGTATACAATGTAATTTATAAGATAATGGCAAGTAAGGTCGTATTCCTCAGGGATTGATTACGAAACACTTAGACTATAATAAAATCTTATTCCAATTTTATTGAAGCGACCAAATATCAAGTTTATATAAAAACCAAACTTAAAAGAAAAATAAATAAATTTGCAAACCCCACAAGTATTTTCAAAAACCACATAATCAACCTTAGGCACATAATTTCAACATGTTTTATTAATATTAAATCCAATTAAAATTTTAATAACTAATTCATGTGTTTCTATGGGTCCAATTTCTAAAATAGTTTATTCCTCCTCCCAGGTGGCGTATAAATAGTAGGTTAATAATATTTGAGGTCTCCTGATCCATCACAATTATTATTAACTCCCCACAAACAGAAGTAGTCTCCCGATACATTGCCCCACTTATGTTTGAATTTGATTTTCGTCTCGTTAGAACTTACCTCCTGGATTATGGACTAACAAGTATGACATGTAAATTATTGGCCAAGTAATTGACAATTATAAATAAGCATTCGAATTCATAAAATAGAACACATGAATCAATTATGAGAACAATTAATCAAGATTTAACATGAATCCACTGTTTTGATTATGCCCCTAAGATCCGAAGGATTAGCCAAATATTGATAACAATTTCCTAGACAAATTCGAGATCAATATTATGACATTATTGAAGCACATACAAGAGATCTAGAAAAAAAAAACCCCTTTTTGTCAGAATGAATTCTCCTTCCAAACCTTTGAAGCTCTTGTGCTCCCATAGATGCGAAAGGCCTAGTGTTGTTCTTCGCGACCTAGCCCTCCACTCTCAGAAGACCTTGGATCTTGTGTTCCTGTGTAATTTGGTATGTTGTATGTGGTATGGATGTTGTTGGATGATCTTATTCCGTGCAAGTCTTGGGTTGCTTTTATAGATGCTTGGAGAGATCACTATATAGAGTTAGAGTGGGAAAAGGACACCAAAACCACTCGTGACTTTGCACCACACGGTCCGACCGTGTAGCCTCACACGATCGTGTGGCTTTTGTGCAAGTCTATCCCCTATTTTTGTCCAACTTCATATGGACTTGTTATTTTTCACACGGGTATATGATACGGTCATGTGGTCCCACACAGTCCAGCTGTGTGACATGTTTTTGTTCGGTTTATTTGTCTTTTCGATCTTCTCTTTTCACTCGCTAGTCCTATCCGGTCCTTTCAATTGATATTTTGTTAATTAAGCTCTATTTCCTGCAAAAAGTTACCATAATACATAGTATCTGCCCTTATAAGGAAACTAAATAAAACACACTAAATATACATGCAAATGCATCAAATGTATATAATTTTAGGCCTCTAAATGCACGTTTATTTTTTACACGTATCAAAATCCACCAAACTTAAAGCATTGCTGGTCCTTGAGCAAATTAAAAAATAAGATCATGGGGTAAAAAAAATGAACAAGAACACTACAAACATTTAATCTTATTCGATTTCATATTCAAGTAAACCATGCAATTCATTATCAAGAAGTTATCTTTCGTAAGTTTGGCATAATTAATACTCTCTCGAGTACTTGACATCATGACTCACAAGTAGTAATTGTGTATCACTCATCTCTCAAAGTGTATGGTAAATGTTTATGCTCAAAATTAATTCAAGAAATGTGGAACTACCACGACTTGCAAATCGTCTCAACATTTCTACCACTAATTATGAGAACAATTCAAGAATCAAAAAGGATTTTTTTCATTTGGTTGTAATGTAAGTTCTTTGGTAAGGGTAGGGAAACTTTGGATTATGTGACTTGACTTAAGCAAATAAAATTTAAGCGCACAGACTTGCAATTCATCAACCCAATTTCAACATAATACTCATTCTTCAAGATATTTTTCTTACTCAACTCAACTCCACCCTTATTTCTCCATTTTCATTCTTAGGCCTTTATGTTTTTTCTTCTTTTTCTCTAGCCTCAAGCTCTCATTTTTTCTTCACAATTTTCAGAATTTTTCTTCCTTTTGCTCGATTTTCTCTATATATTTTCAGAGATTTTCTTTCTTTTTTGAACTTCATACATTCTTCATTTACCTAGATATTGCTCATCCCTCTTTCTTTTGCCAACTTCTTCTCTTTTTTTCACAAATTCTCACCACGTTTCCCCAAAACTTATTTATTTTCTATAAGCTCAAGAAATTTCAGGGATAAAATTATTTTCAATTTTAAAGACCAATATGGCTAACAATAAAAAGTTTCGGCTCAAAATTGGCTAACTAATGAATCATGAGTTCATAGGTAGGCTTTTTAGGCTAAGCAAAGAGAGCCTTAAATCATTTTTAAATATTGCACACACACATGGTTTCAATGAAGATACTAGAGCAAGTATAGAGTTCAATCAATCATAGATGACACACTCAAGAAAACAAATAAGATGCATAAGATAAAACAATTTAAGGCACAAAAGGTCAAAGACTTATTTTTCGCAAAATGCTCAAATACCCAATTTTCTCAACTAATGCCAAAAAAATAAAAGATATCACTTTAACCATTCATCGCATTATTCACAAAAATATATCATCTCATAAAATTAAATGCTCATTGTAAAAATCATACGAAAGCTGGGACTATTTTCAAAATCCTGATTAGAAATTATACACAAAAGAAATTAAATGTGCTAAAGTAATAAACGTGCTAAAAAATAAGAAAATTTAATGCAAATTTTTTGTGCTATACATGCAATCCTAATGCAATCCAAAATGCAATAGTAACTAATTTTTGACAAAATATGTTTCGCCTAACCATATGAGGACGTTATCAAAAGAACAAGGAATGCGTAAAGAGTTTATCTCCAGCGACTCATGTGTATTTTACACGTGTCCTGCAGCTCTTTCTTTATCTCCACATTACCGTGGCTTGCCCGGCTTGCCCGTGGGTTAGGCTCGATGGATTGCACGGCCCGTATGGAATTCCACACGATCATGTAAATTCTTTTTATGACTAGGAGTTTGTCGTGATGCCTCTACACAAAACTAAACACAAGAGAAATTTAAGTTAATAAAAATAAAATTGAAATTAAAATTGTAGGAAATTAAAACTAAATAAAAATAGGAAATAAATCGCCCATAAAGCGCTAAGTTTTACGTCTTCAGCCAGACTTTAGATTTCTAATCACTTTCGTTGAACCGTGTTTGTTAAAATCTATGAGCCCTAAAAGTTAATACCATCCATCAGACGAATGACATTACATTATTCTCTTGGATTGAGTTCAATATCGCTTGGGAATTTTCAGTTTTGATGTTGGCCTCACACTGCATTTGCAATTTGGGCTACGGGTTTTTCTAGAGATTTCAATCTTGCGTTCATGTTCGTGTTCAACTGAGTGACTTGCTCTTCTATCCTGTCTAACTTCTTTTTATCCTTGTTTAGTCTTGCTCTAGTCTCTCCTATAAATGAAGATGTCATCTCTTTAACATATGCTTTCTTTTAATTTGACCCCGCTTTAACTTGATTACCACATTAAATCCCGGATATGGCTGCAAAATATCTTTATTGTTAGCATAAGAGAAATTTTCATGGTTTCGCAACCCTGGATGATAATAGTTAGGTGTCAGATTATTTCTATAATTGTTGTTGGAGTTCCTTTGTTTCCCACAAAGTTTGCTTCTTCTTCAACAACAATAGGATCTCTTGTAGTCACTTGCTGCATCCATCTAGTTTTATATTCAAAACGGATACTTGTTCTGTTAGCATGACGAATTTCTCATTCTGAACTTCTACCATCACGCGGACAAGAGATCTCTCGGATGGCTATTGGTAATCAAGTCCGTCATCTCTTCTAATAATTCTAGTGCCTTTTCTAGATTTTTCTCTCGTAGTGCACCTACAGATGCAACATCTATAATAGTTCTCGTGCTGCCACTCAAACCACACTACAAGAAATCACACATTTTATGACGAAATGTTTCTCGACGCATAACTATTTGTCATCATTTGTTAATTAAAAGTGACAACTTTTATTTTTGTCATTGTAAAGTACACTATTACGACGTCATTTAATTTCGTCACTATTGATATTAGTTGTCGTCACTAAATTGCCTATTTCATCACGATTAACTTAAACTCGTCACTGTATTTCATAGAAGGTGGAATTTGACACCAAAATTTTGGTGGAAAATATTTCGATGACGAATTGGTGATAATTTGTGATGAAATTTAGTGTCACGAATTATTTCTTTTAATGACAACATCGTGATTTGTTATTTTTCACTCCAACAAAATAGTGACACTCTTATTTCGTCAACAATGACATATTCTATGACGATTTGTTTTGGCACGCATAAAGATTTGTCATTATTTGTTAGATAATAATGACGAAAGTTATTTGTGGCATTTCAAAATACTCTTTTATGACACTATTAAATTTTGTCACTATTAATATTACATTTCGTCACTAATTTGCATATTTCATGACGATCAATTGAATTGTGCCATATTTATTTGTAGAAGTTCGGAACTCGCACAAAAATTTGGAGGGAAATGTTTTAATGACAAAATGATAATAATTGGTGATGGCATTTGATGTCACAAAATATGTTAGTTCATGACCACGACATATTTTGTCATTGATTACGCCTAAACATCGCTGACAAATTTATTTCACAAAAAAATTCGTAATAATGACGATAAATATGAATTCATGGAAAATTGAAAAACTCCTGAAAACTCTGAAAATTACAAAAAAGCCCTTGAGGCTTGATTTCGTTTTACATGTTATATCATTAATAAGCAAAAAATATTTCAAAACCCCCTAACATTTAAAAATGTATTACAATTACCCACTTAAATTTAAGGCATAATCAAATCAAATGGCTTTTTCAAAATAAAGGCCCAAAACAAAGCCCGAATTGAACCGAACCAAATAGTTCGGTTTGGTTCGGTTCGATTTTCTAGCAATGCGGTTCGGTTTTGGTTGTGAAAAAATGCAAATTCAGTTTTCGTTTTTTTTTTGCGGTTCGATTCGGTTTTGCACTGAATCAACCGTTTGCTAATAATTAATAAAAGAGATATAATTTGCTATTTATTATTAGGAATTGAAAAAGTAACTATACTTAGGTGCAAAACAATTAAAAGAACATTATAAAGATGTCGTGTATTTTTTTCATTTTAATAAATTAAAAATAATTATGAATACTATTAATTAATTATGTTTATACATACATTTATGCAAAGAAAATACGCAATTAAAGGTATGCCTACCAGCACAAGCACATGTATACTTGAAGGTAAAAAAAAATGATTTGTATGGATACTAAATTACTGACGATACAACTTACAGAAAACATTTATTGATGATACGATCACCTTTTCTTCTAGGAAATTCATTGCCAAATATTTTACATACTATCACCAATTTTCATACAAAATCACATTGCACCATCGTTGTTATACTTTTAAGAGAGTTTGAACTATGTCCTATACCAAACACACACAATTAACTGATTTGCATCCAACGTATTCATCATAACTTCCTCTGAACCAACTGAAGAATTAAATCCATCTTCTATCCCACCATCATTTCCCAAATTCAAGCATTGATGAAGAAGAAGAAATACAACAAGTTTTCTGAAACAACTTGACTGCCCGCATCCAACAAGAAATATACCGTCATAAATGTGTTTACCCCATCTATGTAAGCCTTAGACCCCGCATCCAACTTTTATCCATCTTGTACACAACCTAATACAGAAAAGTTTCAACTATCACACAAGAAAGGTTGAGCATTTGTATGAATAATGAACAATTTTAGTTGCATTTATGAAAAAAATAAATTTGCTATGCGGGGCGGGACGGGTACCCGTGCGGAAGTGATACCGAAACCTCCCGCCACGGGTCACGGGTAATTTGCTATGCGGGACATCCGTGTTGAGGGAACTTCATTAGCAATTCCCAAAATATATCCTATGCTTCATACAAGCTCTGAATCCAACTGCCTAAACTGGGCAATTTCAGATTTCAATTGCATCGTTTTTACTATGGGGAAAATATCTGGCTAGAAACCACTGATTTAGTTCTACCCAATTTGTTGTTGGTGTTGTTAGAGAGCATAACCATTCCTTAGCTTTATCGTGGAGAGAGAATGCGGAAAGGCATCATCAAATAATATCCTCAGAAACACCATTCATCTTAACCGTGTCACAAATTTCTAAAATATGCGCCTGATGCGTGTTTAGATCCTCAACGGCTATGCCCCCATATTGATTCTGTGATACCATCTGGATCAATGCTGGTTTTAGTTCAAAGTTGTTTGCATTGATCGGTAGACGGGCCACACCCCCATAAGTCTGACTTACCTCCAGCTAGAAGTAGTCCCTAACTGCCCTTCTTACTGGCTCTCCACTATTTGCTCATGTACGTCTGCCCCATGTGGGTGCTCTTCATTGATTCTATTATTCACGACATTCTGATTGTTCCCCTCCGCCATTTCTTTAAATATTTTCCTTAGTTGCTTCTCTGTTTTCTCGATTTCCAAATCAATGGGTATTGGCTGGGTAGATCTGGAACGCGTGATCATACATTATCTGCACTTAACAAAAATAATGTTAGAATCGAAGACAAAATAAAAAAAATAATTTTTGAAAAAAGTTCAAAAAATAAGAAAAACATTTATAAAAAATGCTTCAATTAAAAATGAACTATTTATTATTATATCTAAGTAGAATCTTTCAATCCCTAGAAACAACGCCAAAAACTTGTTCGCCAAAAATATTTGTTTGGATCTTACAACTGCAAGTGTACAATGTACTTTATATTATAATGACAAGTAAAGTCGTATTCCTCAGGGATTGACTATGAAATACTTAGGCTATAATAACATCACATTCCAATTTTATTGAAACGACCTAATGCCAAGTTTATATCAAAATCGAAATTTAAAAAAATAAATAAATTTGCGAAACCCATAAGTATTTTCAACAACCACGAAAGCAACCTTAGTCACATAATCTCAACATATTTCTTCAATATTAAATCCAATTAAAGTTTCAATAACCAATTCATGTGTTTCTATTGGTTCAATTCCTAAAATAATTTATTCCCCCTCCCGGGTGGTGCATAAACAGTAGATTAATAATAATTAAGGTCTCCCAATCCATCATAACTATTAGTAACTCCCAAAATATCTTTGAATTGAAATACTCCCCATAATTAAATAGAAGTAGTCTCCCGATACATTATCCTGTTTATGTCTTTGTCTTGTTAAAACTCACCTCTCGGATTATGGACTAACAAGTATGATATGCAAATTATTGGCCAAATAATAGACAATTATAAATAAACATTTGAATTCATAAAATAGAATATATGAATCATTTATGAAAACAATTAATCAAGATTTAATATGAATCCACAATTTTGATTATGCCCCTAAGATCCGAAAGATTAACGAAACATTAATGACAAATTCATAGAAAAATTCGAAATCGACATTATGACATCGTTTAAGCATAAACAAGAGATCTAGACAAAGAAAGAAATCCCCTTCTTGTCAGGTTGGATTCTTCTTCCAAGCCTTCGAAGTTCTTGTGCAAGTTCGCTTGACCCCTTCAAATTTCTAATTGTTTACAAGTCAACCATTGACTGATTATTTGAATGAGTTGACCAAACATTTGATCAACCATTTGATCCAATATTCAAGCCAAACCTAGAAAGGAGGAACATGATTTACCATATCTTTTTACATTCTCTGCACAAGACATCTTCAATTATTTTAAGGTGAGAATATTTCTATTCACTTATTGTTTGTCATTATTAAATGCTTCATATATGTATATTCATTTATGTGCAATATGAAAGAAAATCAAGTTAGCAGAGGCCGTAAGAAGGTCCAGGATCAAAAGTATCCTCACGGTGAACCCGCAGTGCTATATTAGTCAGGGGTTGTAAGAAGGTTCGAGATTCAGACGTATTCTCGGGGTGTACCCGTAGTACTATATAGTAACTGACCAGTCAAAGGAAAATGACAAAGTAAAATTACACATTGAATGTTTACGATTATGCTTATTATTGTATTTAATCTTGACAAACGTCTCCCTACAGAACGAGTAGAAAGCTCAACCCATATTTATCAACATTTTTCAGGTTTAGGTTCCCCAGAGATGATTGGAGGTGGAGGATGTGAAAATAGTAAATTAGTTAATTTAATTTCTAGAAACATTTTATTATTGTCAATGCTTTTGAATTTTTCTATTGAATACTAGTATTTTATTTTTAATAGTTGTGTTTGGAATCAAAGTACTTTGTTTACTTGATCCAAATTTTAATTTAAGACTATGTTTCATAACATACTTTCTTTTATTGAATTGCATGAGATTTTCTAAATTTTGAGTCGTTACAAGTTGCGTTACGAATTTTTGTAATTAAACTATGTTTTACAAAATCAGAGTGACGCAACGGAATTGTGATGGATTATTTGGGTTATTAATAAAATAGTTCCGCTAAATTTTGAGATACACTTATTCATTCTCTTTTAGTACACATTCTTATTAGATTAAACTACTTATATATTTTGAAAATTGAGGCATTACAGTCCCACATGCATAGGATTTGTAGCCTCACACAGTCGTGTGGGTTTTGCTCAACTTAACCTCACACGCCCATGTGGCCTCATACCAGTGTACCATACGATTTGTTTTTTTTCACTCTGAAACTGCTGAAATACCTCACACGACTGTGTGGTTGTTCACATGGTCGTGTGAATTGTAAAACCTCTGAATTTGCTCTTGGGTCTTCATGAAAGTCGTATCCCTTGAATCACCTCCATATCAATTTTGTAGAGAAAATTTTGGCTAAAATACTAAACCCTGCTAATATTGGAAACTGTTAGTGCATTTGGACAATTTTGAAGGAATTTTCCTTTTGTTCAATCGTCCGTGCTTCTCTCCTTCACATATTTGTTCGTACCTTAGATCTTGACCTATACATTGGAGGTGATATCTCTTTTATCCAATTTTAGCTCCATTTCCCCTAAGTAGTTACAAGAATATGCAGTATATGTTAGATAAATATTTTTATCATGATTTTGATGATTTCGTTTAATAGAGTTTTACACCAAAACAATGTCCCCAATTGTTGTCCAAATATTCCTAATAATTTTAATTTATTTTTCGGAGTATTCTTGAAGTTTATTTTTTATTATTCATTTTGGACATTATGAAAAGTGATTTTTATATTCTAAAGTGTTTTTAACAACTGCCCTTCTTACTGGCCTCTCCACTATTCGGTCATGTACGTCTGCCCCATGTGAACACTCTTCATTGATTCTATTATTCACGACATTCTGATTGTTCCCCTCCACCATTTCTTTAAATATTTTCCTTAATTGCTTATCTATTTTCTCGATTTCCAAATCAATGGGTATTGGCTGGGTAGATCTGGAACACGTTATCATACATTATCTGCACTTAACAAAAATAATGTTAAAATCGAAGAGAAAATAAAAAAAATAATTTTGGAAAAAAATTCGAAAATTGAGAAACACATTTATAAAAAATGCTTCAATTAAAAATGAACTATTTATTATTATATCTAAGTAGAATCTTTCAATCCCTGGAAACGACGCCAAAACTTTGTTCGCCAAAAATATTTGTTTTGGATCTTACAACTGCAAGTGTACAATGTACTTTATATTATAATAACAAGTAAAGTCGTATTCCTCAGGGATTGACTAAGAAACACTTAGGTTATAATAACATCACATTCCAATTTTATTGAAATGACCTAATGTAAAATTTATATCAAAATCGAAATTTAAAAAAATAAATAAATCTGCGAAACTCATAAGTATTTTCAACAACCACGAAAACAAGCTTAGTCACATAATCTTAACATGTTTCTTCAATATTAAATCCAATTAATGTTTCAATAACCAATTCATGTGTTACTATTACTTCAATTCCTAAAATAGTTTATTCTCTCTCCCGGGTGGTGAATAAACAATAGATTAATAATAATTAAGGTCTCTCCATACATCATAACTATTATTAACTCCCAAAATATCTTTGAATTGAAATACTTCCCATAAATAGAAGTAGTCTCCCGATACATTATCCTGTTTATGTCTGAATTTGATTTTTGTCTTGTTAAAACTCACCTCCGGATTATGGACTAACAAGTATGACATGCAAATTATTGGCCAAATAATAGACAATTATAAATAAGCACTTGAATTCATAAAATAAAATACATTATTTAATTATGAAAACAATTAATCAAGATTTAACATGAATCCACAATTTTGATTATGCCCTTGAGATCCGAAAGATTAACGAAACATTGATGACAAATTCATAGACAAATTCGAAATCGACATTATGACTTCGTTTAAGCATAAACAAGAGATCTAGACAAAGAAAGAAATCCCCTTCTTGTTAGGATGAATTCTTCTTCCAAGCCTTCGAAGTTCTTGTGCAAGTTCGCTTGACCCCTTCAAATTTCTAATTGTTCACAAGTCAACCATTTACTAATTATTTGAATGAGTTGACCAAACCTTTGATCAACCATTTGATCCAATATTCAAGCCAAACCTAGAAAGGAGGAACAAGATTTACCATATCTTTTTACATTCTCTGCACAAGACATCTGAATTATTTTAAGGTGAGAATATTTCTATTCACTTATTGTTTGTCATTATTAAATGCTTCATCTATGTATATTCGTTTATGTGCAATATGTGAAACCCCAATTTTTCCGAACATATAATTGACTCTTATTGTTGTCTATGTATTTGATCGACTGTTTTACCGCGTCACTTTGACGGGTAAATATTAATAGTATATATTTTGTATTTCATTTCATTTCATTTATTACTTGTGATCATGATCTTTATTAATTCTATTTCACATTTATGATCACTTGATTGATCATTATTACTATTTTTGTATTTATTAGTCACCTTAGAATTTTAAGAGACTATTTATTTTAGAGACTTTTACCTTATAGAATTAAGATTTTGATTTAGATGAAGTGATCATTAGACTTATAAGTGATCAAGGAAATCACTAATTATTTTGGAGATTGATATATTTCATCTATTATCATCAAATTTGGGACAAAAAAAATATATGGAATTACCACAATGCCCTTATAATGGACGGCCATGGTGATGATTTTGGAGTAAAAATATCATCCAACTCTTGTACACCTACACCTTATATTAGTCACCTTGTGTATAATTATACCATTAATTCAAACATTATACACATCATCTCATACATTAATTATTTAATACTATTTTTCCCAACATGTTGGAGTCTTCCCAACATTCCTTCTCTTTCCATACCTTGCCCATACTTTGACTAGTCTAATTGTCTCCATGCAAGAGACAATTTGCAAGACACAAATTTAATCAAAAATTCCTCCCCTCTCTACCATGGTGGACGGCCATTTTGTTCATTTCATCCAACACATTCTAACTCTCAAGCCTTTTTCTCCTCCTTCTCTCTAACCTCTCTCGAAAATTCATTCACATCTTCAAATCTTCAAACAAAATTCATTCATATCTTCAAACCTTCAAACACCAACTCTTCACATCTTCAAATATTCAACATAAGTTCTTCATATCTTCAAGTACCCCCTTCTTCACATCTTCAAATATTCAAACTCAAGTCCTTCACATCTTCAAACCCATCTTCATAACTCCAAGAACATCTTCTTCCTAACATCAAACATACTTTCTTTCTTCAAACATCTAAACCAAAATAAACAATCTTACCACTAAAACTCAAAAATTCGAACACCCCCTTTTCTCAAGGTAAGAAATTTCACTCCTCAATTCAACTTAAATTCTTTCTACTCATCACCTTCTTCTTTTAACTTAAGTTTATATTTTGGATTTTGAGGTACTTAGAAGACCACTTGGAGACATGCATGCATGGTGGTGAGACTTGATGATTTGAAGAAGAACTAGTAGAGAAATTTGGACTACAAGGTAAGAATTGGACACTAGAACCCTTCTTTCCTCTTCTTTCTATTTTTTTTCAAAATTTAACACCCCTTTTTCATTTTTGAGAAATAGGGGCTGACCTGAGGTGATTTTGGAGTTGAACCAAAAATTCCAAATTTAAAGCTTCAACTAGTCTCCAATCACCTACTACACAAGGTAAAGTGTAGTCTTTCCAATTTTCTTATCTCCTTCTTTTTCTCCTTAATTTTTCTCTCATTTTTCTAACTCCAATTTTTTGATATTTCTTGACTTAGGGGCTGACCTAAGTGACCTCATCCAAAAAATTGTGAAATTTATCCTTTTATTTCACAATTTTCCAATTTTAAGGTGGGTGGAAAAATACTTTCCAACTTCTAGGTGTTTTATTTAAAATGCATGTAGAATTTTGATCATGAGCCCTTGAGATATATAATCTATGTATTGCATGCCAATTTTATGTATCAAATCATGAAAATTCTAAAGAGTTGCTCAAAATTGCTATTTATTGAATTTTAGGTGCATGCATGTGCAATTTAATGTTCTAATTGATGAATTCTTGTATGTATTGGACATGCATGTGTATGATATTTGAAATCCATGTTTTGGATGACTTATAACCTGGAAAAGTCGAGCATAATTGATTAAATTTCAATTTTGGACTTAAAAATGTAAAAATGGAAAGTTGGTGGATAAAATTGAAAGAAAATAAAAGTTAAAGGCCCCCTCTGCAAATTTCGAATTTTGGGACTGTACTCAGGTTCAAAAATGACTTTTGGACATTTTAATAAAGTTTTAAGAGTTTTAAGATAAATAAAATCAACCTTTAAAAGCCCAAGGATTAGATTGTAAAATTTTGAAAGTTTAAGGGCTACTTTGCAAATTTTAAAACTGTACCAGACCTAAACTTTAAATTTTTGAAATTTTTACTCTTAAGGTACTGGAAATGACATATTTTAAATGTATTCCAAAAATCCAAGTGTTTAGGGCTTGGAAATTAGTTTTACTAAAATTGAGGGACTAAAGTGTAAAAGACTAAACTTGAGGACCCAAATGAAATTTCCAGGACTTATGCAGCCCATGCACCTGGAAATACTAACTTAACTATAACTTAATCATACTTTGGACCCAAGGTTCAAATTTCATAACAATTGGACCCCTAAAAGCCTTAAAGGCAATTATTTCAAAATGGGACAAAAATGAGATTTTCAGAAGTTAAAGGACCTACACTTATTTCTTTTAAAAACGGCTTTTCTCCCAATATCCTACTAACCTTAGTGACATTTTCCAACCGGTTTGTGAGTTCCGATTATTTTAAACTTAAGGACCGAATTGGCAATTTTTATAAATTTGGGGTCAATGTGAGAATTTTATAAAAACTCGACCTCAAAACTTTAAAAACCTGAATCTCTGGATAATTTGGAGAATTTAGGAACTGACCTCATAATTGTTCAAGGTCGGGATATTCATTTATTCAATTTTTTAACCCCAAAAGTTTTGGTTTTTACAAAACGGGGCTAAATTGTAATTTTTCTTTTATAAAGAACCTAACTCAAATTATTCTCCCTTTTACTAAAATAGCCCTGGACCCTCTGACTTGAATATTTAATTAAAGTATTTTATTTTCCCAAAAATCCTTGACTTATCGATGCAATTTGACCGATTAATACCCGATCGCGGAGCGACTCCCTCGCCTTGCGATGTTGAATCTATAACGGGACTTATGTTCCACCTAATCTTTCAAGATATCGAAGGTTGCTTATCCTTCCGATAATCATCTTCATCCAAAAACTCCACCAATGCCATAATTGCCACTCGCGTTTCAAAATTTTCTCAATCGCTTCCCCTGAATCAATAATACTCATTGCTGGTTGACTACCTGAACTTGTATTTACTTTTCTCGCTGAGTCAACTTGGTGTGTCGAGCTCACAAATCGGAATGAATACGTCGGGGATGGAACCGGCAGCTCGATCGCTATTCCACTCTTCCGCCCCATCGCCCTAATCCCGCAACGAGGGACGAAGTTTGTCCAAGGGAAGCGGGTCGTAGTACTTGGTATAATCATGATTATGACAATCCTGCCTAGCTAGCTCTCTTTGTGGATTTGTCTTTGCCTATGGAGCGATAAGGTGACAGTCTCTGACCATCTTGCTCGGGAGTTACAAGGAAGAACGAAGGAATCGCTTCTCGATCCACATGATTCCGGAGTTATCGGACCCGCTTGGTTGGCGCTACAAATCCGTGACGCAACCACTACTTGTTTTTGCATTGGTTGGCGCTACAAATCCGTGACGCAACCATTATCTCGCCTTGCATGGGATTGGCGTTACATTTTAAACGCAATCCTACCGTCTTGACCAATCACATAGTGTGTGTGACCATGAACTGCTTTTCTTGAATCGTATAAGTATATTACTTAAAATAAATATATCACGACGCTTGTGGATCGTGTGTGTGAATTCATGCATCATACTCACACATTTTCATATAATCAAGTTTTCTCGCATTAATCGTATATCGCCACACTTGCACACGATCACCCCATCCACTGAGATTTATGTCTCATCCCCACCTAATTTCTAACCTTTAGATGAGGACTTCGTTGAAGATGCTGAACCGGCCATGGATTGAGCCCTTGTACTCCGCTTGTTGGATTTACTACTTCTTGTTGTTATTTCTGGACTCATTTCTTTTGATTGCTTTGTTGGACTATTTTATTTTCTTTTCATTCCGGTTTGTAATTGAAGGGCGTAGGACCCTTTGACTTTTAAGTTGTTATCGTTGGTTGATTTTCGAGGATGTAATTTGGATTATGGATTGAGAACTGTAAGTTGTACTTTTTATTTTATTTCCGCTGCTATTTTGACTCTGTCTCATTGGGTTCTCGATGATATTCGCTCTAGACTGTTTGGTTATTTGTATTTAAGTTGTGGATCGTCGTCGCGTCCCGTTTGGGGCGTGATGATTAGAGTGGTCGAGCTCGGCTAGTAAGATGGAAACTTACACCGAGCTGACCTAGGATAGGACCCTTTATCTGTGTTTTGGGTAGTACCGCGACTTGACCAATTAAGTGTGAAATCGATTTCAAATTGGCATAGAACCGCCTTATTGATGTTTGAACTAAGTTAGAACGCATGTTTTGAGATTACATAGTCATACTTGTCTTGACTTAGTTGATTCTTGACTGATTTCCTTTATTCATTCTTTCCTTACTCTCTTCTTATCTTTCCTCTACCTTTGACTAATCCGCCTTAGTTTTGTTTGATCGAGATGGAGCCACCGCCTTCTTGGTGGGATGTTTTCCATGCCCGTCTTTGAGCGGGAGTACTACCGGCACAGATGATTCACTGGCACCGGGAGAGTGATCGAGCGACCTTAGAGCTATCCGAGGAGCGCCAGCGTAATAGGGACCTGACACAGCACTTGGCGAGGAGCCAAGATGAAAAGAGCGAGTTGACCACTACCATCAAGGACCGCGACAACACAATAAGAGCGGGAGGGCTGGATCTGAGAATATCCGGAGCGCTGGATAACATGCGAGAGAAGATGAAGAGGGCAAGTGACGGCCGCCGTAAATGGGAGATTGACGCCCGCCTATCCCGCGCGACACCGTTGAGCGCTGGGAGAGACCCTCATCAAGCGGATGACAAAGTGATAGAGGACCTTACACATGCCCTAGCTCGAGTGACGCCGCATCGAAGGCGCTTTGGCAAAGAAATGCCTGGCCATTGCCACCACCCGAGGTGGAGCCCGTGCCAGATGCCGAGGAGGATCCTGAGGAGGATCCTGAGGAGGATCCTGTCGACATTGGAGAGCCCGAGGCACTTGAGGCTACTCCACTTGATGAGGCTCGGGATTCGAGGTGTTTAGATTTCGTTGATTGGCCGAGGTTGAGGCGCCACCTCATCCGGACCCACCCATTATGGACATAGCCGTGAGTGACGATGATGGCGATCTCACCGATTAGTTAGCTTGATTGTCGCTTGTACTGCTTATTGTAGACGCTTATCCCAGTGTTGTACCTTACTTTTTATTGTACTAGATTCAGTTGTATTTTGGTTATGATGTATCTTGACACAATATTACTACTATTGTATTATGGGTGTATTCAAGTTTTACATTAATGGATATGCCTTTTGCTATTTATTCAGTGTCTTGTGTTTGTTGTTACTTCCCTGCGATATAACTTGCTTTACTCGAATAATTATTGTATTCATCTACTCGTGAATCGCAACTAACGCTTCAAGATACAGAATGGCCGAACATCGAGGACATGGGAGACCCCGCCGCGTTCCATGAGGGGATGACGACGTACCCAGGGACCGGGTACCCTCCCCTGAATTACCACCGCCTCCTCCACCTGCTGCAGAAGACAATTTGACCGCACGACAGCCCTACAACAAATCACCGGTTTTCATGAGGCAATGACATGAGCCTCAACCCCATGCTCCCGAACCCGCCAGAGAGGCGAACGATTGCACGTTGGAGCGATTTCTACGGTTCGACCCACCAGCTTTCCTAGGAGAGCCGGACGATTTGAAGGCAAAAGAATGGGTAGAGAAATTGGAGAATATCTTCAATGCTCTCCAATACTCAGATGAGTAGAAAGTCACACTCGCCGTATTTCGTCTGGAATCGGCTGCTAGAGACTGGTGGAGGGCAGTTGAAAGAAGGTGGGATCAGGACCGGGTAGCTAGAACATGGGGAAATTTCTTGGTCGAGTTCAATGAACAAGACATTCCATAGGATGTGAAAGAGCCGCGCGAGATGAATTCCACAGATTGAGGCGGGGGAACATGATCTGTAGCTCAAGATTTAATCTGAATTTCACCGATTGTCCAAGTATGCTATGAGGACAATCGATCATCAAGAGGATAAGCTTTACAAGTTCACTCGAGGATTGAAATTGGAACTTCGTAAACAATCGTTGGGATCGTTGAACTCGACAACCTACTCACCAGATAAAGCGGCTCTCCGCATTGAGTCGAGACTAAACCGTATTGGGCGATTCATGGAGTAGGCCATCGAATGCAGTCTTAAGAGGACAGGGACACCATCTAAATGACTGCTAAGTTTCGAAGGACCATTAATAAGACCGATAAGGAAAGGGACCAAGATAAGGAAATCCGGGTCAATTGTGTGCATATTTCCGAAAATCCGGACATATCTGCGAATGATCACAAGGCGTAAACAAGGAAGGTGTTTGCACTGTAGTAGTAATCAGCACCAGCTGAAAGATTGCCGGAAGTACGAGGACCGAACCAAGCAAACGCAGCCGCAGAAGCCGGGAAATGGCCAGGGTAATCGGGCAAGGATGCCCGCTCGAGCGTTTGCACTAGCCGGACAGGAGGCTCCGGAGGCAACAGACGTGGTGGAAGGTACGCTTCTAGTATCTAACCACCACGCTAAAATATTGTTTGTCCCTGGATCAACGCATTCATTCGTTGCACCGCATTTTGTACACAAACTGCATGCATGCATGGAACATATGCCTATATGTCTAGAAGTGTCAACTCCTATGGGTGCAAGTCAGATAACAAATATTATCTATAATGCATGGGTTAAGATTGCCGAGATAAACTTTCCTGCCGATTTAATCCTATTACCTATATCCAATACGACGTGATATTGGGGATGAATCATTATCTCACACCATGCACAAAATGGACTTAAATAACAAGTCCAAGCTAAGCTATGTGAACCCTAAAACCCGAAGTGGAAATTTCGGGAAGGGCACGAGTTAAGATTGTCCCAATCATTTCAGCAATGAAAGCAAGGAAGGCGATCACTAGAGGGGCTCAAGGGTATTTGGCGTTTGTAATTAACAAACCCACGATTGATACACACATTAACCAAGTACCTATAGTATCGTATCAATACACGGATGTATTTCCACAAGAACTCACCACTGTCCTCCCGATAGGAAGTCGAGTTCACCATCGAGGTGTTACCGGGGACCGCCATCACTAGAACCTCATATAGAAATGGCTCCTCTTGAGTTACAAGGGTTGAAGACGCAATTACAGAAACTGATGGATGTGGGATTTATCCGACCGAGTACGTCTCCGTGGGGAGCACCTGTGCTGTTCGTCAAAAAGAAAGATGGCACATTAAGGTTGTGTATAGATTATTGTGGTCTTAATAGCGTGACCATCAAGAACAAATATCCCCTCCCGAGGATAGACGAACTATTTGATCAACTTCAAGGAGCGACGGTATACTCGAAGTTTGATTTACAACAAGGATATTACCAACCGAAGATCCGCGAAGAAGATATTTCCAAAACTGCATTTCAAACTCGATATGGACAATACGAGTTTGTAGTGATGCCTTTCGGTCTGACGAATGCACCAGCAGCATTTATGGACCTGATGCATCGAGTCTTCCAACCTTATTTGGATCAATTCGTAGTGATATTCATTGATGACATACTCGTATACTCTAAGTCTAGAGAAGAGCATGAACGCTCATCTCAAAATCGTTTGGAGACACTACGACGAGCATAAGCCGTATGCCAAATTCAGCAAGTGCGAATTTTGGCTTAGTGAAGTCGCGTTCTTGGGACACAGTATCCAACACTGGGATTGCAATAGATCCGTCGAAGGTACAGACAGTGGTTGAATGGAAACAACCTGAGTCTGTAACGGAAATCAGGAGTTTCCTAGGACTAGCTAGATATTATCGAAGATTTATCCAGGATTTTTCCAAGATAGCCGGACCACTCACTCGACTAACCCAAAAGCAAGTCAAGTTTGAGTGGAATGACAAATGCGAGGCGAGTTTCCAAGAGCTGAAGAAACGACTTACTACAGCTCCAGGTGTTTAGGGCTTGGAAATTTTTACTCTTAAGGTACTGGAAATGACATATTTTAAATTTATTCCAAAAATCCAAGTGTTTAGGGCTTGGAAATTAATTTCACTAAAATTGAGGGACTAAAGTGTAAAATACTAAACTTGAGGACCCAAATGAAATTTCCAGGACTTATGCAGCCCATGCACCTGGAAATACTAACTTAACTATAACTTAATCATACTCTGGACCCAAGGTTCAAATTTCATAACAATTGGACCCCTAAAAGCCTTAAAGGCAATTATTTCAAAATGGGACAAAAATGAGATTTTCAAAAGTTGAAGGACCTACACTTACTTCTTTTAAAACCTGCTTCTGTCCCAATATCCTACTAACCTTAGTGACATTTCCCAACTGGAATCACATTAAAAGCCCTTCCGGTTTGTGAGTTCCGATTATTTTAAACTTAAGGACCGAATTGGCAATTTTTACAAATTTGGGGCCAATGTGAGAATTTTATAAAAACTCAACCTCAAAACTTTAAAAACCTGAATCTCTAGACAATTTGGAGAATTTAGGAACTGACCTCATAATTTTTCAAGGTCGGGATATTCATTTATTCAATTTTTTAACCCCAAAAGTTTTGGTTTTTACAAAATGGGGCTAAATTGTAATTTTTCTTTTATAAAGGACCTAACTCAAATTATTATCCCTTTTACTAAAATAGCCCTGGACCTTCTGACTTGGAGATTTAATTAAAGTATTTTATTTTCCCAAAAACCCTTGACTTATCGGACAATTTGACCGACATTAATACCCGATCGCGAGCGACTCCTCGCCTTGCGATGTTGAATCTATAACGGACTTATGTTCCACCGAATCTTTCAAGATATTGAAGGTTGCTTATCCTTCCGATAATCATCTTCATCCAAAAACTCCACCAACGCCATAATTGCCACTCGCGTTTCAAAATTTTCCCGAACTCCTTCCCCGAATCAATAATACTCGATTTGCCTGGTTGACTACGAACTTGTATTTACTTTCCGCTGAGTCAACTTGGTGTGTCGAGCTCACAAGACCGGAATGGATACATCGGGGGATGGAACCGGCAGCTCGGCAGCTATTCCACTCTTCCTACCCATCGCCCTAATCCCGCAAATCGAGGGACGGAGTTTGTCCAAGGGAAGCGGGTCATAGTACTTGAGGTATAATCATGATTATGACAATCCTGCCTAGCTAGCTCTCTCGTGGATTTGTCTTTGCCTATGGAGCGATAAGGTGACAAGTCTTGGACCATCTTGCTCGGGAGTTACAAGGAAGAACGAAGGAATCGCTTGTCCGATCACACGATTCCGAGTTATCGGACCCGTTTGGTTGGCGCTACAAATCCGTGACGCAACCACTACTTGTTTTGCATTGGTTGGCGCTACAAATCCGTGACGCAACCATTATCTCGCTTGCATGGGATTGGCGTTACATTTCCGTGACGCAATCCTACCTGTCTTGATTGAATCACATAGTGCCTGTGACCATGAATCGCTTTTCTTGAATCGTATAAGTATATTACTTAAATATATTTATCACGACGCTTGTGGATCATGTGTGTGAATTCATGCATCATACTCACGCATTTTCATATAATCTGTTTTCTCGCATTAATCGTATATCGCCACACTTGCACACGATCACCCCATCCATCGAGATTTATGTCTCATCCCCACCGCTTTTCTAACCTTTAGATGAGGACTTCGTTGAAGATCTTTGAACCTACCTGATTGAGCCCTTGTACTCCGCTTGTTGGATTTACTACTTTTGTTGTTATTGATGGACTCATTTCTTTTGATTGCTCTTGGACTATTGTATTTTCTTTTCATTCCGGTATGTAACTGAAGGGCGTAGGACCCTTTGACTTTTAAGTTGTTATCGTTGGTTGATTTTCGAGGATGTAATTTGGATTATGGATTGAGAATTGTAAGTTGTGCTTGTTATTTTATTTCACGCTATTTTGACTCTGTCTCATTGGGTTCTCAATGATATTCGCTCAGATCGTTTGGTTATTTGTATTTAAGTTGTGGATCGTCGTCGCGTCCCGTTTGGGGCGTGACACAATATGAAAGAAAATCAAGTTAGCTAGGGGCCGTAAGAAGGTCCAGGATCAAAAGTATCCTCACGGTGAAACTTGATGCTATATTAGTCGGGGTTATAAGAAGGTTCGAGATTCGAGGCGTATCCCTCGGTGTAGCCGTAGTACTATATAGTAACTGACCAGTTAAAGGAAAATGACAAAGTAAAATTACACATTGAATGTTTACGATTATGCATATTATTGTATTTAATCTTGACAAACGTCTCCCTATAGATCGAGTAAAAGCTCAACCCATATTTATTAAAATCTTTCGTGTTTAGGTTCCCCGGAGATGATTGGAGGTGGTGGATGTGAAAACAAAAGAATTAGTTAATTTAATTTCTAGAAACATTTTATTATTGTCAATGCTTTTGAATTTTTTTATTAAATACTAGTATTTTATTTTTAATAGTTGTGTTTGGAATCAAAGTACTTTGTTTATTTGATCCAAATTTTAATTTAAGACTATGTTTCATAAAATACTTTTTATTATTGAATTGAATGAGATTTTCAAAATTTTGAGTCGTTACAAGTTGTGTTACGAATTTTTGTAATTAAACTATGTTCTACAAAATCAGAGTGGCGCCGCGGAATTGTGATGGATTATTCGGGTTATTAATAAAATAGTTCCGCTAAATTTTTGAGATACTCTTATTCATTCTCTTTTAGTACACTTTCTTATCAGATTACACTACTTATATATTTTGATAATTGAGGCATTACAGTCCCACATGGACAGGTCGTGTAGCCTCACACAGTCGTGTGGGTTTTGCCCAACCCAACCTCACATGCCCATGTGGCCTCATACCGGCGTACCATGCGATTTGTTTTTTTTTCACTCTGAAACTGCTGAAATACCTCACACGACTGTGTGTCTGTTCACATGGTCGTGTGACTTGTAAAACCTCTGAATTTGCTCTTGGGTCTTCATGAAAGTTATTTCCCTTGAATCATCTCCATATCAATTTTGTAGAGAAAATTTGGCTAAAATAATAAACCCTGCTAATATTGGAAACTGTTAGCGCATTTGGACAATTTTGAAGGAATTTTCCTTTTGTTCAATCGTCCGTGCTTCTCTCCTTCACATATTTGTTCGTACCTTAGATCTTGACCTATACTTTGGAGGTGATATCTCTAATTATCCAATTTAAGCTCAATTTCCTGTAAGTAGTTACAAGAATATGCAGTATATGTTAGATAAATGTTTTTATCTTGATTTTGATGATTTTGTTTAATAGATTTTTACACCAAAACAATGTCCCCAATTGTTGTCCAAACATTCTTAATCATTTTAAATTATTTTTCGAAGTATTCTTGAAGTTTATTTTCAATTATTCATTTTGGGCATTATAAAAAGTGATTTTTATATTCTAAAGTGTTTTTAACAATTGCCGAATACTATCAAGGTAAAACGGAGCCTGAAAGATGAAGTCAGAATTTTTTCACGGACTGGAACGCTCCTGGAATAGGTCAATATTTCTATTTCTCAAACAAAACCTACCCAGGGAAAGGTTGACCAGGAGGCCCACTGGTCAACCCCTTGGTCAACCTATGTGCAAAGTCCTCTGTCTCAATATTCTCTTCTGTAATGCTATAGGGACTGGTCGACCTCCCCCCGGTCGACCTGTGGGTCTTTGCGTCAATGGATTTATTTCAAATCTTTTGCACTGGTCGCCAATTGACCCACCGGTCAACCTGCTCAAAATCTGATGATTTGGAGCTTGTGGAAGACAACTTTTCATGAAATTATCAGATTTTATAACAGCTATAATCTTGATTTAATCTGCATTTTCTTTATAGATTTCATTCTCCAAAAGGAGCCTATCAATGTTCAAGATCTTTCTATAAATAGAGAGAGATTTGAAGCAACAAAATACAACATATACAACAACACAAGCAATACAAGCACAAGCAAATTTTGTTCTTCACTTTCATATTCTTATTGTATTTAGATTAAGTTTTACACTTACACATCTTGAGTATTAGGCTTTATTATTGATTACACTTGCCCTTCAAATTTGTATACTTCATTATCGAGTTGTAATCTTGAATTTGTGTTCATCATCCAAAATAAGACATCCTTGTTAGTGTTCTTGTGGTAAGAACACACTTGGGTGATCTTAAGTGTTGAAGAGTGTGGTACTTTACATTGGTGAAAGAAGATTGTGGTGATAATCAAGGTGGTTCTCTTCAAGGTGAAGGTGTAATAGTTTTGGTAACTATTAATAAAATTTATTTTTCTTTTTTGAGATCCACTTCGGATATACCGGGGTGGTGGAGGATTAGGCCCTATGTGGGTTGAACCTTTTTAAAGCAAAGTATGTTGTTTATTTTCCGCATTACATTCTTTTCATCCTTCATACATTCGAAAAAAGAGGGAAAAATTGGAAAAATCGGCATAATCTATTCACCCCTTCTAGACTATCGTAGCCACTTGGACTAACAAGTTGTATCAGAGCCAAACTCTTTGGCAAACTCATTTTCTCATTATGAGTAAAGAGGAAAGATTCATGGTTATGAATGAATGCTATCTCACCACCGGCGCCTCACCAACAAGCCACCATTATTCGACTCCAACAACTATGCCTTTTGGAAAGATTGAATGGAATGCTTTTTACAAAGTTGCGGTGTTGATATTTGATAGGCGGTTATTGAAGGAATAGCTCAACCAACAAAAATGTTGGAGGATGGAACAACGACCCTCAAGAGTTTCAAAAAATTAGATGAAAACGACAAGAAGACTTTTTCTCTAAATGGTAAGGCTTTAAATATTTGATATTGTTCACTCACCGCCACCGAGTACAACCGGATTAGAGGAACAAGGTCGGCACCTGAAGTGTAGGAAAAACTAGAAACTATTTATGAAGGTACCAAGAAAGTTAAACAAGCTAGAAAAATAATATTTGTTAAAGATTTGGAAAATTTCATAATGCTCGAGATTGAAGGGATTTCAAAATGGGCGCCCGAAAAATCATTTCTAAGAAGACAAGGTAACCAAAGTTTTGAATGCTCTCCCCACTTCTTGGTCCAAAAAAGTGGCGACTATCATGGAAGCTCAAAATTTAGAAACTCTAAATTTTAGAAACTCTAAATTTTGATGAGCTTATTGAAATCTTCTTATCTATAAAGTATATGCAAATGAAAGGAATAATTCAAAAGCATCAACTTCTCAACTAGATATAATATTAAATTCAAAATCATGGGATGGGCTTCTTGCAACATTTGATGATGAGAAAGCCAAGCAATATCTAATAGGCATTGAAGAAGACAATGAGGTACGCTTTTGTTCTTCTATCTCATTTATCAATGAATTGCAAGATGATTTTGATGAGCTTCAAAATGAATTCCAAAGTATGCTTTTTAGATACAAAAATTTGAAAAAGGAATTCAACACTTTGGAAAATGAAAAGGATAGTTTACTTGTTTCATATTAATCACTTTCTTGTGCTCACACTACTACACTTGATAAGGTTAGAAACCTTGAAAAAGAAAATGAAACTCTCACCAAGGACATTGATTGCATGAAAAAGGATATGATGAAGTTTCATTTAAGTACCGATAAAATGATCAAAATTCTTGATGTTCAACATAGTGATCATTTGAAACTAGGACTTGGTTATAAGCCTAATGCTATCAATGATATGAAAAAGAACCGTGCCTCTATGCATGTTAATGATTATGCTTCTAGACTATTACATGTTTTTATTATGCTAAAAGTGGTCACACGACAAATACTTGTCGGGCTAGAAATATCTTTAATTATTATTGGAGACCTAAAAGTCTCAATGCTAATCCCAAAGGACCCAAACACTTGAGGGTACCACAAGATAATTTCATGTTAGGTACTCGGCGCAATAAAAGTAAAAGAAAATTCAACTCGTCATATAAACAACAAATGTTCGCGCCATTTGATCAAAGGAGATTACATTATCACCAAAATCATTTTCCAAGAAGAAGATATAATCAACAAAGGGAAAGATACAACCACTTGGCAATGGCAAAATTGGTAACCCTTATCCTCTTGTTGAATTATACATTTTGTTTAATTATTGCACACATGCATGCTTTTATTTTTATCTTTATTGACAAAATTCTTTTTCTAGATATTCCTTAAAAATGAGGTCTCAAATATATATTCTTGAATTTTTTAAAATTTAAAAAATAGACCTTGTATAGATTTTCTATTAGCATATTAGAACTTACATGTTTTATCAGACTCTTGTGGATTAATACAAATCATAGTATATGCTACTTAGATTATTTCTAAAATTGATTCATATCACTTAGTCAATATTATCCATTACTACTATGCTTTTGTGCAAGATATTTTGTCAAGGTTTTGTAGGAAATATCTTAATGCATATGATTCGTAAACATATCAATGGGTATCTACATCATGATTTGTCAAGGCTGAGAAACACAATCGAGGTATGTTCATCTTTGTTATTTTACTTTCATAGACTCGATATTCTTCATTTTGTATGCCTATGCGCTCGATTTCAAAGCAATCCCTTAGAATCTCATTTGAGTGTCGTTAAAAGAATTTTTTGATATTTGAAAGACACAATTAAATATGGCTTGTTTTATCCAAAGAACGAAATTTTTTCTGTTAAAGGATATAGTGATTCGAATTATGCGAGAAATATTTATGATCACAAAAGCACCCCCGGATCATGTCAATTTTTAGGTGATTGCCTTGTTTCTTGGTTTTTGAAAAAGCAAAATTGTGTATCCTTATCAACGGCCGAAGCTGAATACATTTCCATGGCCTTTTGTTGTACTCTACTTCTTTGTATAAAATAAACCTTAGGGAATTACAAATTTTCTTTTGAAAATGTTCCTAATTGTGATAACACATTCACTACAAATATTGCTCAAAACCCGATTCATCATAACCGCACTAAACATATTGAGGTTCATCATCATTTCCTAAGGGATTGCATTTCCAAATGAAAAATTGAGATGTCTTTTGTTCCGTCTCAAGATCAACTCATAGATATTTTTACAAAACATCTTACCGCCGAGTCTTTTGCTTCAATTCAAGCTCGTTTAGGCATAATGCATATTGAATAAGGCCTATGATTGTATTTTGTACAATTTTAAAATTAAGGGTGAAATTTGAATTTTTGATTCAAAATTCAGAGAGAGACTGGACTGGGATTCAGGCACCAGTCGGCCAGGAAGAGTTGCTGTAGAGATAAAATTGTTTATGTCCAACACTTAGTCATTTTTTCTCTCTTTTCCTTCAAAGTTCGAACTCATTGCAAATTTCACACACAATTCACTCAAAATAATTTCCTTCTTATAAATTCTATATTTTTTAGTTTATATTATTGCTATATCATCCATAATGCCCAACTTCTCCGATTGCTTGGTAAGTTTAATTCCCTTTTACTCTCAATTGGGTTGAACCCCTGAGAAAGTGCTCACATTTTGGTATTTTGATGCATTATTGTATATTTTTGATGGGAATTATGTTTGATGATGGATTATTCTTGAAGAATTATGATTTGTGATGATTTTTGGGCATGCTTGCATTTAATAGTGTTATATACATCTTCAATTGTATTCTACGCACGCCTAGTGCTGGATAAAATATTTCAATAAAAATTTCATCACTTACATGGTTCTCTCGATTTTAAAAGTCTTATAAGTTTATAGAGATCATGCTTTGTCACTCAAATGAGCTTCTACAAATCAGCTTATCAAAATTTTCCCTTATTGTTTTGGAATTTTAAGCTTTATGTTCAAAAGCTCGATAAATTGGTTCAATTGCGCACTTTCATATGAATATCTGATGTTTTTGTCGTGCTAACATTATTTTTGATGATTCCAAAGGGGGAAAAACATGACATAAACTGCTTAGCTCAAAGAAGCTAGAAAAAGCTGACAAAAAAAACTATAAGCTGTGATTGAAAAAGAGTTGTGGATGTAAGTTAGTCCATTTGATGTATTATGGACTCTTATACATGTCTAATGATTTTTTGACAGGTGGAGCTTCTAAGCTCATAATATTCAAGCTCAAATTGTAAAGGCTGAGTTTTTAGCTTTTAGTTGTTTGCTTCTACTTACTCTTGTTGTGCAAGTTAATAGGGAGAACTTTTATAAAATGTTTTTGACAAAATCTTTGCTCCTATCGTTGTGTTTTTATTCTTGTTATATGTGGCTTAAAACGGATAGTTGATTTTTTCCGGTAAAATACGTTTTGTTTTAAAAATTGATCTCCTAAAATTGTTTTGGTTTGTAATCATCAAAAAGGATAGTTTATTAGATAAATGTTTTTATCATGATTTTGATCATTTTGTATAACTGAGATTTTACACCAAAACAATGTCCCCAATTGTTGTCCAAATACTCCTAATTATTTTAAATTATTTTTCGGAATATTTCTTGAAGTTTATTTTCGACTATTCATTTTGCGCGTTATAAAAAGTGATTTTTATGTTCTAAAATATTTTTAACAATTACCGAATACCATCAAGGTAAAATGGAGCCCGAAAGATGAAGTCAAAATTTTTTCATGGACCAGAACGCTCTTGGAATAGGTCGATCAAGGTGGTCGACCGGTGCCTGACGTTTTCAGATTTCTATTTCTCAAACAAAACTTATCCAGGGAAAGGTTGACCAAGAGGTCAACTGGTCAACCCCTTAGTCGACCAGACAACCAAATATGTGTGCAAAGTCCTCGATCTCAATCGCTTCTTCTATAATGCATACAGGGATAGGCTAACATATAGGTCGACCAGTTGACCCCCATGTCGACCTGTGTGGGTCTCTATGTAAACGAATTTATTTTCAAATCTTTTGTACTGATTGACCGGGTCAACTCGCTCAAAATCTGATGATTTTGAGCTTGTGGGAGACAACTTTTCATTGAATTATGGGATTGATTTGTAACAACTATAATCTTTATTTAATCTACATTTTCTGTACAAATTTTATTTTCCAAGAGGAGCCTATCAATATTAAAGACATCTCCTATAAATAGAGGAAGATTTGAAGCAATAAAATACAACATATACAACAACTCAAGCAAAACAAGCACAAACAAACTTTGTTCTTCACTTTCATATTCTTGTTGTATTTAGCTTAAGTCTTACACTTGCACATCTTGAGTATTAGGCTTTATTATCGATTACACTTGCACTTCAAAGTTGTATACTTCATAATCAAGTTGTAATCTTGAATTTGTGTTCATCATCCAAAATAAGACATCCTTGTTAGTGTTCTTGTGGTAAGAACACACTTGGGTAATTTTAGGTATTGAAGAGTGTGGTAGTCTTCATAGGTGAAAGAATATTGTGGTAATCCTCAAGGTGGTGTTGTAAGAATAGTGTGGTACTCTTTAAGGTGAAGGTGTAATAGTTTTGATAACTATTAATAAAATTTCTTTTTCTTTTCCGAAATCCACTTCGAACATACTGAGGTGGTAGAGGATTAGGCCATAGGTGGGTTGAACCTCTTTAAATCAAAGTGTGTTGTTTATTTTCCGCATTTACATTCTTGTCATCCTTCATACATTCGAAAAAGAGGGCAAAATCAGAAAATCAGCATAATCTATTCACCCCTCTAGATTATCGTAGCCACTTGGACTAACAATATCACGCCCAACAAAGGACACCATCCAAAACACACTGAATATACATACAAATGCATCAAATATATATCATTTTATGCCCCAAATTACACGTATATTTTACACTCATCAAATCCCCAAACTCAAAGCATTGCTTGTCCTCGAGTAAATTAAGAAAAATAATATCAAGGGGTATAAAGAACACACAAGAACGCTATGAACATTTAATCTCATAAGACTCCATACTCAAGTAAACCATGCAATTCATTATCAATAAGTCATCTTTCATAAGCTCGGCATAATCAATACTCTCTTGGGTACTTGACACCGCGACGTGCAAGTAGATAATGTATCACTCGACTCTCAAAAGTGTATCGATAGCTTTTACGCTCAAATTCAATTCAGTGAAAGTAGAACTACCATAGGCTTGCAAATCGTCTAACTTCTCTACCACTTTTGTGTGCACAATCTAAAAATTAAAAAGGATTTTTCATTTAGTTGTAATGTAGGCTCTTTGATGAGGGTAGGAAAAATTTGGATTAAGTGACTTGACTTGAGCAAATAGAATTTAAGTGCACAGACTTGCAATTCACCAACCCAATTTCATATAACACTCGTTTTCTAGTTTTTTTCAACTCGATTCCACCCTTATTTCTCCTTTTTTAATTCTTTAGTCTTTTTACCTTCTTTTCTTTATTTTTTTTTCCTTTAGCCCCAAGCTCTCACTACAATGAAGATACCAGAGCAAGTTCTAGAGTTCTATCAATCATGAATGACACATTCAAGAAAAAACAAGTTTGCATAATATAAAGCAATTTAAGGCACAAAAGCACACAAGCTTATTTTTCGCAACATGTTCAAATACCTAATTTTACGAACTAATGCTAAGAAAATAAAGGACATCTTCCCAATAATTCATTATATTATTCCTATAAGTATGTTATCTCATTCCATAAAGTGCTCATAGTAAAATCATATGAAAAATGTGCCTTTTTGAAAACCTTGATTAAAAATCACTTACAAAAGCAATTAAACATGCTAAAGTGATAAATGTGCTAAAAATAAAAAAAATAAAAAAAACTAAAAACATTAACGCAAATTTTTATATGCTCTTCATGCAATCCTAAATGCTCAAAAATGCAAGAAAATACTAAATTACAGACATTCTTGACAGTCTACCCAAACTTAAAATATACTTTATCCCGAAAATATGAGGGAATTATCAAAAGAAATAGGAATGCGTAAAGAGTACTTACCTGGCCATAGTTCCGTTGAAGCTAGGAGCTCGTCTGTCAAATTTGAAAATTCAGAAGCATATCGCACGGTCGGGCCATGTTCATCCACACACCCATGCACGTCAATCATTTTTTAACCCCTGAGTTTGTCGCGATGTCTCTTGGGTTGCCTCCCATAAAGAGCTAAGTTTTACGTCTTCAGCCAAACTTCAAATTTCTAACATCACTGTCGTTGAACCGTGTTGAGATCCTCGAGCCCTTATATTCTGTACCATCCATCAGACGAATGTCGTTGCACTATTTTATCAGATTATGTTTAGTACCGCTTGGGAATTTTCCCTTTTGAAGTTGGCCTTCCACTACAGTTGCGATTTGAGCTACTTGTATCCCTAAAGATTCCAGTCTCACATTCAACAAAAATGATGTTAGAAACGAAGAAGAAGAAAAAAAATAAAAAAAATATTTACAAAAAAAAATGCTTCAACTAAGATTGGACTACTTATTACTATATCTAGTTAGAATCCATCAATCCCCGGCAACGGCGCACTTGTTCGCCAAAAATATTTGAATCATAAAACTGCAAGTGTGTAATGTAGTTTATAGGATAATGACAATCAAGGTTGTATTCCTCAGGGATTGATATGTGAAACACTTAGGATATAATAACATCAAATTCCAATATTCTTGGCAAGCGAAATATCCAATTTATGATAAAAATAAAAAATAAAGAAATAAAAAGAAATAAATTTGTGAACCCCACAAGTATTTTCAACAACTACCAGATCAACCTTAGGCATATAATCTCGACATGTTTCTTCATTATTAAATCTAATAAAAGTTTCAAAATTAATTCATGCAATTCTATGGGTTCAATTCTTAAGATAGATTACCCCTCCCGGGCGGTGCATAAACAATAGGTTAATAATAATTGTAGGTCTCCCAACCCCATACAACTATTATTAACTCGCAAAAAAATGTATGAGTTGAATGATTGCCTGCAAATGGTTAGAACTCCTCTTCCGAATTATTGGCTAAATAAAACAATTAAGAATAAGCACTCGAATTCATAAAATAGAAAGCATGAATCAATTAAGAAAACAATTAATCAAGATTTAACATGAACCCATAGTTTCGATTATTCCCCTAAGATCCGAAAGATTAGCCGAACATTGATAACAAATTCATAGACAAATTTTAAATCAATATTATGACATCATTTAATTATAGACAAGACATCTAGACATAGAAAGAAAACCCCTTCTTGTTAAGATGGATTCCCCTCCTAAGCCTTCCAAGCTCTTGTGCTCCCATAGATGCGAAAGGCCTTGTCGTGTTCTTCGCGACCTAGCCCTCCTCTCTCCGAAGACTTCAAATCTTGCATTCCTGAGTAATTTGATGTGTTATGTATAAACTGATATTGGATGACAGGAGGGTTGGACCGGTCGATACCCTGCTCGACCGGTCGCCCGGACAATTGCGACAACACTGTTATCGTAAATAATTTTTTTGCGTCAAAGCATTAGTAGCAACTTATGTGCGACGATATGTTGTCGCAAAAGTATTTCTTTTGCAACAACAAAATGTGGTTGCAAATAATCAAACAACAACAGTTTAGCATATACTCGTTGTCTTTTTGTCGCCGCAAAAAAAAAGAAGTCATCACAAATAGAATTTTGCCGATGACAAATCATCGCAAAAGAGTCGTCGCAAATGAGATGTAAATTCGTTCAAGTCTTGGTCCCCTTTATATATGTGCTTGGAGAGATCACTTGTAGAGTTGGAATGGGAAAAAAAATCCGAAAAAATGCATTTGCAGAGTCCCACATGGACAGGCCATGTAGCGTCACACGGTCATGTGGGTTTTGTCCAGTCCAACCTCACATGCCCGTCTGGCCTCACAACGGTGGACCGTGCGATTGGATTTGTTTCACTATGAAATCGCTGAAGCACCTCACAGTTCGTGTGGCTGTTCACATGGTCGTGTGACTTTTAAAACGTCTATATTTTGCTCCTAGGGTCTTCATGAATGTTGTAGCCCCTTATTTTAGCTTTCCATAGCCACTTGAATCACTTTAATAACAATTTTGTAGAAAACGTTATGGCTAAGATACTAAACCCTACCAGTGTTGGAAACTGTTAGCGCATTTGGACGTTTTTTGAAGAAATTTTCCTTTTGGTCGATCGTCCGTGCTTCTCCCCTTCATATTATTTGCTCGTACCTTAGCTCTTGACCTACACTTTGGAACGTGATATCATTTTTTTATCCAATTTTAGCTCCATTTCCTGTAATCTTGATTGTAATTCATCATTCAAACACAAGATATCCTTGTGAGTATTCTTGTGGTAAGAATACACTTGGGTGATCTTAGGTGTTGAAGAGTGTGGTACTCTTCATAGGTGAAAGAAGGTTGTGGTAATCTTCTTGTGGAAGAGTTTGGTGCTCTTCGAGGTGTTGGACAGTTTGGTGCTCTTCAAGTCAGAAGATTGTGGTAATCTTCACAAAGTGCCGTTCCAAGACGATTGTGGTAATCTTCTAGTGGTAATCTTCCAAGAGGTGTTGTAAGGTGATATTGTAATAGTTTTGGTAACTATTTATAAAATTCTTTTTCTTTTTTAAATCCATCCCGGAGTTACTGGTGTGATAGAGGATTAGGCCCTAGGTGGGTTGAACCTTTATAAATCGACGTGTGTTGTTTATTTCCCACACTTCCATTATTATCTTAGCTTTTTTATTCGAAAAAGAGGCCATAATCAAGAAAATGAGCATAATCTGCTCACCCTCTAGATTATTGTAGCCTCTTGGACTTACAAGTGGTATCAAAGACAAACTCTTTGGCAAGCTCGTTCCACATCACGAGTAAAGAGGAACGATAAATGGCTACGACAGAAGTCTATCTTACCGTCGTCTCCACCAACAAGCCACCACTATTTGACTCCAACAATTATATGTTTTGGAAAGAAAGAATGGAATGTTTCTTACAAAGTTGTGGGTTCGATATTTGGAACATGGTTATAAATGGAGAATCCATCCCGATGAAAGACAAAACTCAAACTTCCAAAGTCCTCAAGAAGCTCATGATGAAGACAAGAAAATTATCTCCTTAAATGGTAAAGCCCTAAATATTCTTCATTGTTCACTCATCTCTATGGAATACAATCATATTCGAGGGATACGATCGACACATAAAGTGTGGGAAAAATCAGAAGCTATCTATGAAGTATATGCAAATGAAAAGAGCTATTTTAAAGCATCTACTTCTCAATCGGATACAACATCAAATCTAACGACACGAGATGATCTTCTTACAACTTCCGATGATGAAGAGGCCGAACAATGTCTAATGGGCATCAATGAAGAAAATGAGGTACGCTCTAACTCTTCTACCTCTCTTGGTAATAAATTGCATGATGATTATGGTGAATTGCAAAATGATATTGATGAGCTTCAAAATGAATTCCAAAGCTTGCTCTTTAAATACAAAATTTGATAAAGGATTTCGATACTTTGAAAAATGATAAGGATATCGTATTTGTTTCATATGAATCATTTTTTTGTGATCACACTACTATATTTGATAAGGTTAGAATCATTGAAGAAGAAAATGAATCTCTTTTTAAGGATATTAATTGCATGAAAAATGATTTGACAAAGTTTAATTTGAGTACCGATAAAATGACCAACATTCTTGATGTTCATCGTTGTGGTCATTTGAAACTAGGACTTGGTTATAAGCATAATGTTATTAATCATAAGAAAAAGAATCAAGTCTCTAAGCATGTTGGTCATTATGCTTCTAGAATTATTACAAGCTTCTATTGTGGTAAAAAAGGTCACACAACAAATACTTGTCGGGCTACAAATAGCTCTAATTATTATTGGAGACCTAAAAGTCTCAATGATAATCCCAAAAGACGCAAACACTTGAGGGTACCACAAAACAATGTCATCTTAGGTACTCGGTGGAATAACAATCAAAGAAAATTCATACCATCAAGAAGACATCAAATGCCCATATCATTTGATCAAATGAGAAGACATCATTACAATATATTTCCAATAAGGAGATATTATCAACAATGGGAAGAACACAAACCTTGGAAATGGAGTAATTGGAGAAGTCATCATCAACAAAATGATTTTCCAAGAAAAAGACATCATCAACAATGGGAAAAGACACAACCCGTGGAAATGGCATAATTGGAAAACCGTATCTCCCTATTAAAATACGCATAGTGTTTTGTTATTATGCATGATTTTATTTTTGCCTTAATTGTCAAAATGAATTTTCAAAATATCTCTTATAAATGAGGTCTCTACTAAATACTCTCGGATTTTCAAAACTCTTTTAAAAGAGACCTTGTATAGATTTTTCTAAACTCTTTTACTTTTACATGTTTTTATCAACTCTTGTAGATTTAGGCAAAAGCATTGTATACTTATGTTATTTCTTAAATTGCCTTAGCCATTTTTGTTCATCACTAATTTCACTTTGCTCTTGTACAAGATGTTTGATCAAAGTTTTAAATATCTTCATATAGATGTTCGTCAACTTATTATTTATGATTTATCAAGATTGACATAAATAATTAATGCATGATTCATTATTGTTATTTTACTCTCATAGACAAGAATGTTGGGCGACTAAATATGAACACGAACAAAAAATGAGGGTAGCAGAGATGAGAATGCTAAGATGGATGTGCGGACACACTAGATTGGATAGAATAAGAAATGAACACATTAGAAACAAAGTGGGAGTAGCACCAATAGACGAAAAAATTAGAGAAACACGATTAAGATGGTTTGGACATGTTTATAGGAGACCTTTAGATGCACTTGTGCGACGTTTAGAAGGTAGAGAATCACTCACACAAATCAAAAGAGGAAGAGGTAGGCCTAAAAAGACTTGGAAAGAAGCTATTAAACATGACATGTTATACCTAGAAATAAACGAAAATATGGCTTATGACTGTAAACGATGGCGCGATATGATCCGTATAGCCGACCCCATGTAGTGGGATTAAGGCTTAGTTTGTTGTTGTTGTTGTTTTTGTAGACAAGATATACTTGAGCTATTTTTCTTGCTAATATAAGCGATATCATTAATGAGTTTGTTAAGTTGTGTAGACCTATTGAGAATGAGAAAGGAAGAGTTCCAAATATTAGTTACTTGAAAATATTTGGATGTAAATGTTTTATTTTTAACACCAAGGATCAATTGGATATCCAATGATGATAATGATAAAGAAGAAAACATTGAACAAATCTCTCAAATGATGCTCCAAGATGAGGATTGAGTTTTGGAGATGCAAGAGGAATTGAATCAATTTGAAAGAAATGATGTTTGGGAACTAGTGCCTTGTCCTTCGTCTCAAACAATTATCAAAAAAATGGGTATTTCTCCAAACAAGAACAAACTCGATGATCAAGGCAACATTGTTCGAAACAAGGAAAGGTTATTAGCTCGAGGGTATTGTCAAGAAAATGGTATTAATTATGATGAAACTTTTGATGGCTAAAAAGCTACTCTAGAAAACCGTAGGCAAGTGCACTGTGCGTTTATAGTGTAGATTATTGAGTATCAAGTGTCATTCCCACGAGGATTGTAAGTACTAATAATTACCGTCTTTTTGATATTTAATCTAACAATTTTCGAGTTTTGTTTGTTAAAATGGAAAATGAAAAAATAGAAAATTTAAAATAATTGCAACTTAAAATAGATCAAATAAAAGTAGATTGTACAATAAGAAATCAAGAGCTAGAAATGTGTTTGAATGTAAATCCCTCTAGAATGTTTTTGTGATTTAACAAGATAAAGATACAACCAAAAACCCTTAAGAAAAAACCATCATCTTTTAATAAAATCTCATGTTTTATGGACAGTAGAAATTCCCGATTTAAGTTAAACCCTCTTTTGAGCACGAATAACTTCTAACCTCAAGTTGATTAACTGAAATCTCTTTCTAGTTAAAACCCCCAAGACAACATTATAACGATTTGTGAATTCCCATATTAGGTTTGACCCTAATCCAGAAGATTTATGTCGTCCTACATCTAGGATTGCATGCAACTCTTTTCACTTATATATGTTCAATTTCACCATGAATCTCTCGATTTCCTGGTGAAGAATAAACTTCAAATCAATATCGCGCAAATACCAATTCGAATGAATAAAGCATAATATAAGTGAATCACACAAAATATGAAGATTTTATTAAAAACATACAAGCCTTAATCACAAATTCATTCTAGAGTTTATTTAACCGCAAGTAGACCGGATATTCTTCATGTCGTATGCCGTTGTGCTCTTTTCTAAGCAATCCCAAAGAATCTCATATGAGTGCCGTTAAAAGGATTTTTAGTTATTTGAAATGCACTATTCAATATGGATTATTTTATCCAAAGAATGAAATTTTTTCTCATAAAGGATATAGTGATTCGGATTATGCGGGAAATATTGATGATCGCAAGAGTACTTCCGGATCATGTCAATTTTTAGGCGATTTCCTAGTGTCTTGGTTTTCAAAGAAACAAAATTGTGTTTTACTTTCAACGGCTGAAGACGAATATATTTTTGCGGCCTTTTGTTGTACTCAATTGCTTTGGATGAAACAAACCTTAGCGAACTATAAATGTTCTTTTGAAAATGTTCCTATTTTTTGTGATAACGGTACTAAACATATTGAGGTTCATCATAACCGTACTAAACATATTGAGGTTCATCATCATTTTCTAAGGGATTGTGTTTCCAAACGAAAAATTGAGATGTCTTTTGTTCCATCTCAAGATCAATTAGCGGATATTTTTACAAAATCGCTATCGTCTGAGCTTTTGCTTCAATAAGAACTCGGTTATGCTCAATGCATATTGAATGAGGTCTATATTTGCAATTTGCACGTTTTTAATACTTCGGGCATAACAAGAACAAACAGCTCCAGTGACCGAATGAAGTGAGGTCAACAACCCGCACCCTGTCGACCTCGGCTTGGGCCGGTCGAACCCGATCTTCAAAGGGAGTGTAAAAGTTGAGCCTCGACAGTGCAAAATATTGATAAAATCGATTATGTACCGGACTTAGCCTATTCATGCGGTTTTTACTATTTTCTCACCCCTTTGCAATATTCACACACAATTCACTCAAAATGTTTTCTTTCTTGTAAATTCTATATTTGAGTTCATATTACTTGTATGTCATCATTCTTAACCAACTTCTCCGATTAATTGGTTTTAATTCCTTCTTTATCTCAATTGGGTTGACCCCTTGAGAAAGTGTTATTTTTGATATTTTGATGGAATTCTTGTATATGTTTGTTGGGTATTATGATTGTTGATATATAATATTTGAATAATTGTATTTGGTGATGAAATTTTTGACTTGATTACTATTACAAGGGTTATATATATCTTCTTTGTTATTCGACGCACGCCAAGTGTTCGATGAAATGTCTCAATGAAATTTTCTTCAATTAAATGATTCTCTCGATTTCAAAAGTCTTATAAGTTTATGGAGATCTTGTTTTGCTACTCGAATGAGTTTTTGCAAGTCAAATGATCGAGTTCTCCTTTCTATTTGGTTTTTAAGCTTAACTGTTCGAAAAGCTTGATAAATCGATAATCTTGCGCACTTTGATATAAATAAATGATGTTTTTATCATGATAACATTTTTTATGATTCCAAAGGAGGAGAAACAAAAACAAGCTCATTAGTTCAAAAACAAGCCCATTAGTTCAAAGAAGCTTGAAAAAGCTTGCAAAAAAAGCTATGAGTTGTGGCTCTTAAAAGCCAAAAGTTGTGAATCATACTTAGTCCATCTGATGTATTATGAACCTTTATACTTGTCTAATGATGTTTTTTTGACAAGGAGAGCTTCTAAGCTCATGACATTCAAGTTTTCATTGTAAAAGCTGAGCTTTTCCTTTTGTTTGATTGCTTCTATACTTATCTTGTTGTGCATGTTGAATGGGGGAACTTTTACAAAATGTTTTTGAAAATCTTTACTCTCATCCATGTGTTTATTATGCAAGGAAAATTATTGCTTAAAACAGATAGTTATTTTTGACCAGAAAACTTGTTTTGTTTTCAAAATCGACCTTTTAAAGTTATTTTGGTTTGTAATCATCAACAAGGGGGAGTTTGTTATATAAATGTTTTTATCATGATTTTGATGATTTTGTTTAACACTGTTTTTACACCCAAACAATGTTCCTAAATGTTTCCCAAATACTCCCGATAGATCTAAAATATTTATACTACATTTTCGAAGTATTTCTTGAACTTTAGTTTTGACAAAAATCGGACAACTCCTCTATTTTGAGGTCGATAGGTAGCCCTAGAGGGAAACTCATGCCTGAAAATTATGCAAAACATAGAACAACTTGTTTCTTTGAAAATAGGGAGAAATCTATTGCGGACTAAAATGTGTCGTGCACAAATGAGTATCCCACCGGTGTGGTTTTGGTGCGTTTTGTATGATGATGATATTATCCAACATTTTTATGCTTTGATATGTATGTCAACAAAATCTATCCGTTGAGAGGCCATTTACTTCTAATTTTCTTTATCTATTTCTTAACCTTTTGTGTAGCTTTTTTAATTCTTGTTGTGTAGACAAAAGAGAAGATAGAGGAGCCTTTGGAGGAGCCTATGTTGGAATATAAATTGTTTATGCTCTCCTATAAATAGATGAAGGCTTGAAGGATCAAATACATGACATATACACAATAATACAACAAGAGATATATCAAGCAACTATTTTTTTTCTTCAATTTCAACATTCTTGTTGTAATAGTCTAATGTCTTTCACGTTCACATCTTGAGGTCTAGGCTTTCATTCTTGATTATACTTGCACTTTTGAGTTGTAATATTTTTCAAAGTGTAATCTTGATTGTAATTCATCATTAAAAAAAAGATATCCTTGTGAGTATTCTTGTGGTAAGAATACACTTGGGTGATCTTAGGTGTTGAAGAGTGTTGTACTCTTTATAGGTGAAAGAAGGTTGTGGTAATCTTATTTCAACATTCTTGTTGTAATAGCCTAATGTCTTTCACGTTCACATCTTGAGGTCTAGGCTTTCATTCTTGATTAAACTCGCACTTTTGAGTTGTAATATTTTTCAAAGTGTAATCTTGATTGTAATTCATCATTAAAAAAAAGATATCCTTGTAAGTATTCTTGTGGTAAGAATTCACTTGGGTGATCTTAGGTGTTGAAGAGTGTTGTACTCTTTATAGGTGAAATAAGGTTATGGTAATCTTCTTGTGGAAGAGTTTGGTGCTCTTCGAGGTGTTGGAGAGTTTGGTGCTCTTCAAGTTATAAGATTGTGGTATTCTTCACAAGGTGCCATTGCAAGAAGATTGTGGTAATCTTCTAGGGAGATTGTGGTAATATTCAAAGAGATGTTTTAAGGTGATGTTGTAATAGTTTTGGTAACTATTTATAAAATTCATTTTCTTTTTAAAATCCATCCCGGAGATATTGGGGTGGTAGAGTATTAGGCCCTAGGTGGGTTGAATATTTGGTAACTATAAATCGACATGTGTTGTTTACTTCTCGTACTTCCATTCTTATCTTATATTTTTTATTCAAAAAAGAGGGCATAATCGAGAAAATGGGCATAATCTATTTACCCTGCTCTAGATTATCGTAGCCACTTGGACTTACAAAATCGAGAGCAGAATCAATCAATGGTAGAAGGCGAGGACAATAAGAACACCGAAAATTTGGTTGTGAATGTGCCACCACAGCCCGAGGCACAGGAAAGGGCAATCTAGGATTATTTCTGGCAGGTTATGAACCATAACTACTCTGGAATTGTGCGCCAACCCATAAATGTGAATAATTTTGAATTGAAATCGGGCCTCATAAGCATGGTTCAACAGAATTAGTTTGGGGGAGCCCAGTGGGTGATCCAAATACATATCTGGTGACATTCTCGGAGATTTGTGACACCATCAAGATGAATGGTGTGCCTGATGAGGCTATTAGGTTGAGGATTTTCCCCTTCTCAATTCGGGATAGAGCCAGACAGTGGTTGCAGACGTTCGCACCTGAGAGTATTACTAGTTAAATTTTACTCCCGATAGATCTAAAATATTTATACTTGTTTCTATTTTCAAGGGAAGATCTGACTAAAAATTCAGGACAAAGTTCTTTCCTCCCAGCAAGACGCTCCAACTAAAAAAGAGATAACTCAATTCCAACAGATCGACTACTGTATAAAGCTTGGGAACGGTTTAAGCATCTGTTGAGAAGATGCCCACAACATAGTTATGCGGACTGGCAGAGGGTCCAATACTTTTACAATGGTCTAAATGGGCATACAAGGACAATACTAGATGCAATAGCAGGGGCCACTTTGATGGCTAAAAGTCCGACTGAGGCATTACTTCTTCTTGAAGAAATGGCCACAAACAACTATCTATGGCCCTTTGAGAAATCATTACCAAGGAAAGTTGTCGGTGTTCTTGAGCTGGATCATTTGGCGACATTAACAGCTCAAATATCTTCGTTGTGGAAACAATTGGAACTTTGCAATCATGAGAATCTCTCCTATATCAACAATAGAAACGTGTTGAATCCACCTTCGGGTTATTCCAATCCGTCTAGCTCTAATGCACCCGTAGGTGAGAAAACCAAAATTTGCCCAATGAAAAAGGTTATGGTTATTTCTTGTGGAGATCGCTTGAAGAAATACTCGGTACATTTATTGGAGATACCAAGAATTGGCTGAATAGAAGTGATGATCAGATTGACAATTTGGACACAAAAATGTCAACTATGGAGACACACCTTAGGTCATTGGAGACCTAAATGGGACAATTAGCAACCACCATAAGCTCTCAGCAGAAGAAAGAAAAGTATCCAAGTAATACTGAGGTGAATCCAAGGGAACATTGTCAAGCCATCCAATTGAGGAGTGGTACAACATATGATGGCCCTAAGTTTCACTCTCATGCCACCCACGAGAAGCCTACTGATTCCGATCTACCTATTGAGGAGGAGCTGAAACAAGAAGAAGATAAGCAGAGCAATGAGCAGACGGAGGTTGACAAGCCTAAATCTGCTACCACTCTTGACTCTGCAGTTCTAATGCCTAACTCACTCCCCTTCCCTCAGAGATTTCAGAAAAAGATGCTAGATTCACAATTTTCGAAGTTCTTGGAAATTTTTAAGAAAATTCACATCAACATCCCATTTACTGATGTACTCGAACAAATGCCTAATTATGTTAAATTGATGAAGGATGTGATGTCAAAAAAGAGGAAACTGGGTGAGTTCGAGACTGTAAAGCTTACAGAGAATGCAACGCTATTTTGCAAAGGAAGCTACCGCATAAATTAAAAGATACGGGGAGTTTCACTATCCCTTGTACTATTGGTGATTCTATTTTTAATAAAGCCCTTTGTAATCTTGGTGCTAGCATTAATCATATGCCTTTGTCTATTTTCAGGAAATTAGGTCTTGGAGAGGTGAAGCCATCCACCATCACCTTACCATTGATGGATAGATTGCTTATATATCCGCGAGGCATAATCGAAGATGTTTTGGTGAAGGTGGAGAAGTTCATATTTCTGACATACTTTGTTGTATTGTATGTGGAGGAAGATCTAGATGTCCCATTAATTTTGGGAAGACCATTTTTGCCCGCTAGTCATGCACTAATCGATGTTCAATAAGGTGAACTGACTTTGTGAGTTAATGAAGAGGAAGTGATGTTCAACATTTATAATGCGATGAAGTTCCAAGAAGAACAACACACTTTTCATTTCATAGATGTAGTGGAGTAGTGTGCCCTCTCGAAAGTAGCTCGACATGCTACTATGGATCAACTGGAACGATATCTCACCCAATCCCTAGTGCAAGGTATAGATTATGAGTTTGATGATATTGATTTATTGGATTACGTGTTGTGTCTTGATGCCACACAGGTTGACACAAGCAAGGGTTTGAAGGAGAGTTTAGGAGATACAGTCATTGAGGAAATCCTGAAGGTCACTCCCGAGTTGAAGGAACTTCCTGCACATCTCCGGTATGCATTTTTGGGTGAGAATGATATACATCCAGTAATAGTCTCTGCCTCTCTATCCCCTTTAAAGTTAAATAAGTTGTTGCACATTTTGAGAAAACAAAAGTCTGCACTGGGGCGGTCAATAGCCGATTTGAAGGGAATTAGCCCTTCTATAGTGATGCATAAAATGCTCATTAAGGACTCTTACAATCCGGCGATGAAAGAAGTAGTCAAAGATGAGGTTCTTAAGTGGCTTAAGGTTGGCATCATTTTTGCCATATATGATAGCACATGGATAAGTCCAGTGCAAGTAGTTACAGAAAAATGGGGGATGATTGTGGTAAAAAATTCCAATAATGAATTAATATCTACATGTACGGTGACTGGATGGCGAGTGTGCATAGATTATAGGAAACTAAACAAAGCCACTCAAAAAGACCATTTTCCCCTACCTTTTATTGATCAGATGTTGAATAGGTTGGCTGGATATGACTACTATTGCTTTCTAGATGGATATTCAGGTTACAATCAGATTGCGATTGCTCCAGAGGATCAGGAGAAAACCACATTCACATGTCCTTATGGTACCAATGCATTCTGAAGGATGCCTTTTGGGTTATGTAATTAACCAGCCATATTTTAGAGGTCTATGATGTCTATTTTTCATGACAAGGTGGAGGAAATTATGGAGGTTTTTATGGATGATTTTTCGGTGTTTGATAATTCTTTTGATCAATGCCTCCATAATTTATCTCTGGTTCTACAAAAGTGCCAACACACCAATTTGGTACTTAATTGGGAAAAATGTCACTTCATTGTAAAAGAAGGTATTGTGCTTGGTCATAAGGTGTCTGCTGCAGGATTGGAGGTGGATCGAGCTAAAATAGTGGCGATCGAAAAATTACCACCTCCGGGAAATGTAAAAGGGATTAGGTTTTTAGGACATGCTGATTTTTATCGTCGATTTATTAAAGATTATTAAAAAATAACCAAGCCCTTATGTAATCTTCTTGAGAAAGATGTGCCTTTTTGTTTTGATGATCTTTGTTTCCAGGCTTTTGAGCACATTAAGAATGCACTTATTTTGGCTTCTATTATGGTGGTACCGGATTGGACACAACCCTTTGAGCTCATGTGTGATGTTATTGATTATGAAGTAGGGGTTGTGTTGGGACAAAGACGAGAATATTTTTTTCAAAGCCATCTATTATGAAAACCAAACATTGGATGACGCCAACAAAATTACACCACCTCGGAAAAAGAGATGCTAGCAGTTGTGTTTGCCTTTGACAAGTTCTGGGCTTACTTGGTGGCTACCAAGGTCATTATTTACACTGATCATGCTGCTATTCGGTACCTCTTTGTAAATAAAGTTGTGAAACCACAAATAATTAGATGGATTCTCATTCTTCAAGAATTTGATATTGAGATCCAGGATCAGAAGGATAGCAAAATGTGGCCGCCGACCATTTATCAAGATTAGAACAACCCGATTAGCTAATTGAAGCTCCAATTCAGGAGTCTTTCTTGGACGAGCGTATTTTGGCAGTTGAAACTCACCTCCTATGGTATGCTGATTTTGTGAATTATCTAGCTGGTTGAGTCTTGCCTCTGAATTTGACATCACATCAGAAGAAGAAATTTATGCATGATATTAAACCATATTTACGAGATGATCCACTTTTGTTCAAGAGGTGTGCAGATTCAGTTCTTTGCCATTGTGTGCCCCGAGAGGAGGTAGAGGAGATTCTACAACATTAACATTCTATCCCCTATGGTGGTCATTTTGGGCCAACCTGCACGGCCGCGAAGGTATTGCAATCTAGATTTTATTAGCTTTCTTTATTCAAAGATTGCTATATTTTTGTGTAGACTTGTGACAGGTGCCAGCGAGTTGGCAACATCTCTCGACGCCATGAATTGCCTCTCACCAACATGGTGGAAGTAGAATTATTTGATGTTTCGGGGATTAACTTCATGGGTCCATTTCCCCTTTCATTTGGACATGCATATATCCTTCTTGCGGTAGATTATGTTTCTAAATGGGTGGCAGCAATTGCTACACCTACCAATGATGCCAATGTAGTGTTGAAATATTTACACAAGCACATATTCACTTATTTTGGCATTCCTAGGGCTATTGTTAGTGATGAAGGTACTCATTTTTCAATAAACTGTTTAATAACCTTCTCTCTAAGTATGGTGTAAGGTACAAGGTTGCTTTAGGTTACCACCCGCAATTGAATGGACATGCTGAAATTTTAAATCACAAGGTAAAGCAGATCATTGAGAAGACTGTGAGCTGTAATTGTAAGGACTGGGCTCAGAATTTGGATAATGTGCTTTGGGCATATCGAATGACCTTTACAATGCCTATTGGTATATCCTCATTTCGCTTGGTGTTTGGGAAGGCATGTCACTTGCCTGGTCGAGCTAGAGCATCGTGCTTATTAGGCTGTGAAGAAACTGAATTTTGACTTGAAAAATCGCGGGTGAGAATAGGCTATTGCAACTTGATAAGATGAAGGAATTCCGGAAAGAAGCATATGATAATGCCAAAATCTACAAAGCAAAGACAAAAAATGGCATGATAAAATGATCTTGAGGCGAGAATTTCTCCTGGGTCAACATGTATTATTATTTAATTATCGATTGAAATTATTCCTGGGAAAACTGAAATCGAGATAGTCTGAACTGTTTGTCATCGAGCATGTGTTGTCGTTCAGTGCTATTAAGTTGCATTGTAAAGATGGCAACATGTTTTAGGTTAATGGGCAGAGGTTAAAACATTATTTTGGTGATGAAGCCCAGAAAATCCTAAATCTCCTGCTAGAGATGCGGATTCGTGATGATCAGACAAACTCTGGCTGAGACTGTAAACTTAGCGCTTCTTAGGATGCAACCCAAGCCCCTTTTATTGCTTTCGTAGTATTAATTTAGTTTAGTAGTTTTTTTTTTTAAATTTAATTACATCATAGTTGATTTTTGCATTTTTTTAGGAGTAGTATAGTGCATCACATCCCAATCCTTTATTTGTTTTCACGTGCGAGACGCACTTTGATCGAAAAACTGGGCGGCTAAGGTCCTAAAACCTTGCCGCAATGTACAACAGGGAAAACAAGCTTAAGGTAGGTCAGCGCAGCAGCGCTGGTCTGGGGACGCTTGCAATGTGCCTCCGCAAATTAGTACAGGCCCATTTCCTCTTCAAACATTACAACGCCCGTATAGGCGCACTGCAGCGCGTATGCAACCAGACCTTTTTAAAACCGCCCCAGCCCTTATTTGACAAACACATCCCATACACTCCTTTCTCCCTAGAGCTCGACGGGACTCACAAACATTCCACCAAAACTCACAAAAGTTCCCTCCCCTCTCTACAAGGAAACACTCTAGCATCCCACACATCACCCTCATCTTCACCACTCCTCACTTGGTAAGTTTCCTACTTCCAAAACCCTCCCCCATGGTTCTCCCTAATTCGTTATTTTGTTCGATTACATTGTGGTGGTGTTAAACTATTTATGTTGAATTGTGGATTGTGGTGTGATTGAGCATGTTAGAACTAGGTTTGAGTGTTGAATTTTTTGTATTGATTTGTACTAAAATTGAATTTATCATCTTTGTTTGGATGTTTGTTTTGCTAGGCGATCATCATGGGATGAACTAGGAGTAAAGGTAAGGGCAAACAAAAGGCGTCCACCCCAGCGGACTACGACAACAATAGATTCATTAGCGAGGCGGTGCATAACAAATATTTTGGCAAATTAATGACTCGGCGGATCAATGCCGAGCGGGGGTTCCAACAAGGACCGCAGGATGGTCATCTACAGTGCATGATCTGAGAGCGCCATTGGCAAAAGTTGTGTGCACCACCCCTGTCATTTGCACCAATACTTATCAAGGAATTCTTTAACAATGCTAATGATCCCGATGAGGATCCGACAAATGTCTATCTACGTGGAACATAGGTCCCTCGCACCCCTGAGGTGATTGGCGAGTACTATTCTTTAACCGAGGTTGATCACCAAATGTACACATATTTTCCTACTAGCGAGTTGGATCTAGATATGATTTTCCAGGCCCTCTGTCGCCCCGACATTGAATGACACCCTGCCCGAGAAGGTAGGGGTGCACTAGTTTTTTCTCACATGACACTAAGTCATTATAGTCGTGCATGGTACCACTTTCTTTGCCATAACTTGATGCCGACTAGTCATCCCAGTGATGTCACTCCTCCTCACGCCCGGTTGCTCTATGCTATCATAAACAACATTCAATTAGACTGCTGTTATTATCACTGCTTCCATTCATTAGGTTGTTCGCCACCGCAGTACAGGGTGCATGTGCATGCCGACTCTAATTTGCGGCTTGAGTTTGGCCGAGGTATTGTTTTTGGGCAGAATAAGCCCTTGGAGCACTCCAAGGTGCCAATTGACTCGCCCACCATTGCATCCTATGAGGACGCTACTAATAGTGTCCCTGAGCCTCGGGGGGGATATATTATAGACCCTGCTTGCACCCCGCCCGCTCCTACTGCTGCTGCATCAGACGCACCATCTCAGTCCCATCATGTAGTGGGTACTTCCTCTTTGGCCATGGCTTTTTAGGAGGACAGACCCGATGCATGAGTGTTATCTCCAGATGTGGGAGATACGGTGCGTACATCATCGTTTGGCCATGGCTTTTTAGGAGGAGCAGCGCCAATGGCCCAGTGATAGGTGTATGAGAATGCACGTGACTGGGTCCTTGCTCAGATTGTTGGGTAGTTATATCCACAGTTTCCCTTTCCTACACCACTACCTCTAGGACCCGTCACCTACATTTCATCACATGAATCGGATGAGGAGTCTTAGTCCCAGTTAACAGGAAAGTACTTTTCTCACCTCTCCATTGAGGACCATGTCGTTTTAAGTTTGGGGGTGTGGTAGTCTGTTTTTGTTGATTGAGTCGAGTTTTATGTCAAAACAAAATGAAAAAAGTGTCCAGAGTCGAGTTGGGTCATATGTAAAACTAAAAAATTGCATAACTAAATGAATTTGTTGAAAACGAGTTGAACAATCAAAAGAGCATGTATTTGAGCTGTGATTTATTCGTCTTTCCATTAATTCCATCTATGCGCTTAACTCTTTCGATTTATTTGGAGATGATTTATGTGACTGAGTGTTTCTTGTATGATTTAGGTCATCTTTGAACAATCTAGAGCCTAAAATGCCTACCTTTATATTGTATATTTTCCCTAGTGTTCCCCTTTGAACCTTGTAAATCCGTTTCTTTGGCAGCCAATCTAATACTCAGAGCCAACATATGAAAATCCTAATTACCCATCATTCATACACACAAAGTATTGAAAAATGTTGAAAGTTGAGAAGGGTGTGATAAAAAAGGGTATGTGTTTAATTTCGTGAAATTGCCCGAGAAAAGAAAATATGAAACTCCACGTGCAAAGTGTGCAAAAGAATATGTTTAGGGGTTTCGAGAAAAAAATCAGCAGGATTGAAGGTTCATAAAGTGAGAACATTGGGGATGTCAAAAAAGTGAAGGTAGTTGTTAATTGGTGATTCGAAGGAATTGATAATTGTGTGTTTAGGTGATTTGAGCGACTTAATCATATATTTCCCTACCTTACCCTAAACCCACCTTACAAGCTTTGAAAGTCCTATTGATCTTTGTGTTACATTAGCCTACATTAGTGGAGATTAGTGTGAAACACAAGCATATGTATCCGGTAAGCATCTCATCTTGATATTCAGGAAGTGGGTCATTTTGAAAATATTTGATTGCATGAATCTATCTGGATAATGAAAATGGAGTTTGCATGAACATTCCATACTCGTGATGTTAAAATGCATGCTTGATTGGTCATGAAACAAATTTTAAGACGAATGCATTTGGTTGTGAAGTTTTGCAGTTAGTGTGTTTGAGTCAGTTGTCGTTATTCATGTTTCCTTTGTGTCTTGTGTTTTTCAAGAGTTTATAATTGCTTGAGGACAAGCAAATGTCTAAGTTTGGGGGTATTTGCTAAGTTGGTTTTATACCAACATATTGAGTATTCTAGACTAGGATTTTGAGTTGTTTTTTAGTATTTTAGTTTTGTTTGAGTCAATTTCATGTCATTAGTTGTTGTTAGAGAGTCGGTACAAGTCTTGGTAGCCAAAATTGTCAAAAATGCAAAACACATGTTAGAAAGGTAAAATCGCAAGTTAGAATGGAAAAAAGTGGGAAAAAGTTGGGCAAGGTCGAGTGCCAAAGCGCAGGGATCCAAAACTATACAGTAAACACATTGGGAAGCAATGTAGCACCATCGAGAGAGCACGCAACACGCTAGCTGGACATCATGGGCGTAGACAGGCACACACTGCAGTGCCCGATAGGAGGTACCGCAACACGTATCAGGGACAGGGCACATGTGTTTAGGTTGCACTGCAGCGTACGACAGGGGGTGCCACAACAGGCGTCCAAGCAAGAAAGGCCGTTATTTTATTTTCTTGGGCTTTTGACGAATTTTTAGGTCTATAAAAATAACGAATGACGCATGGAACAAGGGTTAGAAATGTTTGAGAGCACAAAGGACAATTTTGAGCAAGGAAAAAGAATTCGGGACGAGATTTGAAGGCATCTATCTTCTGGAAACATAGAGGATTCCTTCTTTAATCATTCTGAATTATTTTTCTAGTATCTTTGTTGAATCCTATCTATGTATAATTATTTATTTATGGGTTTTTGTACATCCAACATGAGCTAAACCTACTTTTCTAGGGGATTGATGTAGCTTATGTTTAAACCTATGTTTTGATTTACAGTTTATGAGATTCGCATGTTAGTTAATATATTTGTGTTATTTGAATTGATTGCATCTGAATTATCTGATCAATAGTTTAGATTGTTTGGCGTGTTTGATTTGACACTCGAGAGAGGTAATTGAATGTCTGACCATAGAATAGCATAACCTAGAATTTCATATTACCGAGAGGTTTATGATCTTTTTAAGCCTGTGATAGAATATTCATTGAGCATATTAGGGTTTAATTTATGATTTTTATAGAGATATCGAAATTAGAGTTGGAACCTTGAATCACTTGGAACTCAAGAGAGGAAGTGATAACTAGTAGGAATATTGGTTTATAGATTAATAATGTGTGTTCAATGAACTAGATTGATAACATAAGGGATAACTAGGTGAATCAGTCCTCTAGAATTCATCTTATAAATGTTTGATAATTTGTTTGAACCAATTGTTAGTTTAATTTTAGTTTTCTTTTTAGTTTAATAAATATCTTTCTCTTTTTGATTTTATATAGAATTAAGCTACTTTAATTATATTACTTAGCATAAAATTCAATAACAATCCCTGTGGAGACGATAACCCGACTTTCAAAAGTATACTAAACTTGACACCATACGTTTGCGGTAAGAGTCTCTCGATCAAGTTTTTGGCGCCGTTGTCGGGGATTGTTTTATCCTATTTTAAACTAATACTATTACCAAGTAGACTTAGTACTAATCTAGAGTAGTTTAATAAATATAAATTCATGTTTATCATTGACTTGTTTGTTTATGCAAGATTCTAAAGATACTAATTTGCTTCCTTTTGATCCAGAGATTGAAAGGACACTTCGAGCAATCGAGAGAGCAGCAAAGCTAGCATAGAATCAATCAATGACAAAAGAAGGGGATAATGAGAACACCAAAAATTTGGTTGTAAATGTGCCATCACACCCCAGGAACAAAAAAGGGCAATCTGGGATTATTTTCGGCCGGCTATGAACCACAACTACTCTGGAATTGTGTGCCAACCAAAAATGTGAATAATTTTGAATTGAAACCGGGCCTCATAAGTATGGTTCAACAGAATCAGTTTAGGGGGGAGTCCAGTGGATGATCCGAATACACATTTGGTGGTGTTCATGGAGATTTGTGACACCATCAAAATGAATGGTGTGTCCGATGAGGCTATTTGGTTAAGGATTTTCCCGTTCTCATCCCGAGATAAATCCAGACAGTGGTTGCAGACATTCGCACCTAGGGAGTATCACTAGCTGGGATGATCTGACTGAAAAATTCATGACAAAGTTCTTCCCTCCCAGCAAAACGCTCCAATTGAAAAGTGAGATAGCTCAATTCCAACAGATCGGCTTTGAGCCACTGTATGAAGCTTGGGAATGGTTTAAGAATCTGTTGAGAAGATGCCCACAACATGGTTATGCGGACTGGCATAGGGTCCAGTACTTTTACAATGGTCTAAACGGGCATACTAGGACAATACTAGATGAAGCAGCAGAGGGCACTTTGATGGCTAAAATTCCAACTGAAGCATTACTTCTTCTTGAAGAAATGGCCACAAATATCTATCAATGGCCCTCTAAGAGACCAGTATCAAGGAAAGTTGTCGATGTTCTTGAGCTGGATCATATGGCGGCATTAACAACTGTCACGCCCCAAACGGGACGCGACGACGATCCACAACTTAAATACAATAACCAAACAGTCTAGACAAATATCAAGAGAACCCAATGAAACAGAGTCTAAATAGCAGCAGAAATAAATAACAAGTATAAATACAACTTACAGTCCACAATCCATAATCCAAATTACATACCCGAAAAATCAACCAAATATAACAACTTAAAGTCAAAGGGTCCTACGCCCTTCAGTTACAAACCGGAATGGAAAGAAATACAAGAGTCCAACAACAACACAAGAAAAGAGTCCAACAACAACAAGAAGAAGTAGTAAATCCAACAAGCGGAGTACAAGGCTCAATCCGTGGTCGGTTCAACATCTTCAACGAAGTCCTCATCTAAGGTAAGAAAATAGGTGGGGATGAGATAGAAATCTCGATGGATGGGGTGATTGTGTGCAAGTGTGGCGATATATAGTTAATGTGAGAAAACAATTATATGAAAACGCGTGAGTATGATGCATGAATTCACACACAGTCCACAAGCGTCGTGATAAATATATTTAAGTAATATACTTATACAGTTCGAGAAAATAGTTCATGGTCACACAGCACTATGTGATTGATCAAGACGGTAGGATTGCGTGCGGAAATGTAACGCCAATCCCACGCAAGCGAGATAATGGTTGCGTCACGGTTTGTAGCGCCAACCAATGCAAAACAAGTAAGCGGTTGCGTACAATTTGTAGCGCCAACCAAATGGGTCCGATAACTCCGGAATCATGTGGATCGATAATGATACCTTTGTTCTTCCTTGTAACTCCCCGGCGGGATGGTCCAAGACCGATCACCTTATCGCTCCATAGTGCAAAGACAAAATCCACAAAGTGGAGCTTGCAAGGCTCGGATCTGTCATAATCATGATTATACCTCAAGTACTACGACCCGCTTCCCTTGGACAAACTCCATCCCTCAGTTGCGGTATTAGGACGATGGGGCCGAAAGAGTGGAATAGCAGCCGAGCTGCCCGGTTCCATCCCCGACGTATCCATTCCGATTGTGAGCTCGACACACCAAGTTGACTCGGCGGAAAGTAAATACAAGTACAATCAACCAGTGCAATCGAGTATTATTGATTCAGAAAGCGATTCGAGAAAATTTTTGAAATAACGCGAGGGCAATTTTGGCGTTGGTGGAGTTTTTGGATGAAGATGATTATCGGAAGGATAAGCAACCTTCGATATCTTGAAACATTAGGTGGAACATAAGTCCCGTTATAGATTCAAATCGTAAGGCGAGGAAGTCGCTCCGCGATCGGGTATTAATCGGTCAAATTGATCCGATAAGTCAAGAGTTTTTGGGAAAATAAAATACTTTAATTAAATCTCCAAGTCAGAGGTTCCAGGGCTATTTTAGTAAAAGAGAAAATAATTTGAGTTAGGTCCTTTATAAAGGAAGAGTTGTAATTTAGCCCCGTTTTGTAAAAACCAACACTTTTGGGGTTAAAAATTGAATAAATAAATATCCCGACCTTGAACAATTATGAGGTCAGTTCCTAAATTCTCTAAATTGTTCAGAGATTCAGGTTTTTAAAGTTTTGAGGTCGAGTTTTTATAAAATTCTCACATTGGCCCCAAATTTGTAAAAATTGCCAATTCGGACCTTAAGTTTAAAATAATCGGAACTCACAAACCGGAAGGGCTTTTAATGTGATTCTAGTTGGAAAATGTCACTAAAGTTAGTGAGATATTGGGAAAAAAGCAGTTTTTAAAAGAAATAAGTGTAGGTCCTTTAACTTTTGAAAATCTCATTTTTGTCCCATTTTGAAATAATTGGCTTTAAGGCTTTTAGGGTTCCAATTGTTATGAAATTTGAACCTTGGATCCAAAATATAATTAAGTTATAGTTAAGTTAGTATTTCCAGGTGCATGGGCTGCATAAGTCCTGGAAATTTCATTTGAGTCCTCAAGTTTAGTATTTTACACATTAGTCCCTCAATTTTAGTAAAATTGCTTTCCAAGCCCTAACCACTTGGATTTTTGGAATACTTTTAAAATATGTAATTCCCAGTATCTTAGGAGTAAAAATTTCAAATTTTAAAGTTTAGGTCTGGTGCAGTTTTAAAAATTGCAAAGTAGCCCTTAAACTTTCAAAATTTTACAATCTAGTCCTTGGGCTTTTAAAGGTTGATTTTATTTATCTTAAAACTCTTAAAACTTTATTAAAATGTTCAAAAGTCATTTTTGAACCTGAGAACAGTCCCAAAAATCGAAATTTGCACAGAGGCCCTTTAACTTTTATTTTCTTGCAATTTAGTCCACCAACTTTCCATTTTTACATTTTTAAGTCCAAAATTGAAATTTAATCAATTATGCTCGACTTGTCCAGGTTATAAGTCATCCAAAACATGAATTTAAAGATCATACACATGCATATCCAATACATACAAGAATTCATTAAATAAAACATTAAATTGCACATGCATGCACCTAAAATTCAATAAATAGTAATTTTGAGCATCTCTTGAGAATTTTCATGATTTGATACATAAAATTGACATGCAATACATATATTATATATCTCAAGGCTCATAATCAAAATTTCTACATGCAATTTAGTAAAAACACCTAATAGTTGGAAAGTATTTTTCCACCCACCTTAAAATTGGAAATTGTGAAATAAAAGGATAAATTTCACAATTTTTGGATGAGGCTTCTTAGGTCAGCTCCTAAGTCAAGAAATATAAAAAATTTGGAGTTAGAAAAATGAGAGAAAAATTAAGGAGAAAAAAGAATGAGATAAGGAAATGAGAAGGACTACACTTTACCTTGTGTAGTAGGTGTTTGGAGACTAGTTGAAGCTTAAAAATTGGAAATTTTGGTTCAACTCCAAAATCACCTAAGGTCAGACCCTATTTCTCAAAAATGAAAAAGGGGTGTTAAAATTTGAAAAAAAAAATAGAAAGGAGAGGAAAGGAGGGTTCTAGTGTCCAATTCTTACCTTATAGTCTAAATCTCTACTAGTTGTTCTTCAATTCTTGAAGTCCTTCTTCAAGATGGTGTCAAGCTCTAATCTTCAAATGGTCTTCTAAATGTACCTCCAAATCAAATTCAAACTTAAGTTAAGAAGGTGGAAGAGATGAACTAGGTGATATCAAATATGGATTGAAGATGAATTTTCTTACCTTGTGGTATAGGTGTGTTCGAAATTTTTGAAGAATAAGGAGGAAAAATCTTGAAAATTTTCTAAGTGTTGAAGAAGAAAGTGAGAAGAAGAGTAGAGAGAAGTTGGGAGTTTAGAGAGAAGGAGGAGGATTTTATGTAGGAGATGAATGTGTTAGTGAAAATGTTTAACAAAATTTTTGAAACAAAAGGCCTCATGGCCGTCCATATTGATGAGAGAGGGGGGAGAAATTTTGTTCAAATTGTGTCTTGCATTTTGCCTCTTGCATGGGGAACATTTTGAAGGTCAAATGTATGGGCAATAGAATGTTTGAATGGAATGTTGGAAGACTTCCAACATGTTGGCAAAAATAATATTAAAGAAGTAATGTAAGAGATGATGTGTATAATGTTTGAATTAATGATATAATTATACACAAGATGACTAATATAAGGTGTAGGTGTATAAGAGTTGGATGATATTTTTACTCCAAAATTTCCATGTTGGCCGTCCACTATGAGGGCATTATGGTAATTTCATATATTTTTTTTGTCCCAAATTTTATGATAATAGATGAAATATATCAATCTCCAAAATAATTAGTGATTTCTTGATCACTTATGAGTCTCATGATCACTTAATCTAAATAAAAATCTTAATTCTATAAGGTAAAAGTCTCTAAAATAAATAGTGTCTTAAAATTCTAAGGTGACTAATAAATACAAAAATAGTAATAATGATCAACCAAGTGATCATAATTGCAAAATAGAATTAATAAAGATCATGATCACAAGTAATTAAATAAAATAAAATAAAATACAAAATATATATATTATTAAAAATTACCCGTCAAAATGACGCGGTAAAATAGTCGATCAAATGTATAAACGACAATAAGGATCAATTATAAGCTCGGAAAAAAATTGGGGCTTCACAACAACTCAGATATCTTCATTGTCGAAATAATTGGCCATCATGAATTCGGGTGGAACACTGCAACAAACCAAGACACCACCAGCGGCCATTTAAGAGACTACCACATTCAATGCCGAGCAAGCCAACTATGTGAATAACCGGGGTTTTAACAATCGATGTACTCAATTACCAACTCATTATCATCGGGAACTTCACAATCATGAGAATCTCTCCTAGAGCAATAACAGAAACATGTTGAATCCACCTCCAGGTTATTCCAATCCATCTAGCTCTAATGAACCAGTAGGAATATTAGTCTATAGATTAATAACGTGCGATTAATGAACTGGATTGAGAACATAGGGGATAACTAGGTGAATCAACCATGTGGAATTCATCTTTTAAGTGTTTGATTATTTGTCTGAACCAATCGTTAGTTTAATTTTAGTTTTCTTTTTAGTTTAATAAACATCATTCTCTTTTCGATTTCTAGATAAAATTAAGCTATTTTAATTATAGTACTTAACATAAAATTCGATAATAATCCTTGTGGAGACGATAGTCCCACTTTCAAAACTATTTTTACTAAAACTTGACAATGTACGCTTGCGGTAAGAATCTCTCAATCAGCGGGTCAAGGGTGGATCCTATTAGACCCAGGACCAACCCTAGAACCCATTTAACTAGGTCTAGACCCACCCTGGTGGGGCGGGTATGATATGGGGTCAGGTTTTAACTGCCCTATTGCCATCCCTATGAACAACAATATTTTTAACGTCTTTCATATCCACAAAACTGTTGCAGAAATATGGAATGCTATAAAAAAACAGGTATGTTAATGAGGAAGCTGGTGATAAGGATTTTTTAGTTAATAGGTATATTGATTACAAGATGGTGAATACTAAACCTGTTATTGATCGAGTGAATGAGTTAAATGATATAGCAACAGGATGTGATGATGTTGGTGAATCCATTTATGAGAATTTCCAAGTTTCTACTATCATTGGTAAACTTTCACCTTCATAGAATGATTACCAAAAGAAACTGAAACATAAGAAGAAATCTATTTCATTGGATGAACTTCTGCAAGGCATCCAAATTGAGACTGAAAGTCTTAAAAGGGATGGTTCAGTTTCTTTGTTTAATGATGGTATGAATCAAGTGAAAGAAAAGAACCTTCAAGGAAATTCTAAGGGAAACCAAGGAAAATCCAATAAGATGAAAAATTATGCGAAGAATGATAATGGGAATATCATGAACAAAAAAGAAGAAATGACCCTGCTACGTTTGTGGCAAACGTGGTCACTTGGCCAGGGAATGTCGCCATCACAAAGGACCAAAGAAAACAGAAGAAACAAATTTGGTAGAGGATGGTTTTGTTGCTATTCTCACATAAATGTGTTGTCAATGACATGGATTTCAATTGGTGGGTTCCTTCGGGAGCAACTTGTCACGTTACACCAAACAAACGTTTATTCAAAACTTAAGAGGAGTTAAATTAAGCAAAAAATAGTCTACATGGGAAACTCTTCGACAAGTGAAGTTTTGGACAAAGGAAATGTACTTCTTCCCCTCTCTTCTAGCAAAACTTTAACTCTGAAAAATGTATATCATATCCCCTCTATGCGGAACAATCTTGTATCAGTCAACGAGTTGGACATAATGGTTTTAAAGTAGCTTTTGAGTCCCAGAAAATGATTATTACTAAGAAATGATCATTTGTACTTATTGAGCATTGAGAATAAAATTACTAGTTCCTACTATTCTATTGACTTTTTTAATTCTGCTAATGATTTATGACATTTTAGATTTGGACATATTGATATGCATGTTATTGATCGTATGATAAACTGTGATTTTATTCCTAAGTGTTCAAGTACTTAATCTATGAAAACATGTGAATGTTGTGCACAATATAAGTTGATGAAAACTTCTTTTAAAAGTGTAGTTAGAACAACTGGCTACTTGAACTTTTTCGTAAAAATATATGTGACAATAAAGAGCATGTTACTAGAGGAGGAAAATGTTATTTTATCACATTTATTGATGATTTTTCAAAGTATTCTTATGTGTATTTGTTAAGAACCAAGGATGGGGCCCTTAATAAGTTTAAAATCTTCAAGAAAGGAGTTGAAAATAACACCTATTTAAGGATCAAGAGATTGAGATCAGATAGAGGTGGTGAATATCTATCAAATGAACTTATATAATTTTGTTTACAAAATGGTATAGTAAGAGAATTTTCAGCACTAAATACACCACCTCAAAATGGAGTAGCCAAAAGAAAAAATTGATTCTTATTGGACATGGTTAGTGTTATGCTACAACACTCGAAATTACCAAAGCATTCTTAGGAGAGGCACTATTAAGTTCTTGTTACATAAGTAACAAAACTATGAATAAGAAACATACGAAAACTCCATATGAATTGTTGGTTGGGAATAAACCTAGAATTAAACATTTGAAGGTATGCGGTTGAATTGCATATGTTTGTGATGCAACTTGAAGAGGCAAAAAACTTGGAAGTAAAGCTATGAAATCTATTTTTATTGGTTATTTTGTAATGAGTAAAAAATATAGATATCTTAGGCTTTCTGATAATAAAGTGTTTGAAGCTACACATACTATTTTGTTTTATGAAAATTCGACTGTTAAGGATGTAGATAAGTTAGTGTTAGAGATTGTTTTAATCGCAAGTCTACGATGTCATGTTTTAATATAGTGAAAGTAAGGTTGTCGCATCCATAGGGAATAATTATCGAATTGTTGCTAAGTATTATAATATAATAGTCCAACTTTATTTAGAAATTCAATATTTGATGGAATTGATTATACTAGAATAATAATAGTAATTTAGAAAACACTACAAAAATAAAAATGAGACTATCCAAATGATCAAATGAATTCTAGAGGTGTGATGAATATAGTTTTCCCTTATGTTATCAATATGGTTTATCAATTACAAAATACCAATTTATAAGTCAAGATTTCCACAATAATCATTTCCACTCTCGAGTGCCAAATGATTTTAGATCACAATTGGGAAATCAATATCTCTATAAAAATCACCAATTGAAATCTCAATAAAAACTATGAATTTTAATAAATGACTTCAAAGGATTTACAAATCTCTCAATTCTAGGAAATCCTAGGTTATGCATACTTCAAGGTCATGTATTCAATTACATTTCTCAAGTGTCAAATCAAATACTCCAAACAATGTAAATTATTGATCAAGTAATTTAGAAGGAATAGATCCAAATAGCACAAATAAATTGAGAAATCTAGACTGACAAACCACAATTTCAAAACATAAGTTCAAACATAGATTACATCATCCCTCTTGAATTATAGAGTTTAGCTCATGACATAAGAAAATGAATCCATAGCAATACAACAACACATTTTACAAGATACAAGGGAAGCAACAAAATAAAGATCAAGAGTAGAGAAATCTTCTCTATTTCTAGATGATAGAAACCTTCAATCTTCTTCTCCAAGTCTTTCCCAAGATATTTCAAGCCTTCTTCCTTGTCTTCTAGCTATATTGTTGGCTTACAAGGGTCCAAGATCCCCCATTTCACGCCCCAAGGTCTCTATTTATAGCCCCATAAAAGTCCAAGAAAAAGGTAGGCTAGTATAGGAAATTCCGCCCAGGGGCGTTGCGGTGCCCGGCCTTGGCGCTATAACACTGCAGCAAGGAGATGCCCGGCTGCTGTAGCGCTCACCACCCGAGCGCCCGGTGCTACGACGTTGGCGCTGCGCGCCACGCGAGTCGACTCTGCCCATTTTTTTTGGCCCCCATCTTTGCTTTGCAGCGCACGGGGCTTGGGTTTTCTTTGTCCCGGTGATGTTGTCCAAAAATGCGATTTTTGCGATTTTTTCTCATTTTCAAGTGCGATTTCTTCCTTCCAAGCATATTTTTCGTCGTTTTCTTCATTTTTGCTACCAATACCTGTATTGACTCTTCATCGACACTTAATGAAATAAATTAGACTCTAACAACTTTAAAACACCAAAAAACAATACAATATTCTAGTCTAAAATACTCGATTTGTTGGTAAAATACCAACTTAACAAATACCCCCAAACTTAAACTATTGTTTGTCATCAAACAATTACTACTCTAAAACGAAAAATACAAGACACAACAATACAAACTAACTACAACACTTCACAACCAATATCATTTCTGTCATTACTCATTTCACTATCAATCAAGCATGAATTTTGACATTGTGATCAAATGTGTTGAATGTTCATGTCAATTATGTTTACATTATTCAAATAGATTCATGCAATTAAGTGTTATCAAAATGATCCACTTCTAAATATCAAGAAATAATATTTACCGGATTTCATAAGCTTGTCATTCACATTAATCTCCACTAATATAGGCTAATGTAACACAAGGATCAATAGGACTTTCGAGGCTTGTAATGTGGGATTAGGGTAAGGTAGGAAAATATATGATTAAGTAGCTCAACTCACCCAAACACACAATTATCACTTCAAATAACCAATCGCCAACCAAAATAGTTACATTCACTTTTATTGAATTCTCAATTGTTCTCCTCTTATGAACTTCAATTTTTTTTGGAAACCCCTAACTTAAATTTTTGCATATTTCTATACATGGGATTTCATATTTTCTTTTTCTCGGGCAACTTCATACAAGTGACACATAACCTACTTATTATACCCTCATCCACCTTCAACATTCTTCTATACTTTATGTGATGAATGATGGGTAATTAAGATTAATTTATCACATGTAGGCTCAAAATAAAAATTTTGGTTGCGAAAGAATGAGTTTAACAGGCTCAGACAGGACACTAGTGAAATTATAAATTATAAAGGTAGGCATTTTTGGCTCTAGCTTATTAAAAGATGGCCTAAATCATTTCCTTAATGTTACTTCACCTAGGATTTTGCCTCGACTAGTGATCAAACAAGTTCTAGAATCCGGTGGGATCATACAAGAAACACTCAGCTTCACCAATCATTGTCAAATAAATTAACAGAATTATGCATGTATATGAAATCAATGAAGCAAAACCTAGATCACCATTAAAAACATGCTCTTTTGATACTTCAACTCATAATCAACAACTTTACTTAGTCATGCAGTTCTACGGTTCAACAAACAACTCGACTCGACTTAACTCGACTCGACTCGATTGTTTTTACACGACTCAATAGACGCAAAATAAACAAATACAGATTACTACCCCCCAAACTTAGAATGAACATTGTCCCTAATGGAGAGTGAGAGAGATTTTCCTGGTAGCCGAAATGCCTAGGACTCCTCATCCAAGTCATGTGGTGGAAGATGGACAATAGGACCCGGTGGTGGTGGTGTCGGGAATTGGAACTGTGGGTGCGCCTAGCTAAATATCTGTGCGAGAACTCTATTGTGCTCATTACTCTTCCCTTGCATCTCTGTGGCATTGCTCTGCTACAAAAGCAATAGCTAGTCGAAAATGAGCCCTTCTTAATTCTTGTACCTCGCGAAATAACACATCTAAAGGGTCGTCATCATCATATGAGCATGTGGAATGAGAATGGCCCGCTACTGAACCGGATGGAGCATCAATACTCTGTGACTGGGCTTGAGCATCAGGCTCAACAGGTGGGAGGGCAAAATCAGGATCAAGGATATATCAAGCCCCCTTTGGATTAGGCACGCTGCCGGCCCACTCTTCATAAGAATCAATAATGGCCAAATTAATAGGCCCTTTAGGCCTTTCCAATGGCTCAAACTTATCCCACGTAATACTCTCTTTCTTACATAGACCACATATTAAAGTTGGGTCAAACTGGATGTCAGTAACTATAGCATATAAAAGATTGGCTCTGCTCTTCGTGACGTCACTGACATGCTTGGTTGGCATTAAATTATGACATTTGAAGTAAAACCAAGCTCGCCCATACTGACTTAGCCGAGTGTGGGGAAAATAAAGAGAGCCACCCGTAACTTTGATAGGACGTACTTCAGTTCCAAGTCAGCATAGGGTATTACAAATTGTCTCCAAATCTGGTGGCTGCGACAGGAATTTGACGTACGGCGAGTGATCCACCTCAGGTAGTCCATAATACTGTCTAATTGTTTCTGAATCAATGGACACATATTCTCCACGTATAAAAATCTCCTCGAGATTGTCAATTAAGAGATTTGTATTTTGCATAAAATTCCCAAACAACATTTGGTGCGAATGGTCCGGGTTGAGCACAAAGCTTCTTCCATCGTCTTTGGTGTATCATATTTGCAAGATCACCATCATTTGACCCCAGCTGCAATCCCCTTTCCGCTGTTATGCTTAGTTTATCATTGAAGAGTTCTTGTGCCTCCAAGCTAATGAAATGGCTTGTATCAAATTCTTGGGAGGTGCACGCCTTGTTTTTGCCTTTACTTGTTTTCTTCGACCTCACCATTTAACTGATCGCATAATGCCCTGCAAAATGACACAAAACAAGACAACACATAGAACACACAATACAAATTAGGGGTTAGGAATTCTCGCAATATCTCGAAAATTACGCATCCTTGTCCTCAATTCATGATCAAATTGTATTTAGTAAACAATGAGGACAAGAATTAAATGCCTAGGTGTAAGATTTTTCATTGACACATTTTGACAAACACCTTGTGGGCATATAGGTAAAGTAGAGATGAACACCAAATTCAAGGATTAATTCATGCCCAATAATCAACACCAACCTAATTCTAGTACATAATAATCTTATATCACAACAATTTATCAAATAATTAATCATGAATTTCGAAATTGAAATGATATTGAGACATTCTTCACATTTTAAGATGAGGCTTCAAAACTTGGAGAAAATGGTGTACAATTTAAGCAACTTACCTAAATGATAGAGAAGATGAAGATGATGATTAAGATGCTCAATTGTCCACTTGAATGATGCAAGATTAAAGGTGTTGTATGAATATTTGAAAGAAAAAGAGAAGAGAGGCATGAGAAGTTTAGTATGTGATGTTTGTGTGAGAAACTAAGCGCATGGCATTTAATCTGGAAAAAAAAACGGCAACGCCCGAGCATGCTCACCTTTCTATTCGATTTCCTGCCTTGGCACTGCAGCGCCCGCCCTCTACTTTTAATTTTTATATATTTTTTTAATTTAAATTAAAACAAACCAAAATAAAAAAAAAATGAAATCACACTAGAATTAAATCACCCAAAATTCACTTGGGTTTCCTCCCAAGAAGCGCTAATTTTATAGTCGTTAGTCGGACTAATTACTCGGGCTCAAGAAATTTCGTCACCAAGTGGAAGATTTAAAACCTTCCTTGCTTCATCCCCGAAATAATGTTTCAATCGTTGTCCGTTCACTTGGAATGAATCCCCATCTTTTCCTCTCAACTCGACGGCACCATAGGGAAATACATGTTCAATCACAAATAGCCCGGACCATCGTGATTTGAGTATACCTGGAAACATTTTCAATCTAGAATTGAACAATAACACTTATTGGTCGAGTAAGAATTCATGTCGCAAAATCATTTGATGCCATTTCTTTGTTTTTTCTTTATAAATTTTGGCATTTTCGCATGATTCGTGATGAAATTCTTCCATTTCATTTAATTTAAGTAATCAGTTTTCACCAGCCACTTTTAAGTTAAAATTCAATTTCTTAATTGCCCATTAAGCTCGATGCTCAAGTTCAACCAGCAATTGGCACGCTTTACCAAACACCAATCGATATGGTGACATACCAATGGGTGTTTTGTAAGTCGTGCGATAAGCCCATAAAGCATCATCGAGCTTTTGTGCCCAATGCTTTCAATTAAAACTCACAGTTTTCTCAAGAATTTGTTTCACTTCACGATTGGAAATTTCGGCTTGGCCATTAGATTGAGGATGGTAACCAAACGCAATCTTATGGCGCACACCAAATTTAGCGAAAAGGTTATTAAATAATTTATTACAAAAATGCATGCCTTCATCACTTATAATAGCTCGAGGAGTACCAAACCGACCTAAAATATGCTTGTGCAAGAATTTTAGTACTACCTTAGCATCGTTCGTTGGTGTAGCAATCGTCTCTACCCACTTGGAGACGTAGTCAACCACGAGCAAAATGTATAGGTTTCCATAAGAAGCAGGGAATGGCCCCATAAAATCGATACCCCGTACATCAAACAACTCCACCTCCATTATATTTGTCAAAGGAAGCTCATGACGCCGTGAGATGTTACCAACCCGTTGGCATCGATCACATGTCTTCACAAAAGCATAACAATCCTTGAATAAAGTTGGCCAATAAAAACCAGATTGTAGTACTTTTGTAGCTGTTTGGGTTGGCCCAAAATGTCCCCCGTAAGATGAGGAATGACAATGCTGAAGAATTTCTCCAATTTCTTCCGTAGGAACACAATGGCGAATTATAGAATCAGTGCATCGTTTGAACAATAACAAATCATCCCACAAATAAGACTTAACATCATGTAGGATTTTTTTCTTTTGGTGCAAAGTCAAGTCTGATGGAAAAACTCCTCCTACGAGGTAATTAACAAAATCTGCGTACCAAGGTAATGATGTCTCGGCACGCATAATTTGTTCATCAAGAAATGATTCTTTTGTTGGACTTTCAATAACCTCGTAAGGTTGCTCAAGGCGGGATAGATGGTCGGCAACCACATTTTCACTTCCTTTTTTTATCACGAATCTCAATATCAAATTCTTGCAAGAGCAAAATCCATCGAATTAAACGAGGTTGTGTCATTTTTGAGAAAGAATATCAGATTGCCGCATGATCCGTATCAACAATCATTTTTGTACCCACCAAGCAAGCTTAAAATTTATTGAATGCAAGAACTACCGCCAATATCTCTTTTTCTGTGGTGGTGTAGTTTTGTTGGGCGTTGTCCATGATCCTGCTCGCATAGTAAATTGTGTTGAAAATTGTCTCGCATTTGACCAATAACGGCACCCACTGCATAATCATTTGCATCGCACATAAACTCAAATGGATGGGTCCAATCAGGCACTACCATAATAAGAGCTGAAACAAATGCCTTTTTTATCTATTCAAATGCCAGTAAATAAGACTCGTCAAAGCAAAAGATAGCATCTTTTTCAAGGAGATTACAAAGAGGTTTAACCATTTTTGAAAAATCTTTTATGAATCTCCTGTAAAATCCTGCGTGCCCTAAAAAGCTTCTTATTGATTTCACATTTGAAGGTTGGGGTAGCTTTTCAACAACCACAACCTTCGCCCTATCAACTTCCAAACCTGTACAAGAAATATGATGCAAGTACAATCCCTTTTTTGACCATAAAGTGACATTTTTCCCAATTAAGTACAAGATTAGTTTTCTCGCAACGTTGCAAAACAAGAGATTATGCAAAAAATGGTCAAAAGAAGTGCCAAAAATAGAAAAATCGTCCATAAAAATCTCCATGATCTCCTCAACCATACCATGAAAAATTGCCACCATACACCGCTAAAAAGTAGCAGGTGCATTACATAATCCAAATGGCATCCTGCGAAATGCAAAAGTACCATATGGACATGTAAAGGTAGTCTTTTCTTGATCCTCCAGGGCAATGGCGATTTGATTATACCCTGAATAGCCATGAAGAAAACAGTAGTATTCGCACCCTGCCAGTCTGTCCAACATTTGATCAATAAAGGGGAGGGGAAAATGATCTTTACGAGTAGCTTTATTTAATTTTTGGTAATCAATACATACTCACCAACCTGTGACAGTTCGTGTAGAAATTAATTCATTGTTATCATTTTTCACAACTGTCATACCCCTTGTTTTAGGGACAACCGGTACCGGACTCACCCATGAACTATCAGAAATCGCATAAATAATACATGCCTTTAGCCATTTTAGAACATCATCTCTCACTACCTCTTTGATTGCGGGATTAAGTCGTCTTTGGTGTTCAATAGATGGTTTATAAGATTCTTCCATTAAAATTATGTGCATTACAAAGGAAGGACTTATACCTTTCAAATCAGAGATATACCAACCCAAAGCCGACTTATGCTCACGAAGCACATGCAACAACTTTTCCAATTCGGTTGAAGATAATGAAGTAGAAACAATTATCGGGTAAGTTTAATCTTTTTCCAAAATGCATATTGAAGATGTTCAGGAAGTTTCTTTAGTTCTAAAGTACCTTTTGGAATATTTTCAATATTATCATTTTCTAATTCTTCCTTTGGTTTTTCTTTTTCAACTTGTTTAGCATCAAGGGACAAAATATACTCAAGAAAGTCAATGTCATCAATAACTTCGTCATCACATTTCATTATTGATTTAATCAAACAATGTTCTAACGGATCTTTTAAATCTTGTTTTATAACCTCCATTTGAGCACATTGTTCGATCATATCAATAAAATGACATGTTTGAGGTTCTTCTTGAAATTTCATTGCTTTATAAATATTAAACAAAACCTCATCATCATTTACCCGTAATGTTAACTCCCCTCGTTGCACGTCAATTAAAGCTCATCCCGTTGCTAGAAAAGGTCTTGCAAGAATCAAAAGAATTTCATGATCTTCCTCTATATCCAACACCCCAAAGTCCGCCGAAAATATGAATTTATCCACTTTGATCAAAAATCTTCAATCACTCCTCTTGGGTAGGTGAGTGATCTATCGTCTAATTGCAATGTGATGGTGGACGAATTTACCTCTTCAAAGCCAAGTTTCCTGAAAATAGATAACGGCATAAAATTAATGCTAGCACCCAAATCACAAAGAGTTTTATTAAAGAAAGAATCACCAATAGTGCAAGGGATAGTGAAACTCCCCGAATCTTTTAATTTTTGTGGTAGCTTTCTTTACAAGATGGCGCTACACTCTTCTGTGAGATTGACCGTCTCATATGCCTCCAACCTTTATTTTCTCGACATCACACCCTTCTTGAATTTTGCATAATTTGGCATTTGCTCAAGTGCATCGGCAAAAGGAATGTTGATGTGAATTTTCTTAAATATTTCCAAGAACTTGGAAAATTGAGAGTCCAATTTTTTTTTTTCTGAAACCTCTGTGGAAAAGGAAGAGAATTTGGTAGTGTATTATCAGAAACAGAAATTGGTTTTACCTTAGGTTTCGCAATTTCTGATTGCTTGTCAATGCCTTCTTCATTGTGGAGTGTTTCAGAGCATGTTTTTTGTTCATTGGTGGCATGAGTAGGCATTTTTGGTTCATCATATTCAGTTCCACTTCTCAACTTAATGGCCTTGCAATGCTCATGTGGGTTCATCTCGATGTTACTTGGAAACATTTCAACTTTTTGTTGTGAATTAATAGCCGTAGCCATTTGGCCCACTTGTGTCCCCAAAGATTTGAGGTGACTCTCTATTGTTGTAACCCTTGAGCTTAAATTGTCCATGTTAGAATCGGTCTTGTTCATCCTTGCTCGTGTTTCTACAAGGAATGAGCTAAGTAATTCTTCCAAAGATGGATTTTGTTCTCCCACGTGTGTACTCGTACTTGCTTGATTTTGAAATCTCGGAGGTGGTGGTAACACATTTCTCATATTGCCATATGAGAAATTTTCATGATTGCGAAGTCCCGGATGATAATGTGTTGGCAATTGATTCCCTCTATTGTTGAATCCCCAATGGTTCACATAATTGGTTTGCTCCATTTCGGGATTCACCACCTTTTGATTTAATTCCATGACAACCTCTGTTTGTTATTTTCCACCCGAATTTAGGGTGGCAATTTGCTTTGACAAGGCGGAAATTTGAGAGGCCAAAGAGGACATAGTATCAAGTCAAGAACACCGACGATTTTCCTTGGCGTGGATCTCTCAGAAGGCCATTGATAACTATTGGCAGCCATTTCTTCTAGCAAAAGCATGGCTTCACTTGGAATTTTAGCCATCAATGTAGCTCCTGTTGCAGCATCTATAATAGTTCTCGAATAACCATTCATACCATTGTAAAAGTACTGAATTTCTGTCAATCTGCGTACCGTGTTTTGGACACCTCTTCAATAATTCCTTGAATCACTCCCAAGCTTCATAGAGTGGTTCAAAGTCAATCTTTTGAAATTGAGCGATTTCACTCTTCAATTGAAGTGTCTTGCTAGGTGGAAAGAATTTTGCCATAAATTTTTCAGTGAGATCATCCTAACTAGTGATACTTCCAGGTGGAAAAGTTTGAAGACATAGTCTAGCTTTATCACGAAGTGAGAACAAAAATAACCTCAACTGAATAGCTTCATCGGGAACCCCATTCATTTTTATAGTGTCACATATCTCAAGAAATATAGACAAATGAGCATTCGGGTCGTCTACAACACTTCCCCTAAACTGATTTTGTTGCACCATGTTTATAAAGGTCGGTTTCAATTCAAAATTATTTGAATTGATAGGTTGGTGAACAATGCCCGAATAATTTTGATTCGTGGTTGGTCGAAAATAATCCCGAATGACCCTCTCCGGAGGTGCAATAATAGGTATCCACAGGGAATAATTATCGAATTGTTGTTATGTATTATAATATAATAGTCCAACTTTATTTAGAAATTCAATATTTGATGGAGTTGATTATACTAGAATAACAATATTAATTTAGAAAACAATACACAAATAAAAAATGAGACTATCCAAATGATCAAATGAATTCTAGAGGTGTAATGAACCTAGTTTTCCCTTATGTTATCAATATGGTTTATCAATCACAAAATACCAATTTATAAGTCAAGATTTCTACAATAATCATTTTCTCTCTCCAGTGCCAAATGATTTTAGATCACAATTGCGAAATCAATATCTCTATACAAATCACCAATTGAAATCTCAATAAAAACTATGAATCTTAATAAATGACTTCAAAGAAATCACAAATCTCTCAATTCTATGAAATCCTAGATTATGTTATTTCAAGGTCATGTATTCAATTACCTTTCTCAAGTGTTAAATCAAATACTCCAAACAATCTAAATTATTGATCAAGTAATTTAGAAGCAATAGATCCAAATAGCACAAATAAATTGAGAAATCTAGATTGACAAACCACAATCTCAAAACATAAGTTCAAACATAGATTACATCATCCCTCTAGAATTATAGAGTTTAGCTCATGATAGAAGAAAATGAATCCATAGCAATATAGCAATACATCTTACAAGATACAAAGGAAACAACAAAATAAAGATCAAGAGTTGAGAAATCTTCTCTATTTCTAGATGATAGAAGTCTTCAATCTTCTTTTCCAAGCATTTCCCAAGATATTTCAAGCCTTCTTCCTTATCTTCTAGTTGAATTGTTGGCTTCCAAAGGGTCCAAGATCCCCCATTTCACGCCCAAGGTCTCTATTTATAGCCCTACAAAAGTCCAAGAAAAAGGTAGGCTGGCAAAGCACCGCAGCAAGGAGATGCTCGGGATCTGCAGCGCCCAGGCCTGAGCGCTGCAATGCTCGCCCTGAGTGCCCCGACACTGTAGCGCCCATGTGAGTCAGCTCTCTTTCCCATTTTTGGCGGCCCCCAGCCGATGTTTGTCCAAAAATGCGATTTTTTCGATATTTCTCATTTTCAAGTGCGATTTCTTCCTTCCAAGCACATTTTTCTTCGTTTTCTTTATTTTTCGGCTACCAAAACCTGTATTAACTTTTAATCGACACTTAATGAAATAAATTGGACTCTAACGACTCTAAAACACCAAAAAACAATACAATATTCTAGTCTAAAAAACTCAATTAGTTGGTAAAATACCAACTTAACAGTTAGATTTTAACAAAGACTTCTTAAACGAGACTGACTTACAAGTTGTATCTAAATCAGACTTTAAATCTGATGTTGGAACATCTACAAGTGACGAACATTTATATGAGGATGAAAATGAACAATCTTTTGAGTTGAGGAGTAAGAGACGTAGAATTGAAAAGAATTTTGGTTTGATATGTTAACTTATGTTCGACCACTAAAATCCTATAAAAAGGTTTAACAATCCTCGCAAGAGAACGAGATCAATTGTAGAGTAGCAAGTTAACCACATGTCGTATCTCAAGGAAGACTTAGCCGGCAAATAATTATTATATATCACAATAAATAGAAAATATATTATAAACTCTCTAACCAAATTTGTGATTTTAATTAGCTAAAGAAAAACAAATAAAAAGACCAATTAAAACTCAATATAATTAAACCCGGAGAAAAATGATATGGATGAAAGTCTAGGATTTCTGAATCATCTCATCAAACTTGCAAGCAGAATATCAATTAATTGATCATGCAATTAACAAATATAAAAAATACGTAAAAACTAGGCCTAGATCGGATAACTCATGTATTGACATATTAGGGCAGTCCCTACATAATTTGCTATTTGCATTAAGCCAAGTTGGATAATACATCTCTGATTCGTATAAATTTAGCATAATTTCTTCTCTTGATCTCAATTATTCGCAAAACAATCAAAGGTTAACCATATATTCAATTATCAAATAAAGCAATTCATTCGAATTAGTTAATACTCATGCTTGTTTGTTTGAAAAAAATCATCATAATCATAGAACAATTAAATTTGTCCATGTTTGTAGATGGATACAACAATTCAATTGAAAGGAATAGATGAATTATAAACATGATAATTTAATAAAAACAATCACCAACCAATTGAAAATCAGATAAAGAATATGAGAAAATATTATGCTTTGATCTAGCCGCAAAATATCTCCGGTGGAAGAACAAGCTTTCCCTAATGTTGGATGTAGTGAAAATAACAAACTAGGGTTTAAAAGTGCTAAAAAGTATAAGTGTTCGAAAATATGGGCTCCCCAAGTCTTATTTATAAGCCTAGAGTCCTATACAAGGCGGAAGAGCCACAAAACAAAGAAAAATACAAAATTTCATGTTCTGCAAGTCGCCGTGTGCGTCCACGTAAGGTGCTACGTGACCGCGTGTGCACAAGACGAATTGTCTCTATGCATCGTGCGCGACCGTGTGCCTTTTGTGCACGTCCATGCACCCTTGAAAGGTCGGCATTTGTTCTCGGTATCTTCTTATTAATTGTAGTTCTATTTCTTAGCTTTCCATAACCACTTGAATGACCTCAATATCAATTTTCTAGAGAGAGTTAGTCCAAAATACTAAGACGTTTCATTTCCAACATCTCCTCACTTGATTTGTAGTTTTACATGATTTTAACCAATCCAAACATCTTTATTTACATTTCATACCAGATATAGACATTGTCGAACTCTCTCTTTGCTTTCTAATGGCATAAGAATTAGGTCAATTGAACTTCATATGCAAAAGTTATGTTACATAAGAATTAGGTCAATTGAACTTCATATGCAAAAGTTATGTTACAAAATTAGGTCAATTGAACTTCATATGCAAAAGTTATGTTACAAATACAAAGGCCATAGCCGATTTTGCGCGAAATGACTTTTTAACGTTTCTTGCTCCAAATCTTGTTTTTTCCACCAAATCCTAGAAAATCAACAAAATAACACAATGTAACACTATGCAAATACAAATAAAACACGCCAAAAAATGTATAAATCATCACAAAAAATACACACAAAAAACATGCAAAACAACTTTCTCACACTTAGCCTTTTGCTTGTCCTCAAGCAAATAATTGAGCCTTTAGACCTCAAATAAAAAAATTCAATAATCAAATATAATTTAAAATTCAATTAATCCATAACACCATGTTCTATCCACCTCGGATCCAACATGAATTGATTCTCAACATCTACAATAGACTCACCCGGCTTAGATTAAAAATTAATAAATATGTTTGACTATCCTTGCTAGTTTCAAATCCGTTTTATAAGTTACAACCCCGTTTTGTTTTTTTTTTTTTGGCTTTCTCTCCTTTTTTTCTATTTTTCTGCAAAGCTAGCAATCTTGTGTAATTAGTAATTAAAACAAGGTTTCCACTCAACGAAACCTCACAATTCAAGCCCCACAACATAGGCTATCATTTAATCCTCACTGAGCTTGTCTACCAAAAATGCCAATTTACAATTCTAGCCAAAATTCTACATATCAAGTTCGCGGTGTAATTTCATAATCAAAAATTAAAGTTTAGCAAATATTTCTCGCCAATTTACCAACACAATTATAATGCTTGTAACAATTATCAACCATAACACATATACAATGATAAACCCTCGCCCACACATAAATCACGCAATGACCTCAGTGTGTAAAGAAAATAAAATAGAAGGAAAGAGAGACATCTATAGACAGTCTGTAATTGGCAAATGGTTAAAGTAATATCATCAACCATCAATCCTGCAAAAGCCATGTGAAGGGAAAACAAAATAACACATATAAACTATAAACAAAATTAAACTAACACCACATGCGAACTCACACAAAGGAAAAAATGCTTGGGTTGCCTCTCAAGAAGTGGTCTTTTAACGCCATTATCTTGATGATATCAACTAAGAAAATCATGGGGGTCATCGAGCAAGACCTTTTTTACTACATTGGAACTTGTATTTGGCTGAATTTTATTATGTTCCTGTCATAAGACATCTTTCACAGCAGAATCGGCAGATTCAACAATAAAATTATTAGGAAAAACACAAATAGGACCACGAGTTATATCAAAATTTGAAAATGTCACAGTTTTTCCCAAGATATTCATACTTAGTTTTCTGTTTTTTTAAATCAATCGAGGTATTGGTGGTGGTTATGAACGATAGTATAATCCTAAATATGACTTTTATCCTTCTCCATATCCAAGACAACATAATCAATGAGAATTTTAAGATGACCTACTTAGACCAAAATATCTTCAATAATACCTTTAGAATAACAAAGTGACATGTCAACAAGCTGCAAACATAATATGGTGGACTTCAATTTTCCTAAATTTAATTGTTTAAATATAGAATAAGACCTAAGGTTAATCCCATCTCCTAGATCAAATATATTTATGACTTACTTACCATTCACAAAAATAATATTAATGATAAAACTACCTATATCTTGTTGCTTTTGGAGTGGACTTGGGGATGGAGTAGGAGATTTATAAGGATTATTAGTTTGTATAAGGGATCGATCCCGTAATAGCCTCCTCATTCAAGATTTCTTCACTCGCACCACCATTCTTTTTCATTTTAGCAAAGACCAATCTCAAGATCCATGACAACTTGAGCTTGCGTTGGTTGACTATGAAACATGTCCTTTTCGAGGAGTTGTCGAGCTATTTTACCAACTTGCGTAGCCAATTGGCCAACTTGAGTATCAATTCGCTTAAGAAATGTCTCAAAGGATTAAAACTCGTCATTATTCTACTCTTGTATTTGCTTTGAATAACTTGAATAAAAGAATTCAAGCTCTCTTCTAATGTGGGTCGTGGTGGTTGCACTTGATTGGTGGTCATACACGGTGTTTGTATAAACAACACTAGAAAAATAGATCAAATGTACCTGACGAAGAAACCTAAACTATAAACAAACAAAAAGAATCTTAATCTAGAAATACGAAAAATAAACACAATAATCACGCGCTAACCTCTTCCCCGGCAACAACGCCAAAAATTTTGTTCGACTGTTAAACTCTTATAAAAGTCTAACAATTATCGCAAGCAAACAAGATCAATTGTAGGGTAGCAAGTTAACCACAAGTCATCTTTTAAGCAGTGTTGTAAAAATCGGCCTAGGCGGCCGCCTAGGCGCTCCTAGGTTGATCCGATTTTCTCATAATCGGCAAAAAACTTAGTCCAGGCAAAAATTGGCCTAGGCGGGCGCCTAGGCGACCAAAACATCTGCAAAAAAGGGCCAAAAATCGGCCTAGGCGATCTAGTCGGAATAAATCGGCCAAAATACAAAAACAAATGAAAAAAAAGAAAAACTTGGTGTTTCTAGGCGCCCGACTAGCGCCTAGTGATTTCTGCAACCTTGCTTTTAAGGAAGACTTGCCGACAAATAATTATTATGCATCACAATAAACATAAAATAAATCCTAAACACTCAAAATCGTCTCATCATTCTTGCAAGCATAATATCAACTAATTGATCATGCGATTAACGAATATAACAAACATGTAAAAACAATGCCTAAATATGATAACTCACATATTTACAGATTACTTTTATCCCTGCATAATTTGTTATTTTCATTAATCCAAGTTGAATATAACATCTCTTATTCATATCTAACCCCATGAATAAATTAAGTCCATTAATAATATTTTGTCGATCTCAATTATTTCCTCAAAACAATCAAAAGTTGATCAGACAATCAATTATCAAATAAAGCAATTTATTCAGGAAAGCAAACCAATTAGTCAATATTCATGCTTGTTTGTTTGAATCAAATCACCATAATCATAGAACAAAGAAATTAGTTCATGCTTGTAGATGGATTCATCAATTCAATTGAAAGAAAGAGATCAATTATAAACATGATAATTTAATAACAACAATCATCAAACAATTGAAAATCAGATAAATTAAGAAGATGAAGAAAGATTATGCTTTGATCTAGCCGCAAAATATCTCTGGTGGAAAAACAAGCAAACCCCAATGTTGGATTTAAAGAGAAATAACAAAAACTAAGGTTTAAAAGTGCTAAGGGGCAAAATTGTTCGAAAATATGGGCTCCCCAAGTCTTTTTATAAGACTAAAGTCCTATACATAGTGGAAGAGCCAAAAAACAAAACCAAATCAAATATTTTATGTTTAGCAAGCCGTCATGCGTCTCCGCGTACGGTGCTGTGAGACCGCGCACGCACAGTACATCAGTACCTCTGTGTATCATGCACGACTGTGCACCTCTTGTGTGTTCCCCGCGCACCCTTTGAGCATCAGAATTTTCTCTCGACGTGTTCTTCCATAGCTACTTGAATAACCTCAATATCAATTTTCTAGATAGATTTATAGCCAAAATACTAAGATGTCTCATTTGCAAAATCTCATCACTTGATTTCTACTTTCACATGATTTTAACCCATCCAAACGTCTTCATCTGTATTTCATACCAGAAGTAGACATTGTCGAACTCTCTCTTTTCGTTCAAATAGCATATGAATCATGTTGTAGGTCCCAAGGGGTGTGAGTAAGGTTTAGAAGGGGGGGTTGAATAAACCTTACCAACTTTTTGATTTTAGTCCTTTTAGAGAAATTACAGAGTTAACACAAATAGCTAAGTCCTTGAGGGCAACTAAGTTGGTTATTCAGCAAAGTTAGCCACTCAAGAGACTCGATAGAGTTGTTGATAGAATAGCTCAGTTGTTCAGCCTGAAACTTAACTTGGTTGTGTTGGTTTTACCAGCGGAAGACTTAACACCCTTTGATTTGTTTTAAACTTGTTTTAACACTTGATTTTAGCACTTGGTTATTAATCAGTTTGGATAGCAAAATAGATTTGTCAGTAGATATAAAGTAAATGTGTAGAAATGTAAATGTACTGAAAAGTAAATAACACGGTTGATTTTTATAGAGGTTCGAAGATGGGGTAATTCTTCTAATCCTCTCTTCTCCAACTCCTGGAGAAATCCACTAAGTAACAGATCAGTTTACAAAGTGGTGAACATCTAGACAACGACCTTGGTCACACAAATGGCTTCTCATCCGACTCAGCTTCTTCACAGGGCGGTTGCCGCTTGCTACTTGACTCACTTTCTCAAGCTCTTGGATTTGATCACGAAGCCCTCCAATAACTTGATCTTGGTTCGACCTTGAACCTTCCTACAATCCTCCTTGAAAAGTGGACCCCTTTTGATTCTTCAAAAGTTTCCTCTTCAACAATTTGCAGTTGTCTTTCCTTCACAGTTTTGTGTTGGATTGATTTCCTTCGAGTTTGACGCTTGAGGATTTACTTGAATATCTTTGAGAATATTTGCAGGTTTACAACTTAAATTTTGCTTGCTTGTTCGTGGTTCAGGTAACCTTTTCTCAATGAGTTTTCTCAGCCTTTTATAGTGAACTTTTAAAAATCTGCCCATTGAAGAGATAGGTTGACTTTTATAAGATACTTGTGTTCGTTGGCTTGTCTTTTCCTGGTCTCTAATCTTGAGATGTAGATCTTTCCTCATATTAAATAAATGTGCAGTTTTTCAGGTTCTAACACGAGGTGAAGTGGTTCCCATTGGTTTATTCCTTTTGCACGCTTCTGGGATGAGCACTTTAAGACCTGGCAGCATGGACATATTACAAATTTAAGTAATGTTCTTGACTTCTGTGCAACGGATTCTTTTCAGTTAACTCCTCTTGGCTGCTGCATATTTCCCAAGGTGACTTGAATCTGCTTCAATCAGTTGAAGACTCATCTGTCACTTTCAACTTATGACTTGGCTCTTTCAGATGACTTTAACTAACACTTCACACAGTTGTTCCTCAGCTAATACATCTTCAATCAAGTTCTTGATCTCCTTTCTTGGCCACACTCAGTTGTTCCACAGCGGAGTCTTTACTTCAGTCTTCAGTTGACTTCTTGTATTTCGAGGCATAGCTGACTTGACTCAACTTTTCCAAGCCTATCTATTACAATGAAACTACAAGGAAAATGGGGTGCCAACTTTCTAGTTTAAGTTTTACATTGTATTCATTAAAATCTATAAAATAAATTTCCCAACAATCTCCCCCTTTTTGATGATGCCAAAACTTAAAAACAATATGTAAACAACAAAGATACATACAGACAATGCAGTAACAAAGAATGTATGTGTTGAATAGATCATTTTATTGATCATAGCATTCTCGTCCTTAACACAGCTGTTTACAAAGTGTATCAGAGCATACTTACAAAGTATATCAGAGCATACTATATCAAAGCAAAGTATAAACATCTATGCTAGGATACAAATACAAAGTGAAAAATTACAGAAAACTTTACTAAATACACATATGACTTACACAAAAATGTATTTACAGGAGTAAAATACATGAAGGGTTCATAGCAACACTTCATCGCCTTCGCTGCTTCCTTCTTTCTTCTTCAGCTCTATCGAAGTCATCCGCTCTTCTTCTCTTTCTTTCTTCTTCAGCTTCTTTCTTCTTTTCATAGGCTCTTTTGGAAGCATCATCTTTCCGCTTCCTCTTGAGCCATTGCTCTGATTGCCTTCTATTTTCCTCTTCTTATCTTTTCACATATTCAACATTCTTTCTAGCCACTTCTAGATTTGCTACTTCATCGTACCCAACCCAGTAGATCCTTCCCTTCTTTCTGGGATCTACATATTCGATATTTTTTTGGGTTGTGGTCTGGGTCGAAAACCTCTTCCTCCACCACTTCTTCTTCCTCCTCCTCGGTGTATCTTTGTACAAGAGTCTTCCTTACCACCAATGGCCTTGTAGTCTCTTCCGCTTATCGCCTTCTTCACACAATTTAAAACCCTTCTCCCAAGATGATCCCGGCTTGGGCTACGGACATCTTTTGGAAATAGCCTTCAATTTGAGCGTCTTAAATTTTTCATCTTTTGGAAATAGCATCTTGATCCTTCCCTGCCGGAATGCTACCGTATTGTTTCAACACTTCTTTAATGCGGGCATTCATCCTCTTGTCGAACTCTTCCATCCCTACTTCTACGATTCGCCTTTTCTCCGACATTGGTATAGCAGAGTGTTCGATCGGCAGAGTCACTGGAAGTTTGCTGATTATAGAAGTCGTAACATGACCCTGATGGGGGGTTTCAGCAATCATTAATGTCACCCTCAGCCACTTTTGCCTTCTTTTTCTTGGCCGTTTTCATCTTGCCTTCCGATTTTTTCAACTTTTCTTCTTTTAAATTCCTTAGGGACTCCTCTTCCCTCTTTTTGGCATCATCAAAAGAGAGAGGAACCCCTGGGAACATGCCTGTGAGCATGAAGTCGAGTCTGCTAATAGTTAAGTTCTGCTTGGAGTCTGCTGCGGTATAAGCTATCTGACATTCTGAACGAGTGGCTTTTGATTTAGCTGCCACCAGTTTCATTTCAGCCATGAGAAGGCTGAATTTGGCATTCATGATCTCCTCAAGAAGCAGAACTTCTTTTCGTTGAAATTCACGCAGTAGCTCCATTTCAGTTTTGTGGGAGGCATGCAACCTCTCAATATATGCTTGCATCCTCTGCTTCATGCCAGCATTGCCAGCACTCCAAATGAGCATCTTATTATATAACGCCTTGAAATAACGAACTTGCTCGTATTGCATTGCACTCTGCTGTTGAGACCACTCCCGATCCTTACCACTATCCTTCTTAAATCGCTATGAGGGTGGCAAGACCACACGGATCTCGGCTATCACACCGTTATTCACCGCCATTCTCCGCATCGAAGTCAAAGTTTGCTGGCACAATAGAGTTGGTAGGAATTACTGGATCTTCTCGTACAGTGAATTGCCGTTGCTCTCTAGCAGTCTCTTCCTCTAGCTCAGGATACTCGATAGAAAAGGGAAATACTTGTTCAAAGGCACCATCTCGCACATATGGGATTGTTTGTGCGGTTTGTGCCTGTGATGTTTCTAGCAGAGTCGGTACTGCTGCAGCTGTGGGAGCCTGCACAGATGACTCGGTTTCAGCTAGGGCTTTTGGAATGTATTGCCCAGCTGACTAATCCTCAGCTGTCTTAACAGCGTCTTCAGTCTCAATAGATTTCTCTAAATGAAATACCGGATCCTCAGTTGTATCATCAACATCATATGATGATGATGAAACCTGGAGACTTGGTTCATCATCAAAGTTGAATGTTTGACGAGCAGCTTTGTAACTCGACTGACTCGTATTCTTGAGAACATTCTCAGTTGGGTCCTTTTGATGTGCAACTGGTGTGGACTCAGCTTCATCTTTAGACCCCGAAATGATATGTCAGGATTCTCTTGTGAGTCATAAAGTGCACTTATTCCTTCTCAAATTTAGTGCTTTGAACGGGATGAACGTTCTGTGTTTCTTGAGTTTTACCCAGGGAAGTCTCAACCTCCCTTGGGCCTTCACTACCTCCAGCAGTCTCAACTACAGCGAGGCCTTCAATATTTCATTCGACAGTCGCAACTATCTCAAGGGCTTGTGCTTGCTCGACTGCTTTGGCTTTTTCTTTCTCCTTGAAGATGTGTAGAATATCCATGCAGTTATCTTCATTCAGGGCCTGAAGCACAGTGTTAACTCCGAGTGGCTTAGCTTTCATGCCCTCCATTCACGTAGATGGCGCTGAATGTCTGGGTATACAGGAGAATACATGATGACATCATCTTCATCATCATCATCTTTGATAAGTGCATTTTTGTTCACATTTTTTAAACCTTTTTAGATAATTTCTTTAACTTTTTAGTTCATTAATCAATAAAATCAAGAAAAATCACATTGGCTTGTTTTGAAAGATGAAGGTAAAGGCTTGAAGCAAATTCGTATGATTTCGTATGAAAATACGAACAAAAATAAAGTCTAAAAGAAGGCAAGAAGACTCAATCTCGTGCAGAACACACCCCTAGTGTGTTGGGAAACATGGCCATGCTTCAAAAGGAAGAAAAACAAGAAAAACAGAAAAACACACCCAGGCCGTGCTTACAAAGCACGGCCGTGTTTTACACGCAAAACATCAAAACACGCCCAAACCGTGTTTAAAAGCACACCCTGCCAGAAAACCCCTTTTTGCGAAGAAAACACGGCCGTGTTCGTCAAATTTGACGAACACGGCCAGGCCGTGCTTTCTAGGCACGGCCGTGTTTTCTCTCCAGCTCAACATATTTTCTTCTTTTGGCGGAAATAATGGAGACTTTTGCTTTTTGACAACCTTTGAGCAACTTTCACACCTCATCTTGCTGCACCAAAATTCCATTATCTCTTAAATTGTCATGTGGACACAATGATTCAACCAACTCAACCAATGGAAGTGAAGTATTGTCATGTGTATACAATGATTCAACCAACTCAACCATGAATGTGCTCACAATGATTCAACTAACAAGCATGGAAATGGAGCATTTGTTAATATGGTATTTCACAAAGATGGTGCCTATAAAAGCCAAGAGTTTGAGTTGGGAAATTCATTCATGTAATATTCATTCATATAGAGATTCATTGTGTATTCATCATAGACACTTAGAAAATATTCATTGTGTTCAACATTTTTAGTGGAATTGGGATCAAGAGGTCTTGGAGGAGTAAGCTTATAGCAACATTGGAGAAGAAGGCTTGGATCAACATCATCTATCAAGGAAGAAGTCATTGAGATTTTGAGAAAGATAAGTACACCATGCCTACAACACTTAAATCTTCTTGTGTAATTTATTCTTTTGTCAAAATCATGAGTATCTAAACTACTAGTGTTTGAATGTAATGACCACTAGAATGGATTTGTGATTAAGGTTTTTATGATTTTAATAAAATACTCATGTTTTGTGTGATTCACTTATATTATGTTTATTTTATTCAAGTTGATATTTCCGGTATATTAATTTGATATCTATTCCTCATCGGGTAATCGAGAGATTTATGATGGGAAAGAACCTATATAAGTGAAAAGAGTTGCATGCAATCCTAGATATAGGACGACATAAATCTTCTGGATTAGGGTCAAACCTAGTATGGGAATTCACAAATCGTTATAATGTTGTCTTGGGGGTTTTAACTAGAAAGAGATTTCAGTTAATCAACTTGAGATTAGAAGTTATTCACGCTCGATAGAGGTTTAACTTAAATCGGGGAATTTCTACGGTCCACATAACATGAGATTTTATTAAAAGAGGTTGGTTTTTGCTTAAGGGCTTATGGTTGTATTTTTATCTTGTTGAATCACAAAAACATTCTAGAGGGATTTACATTCAACACATTTCTATCTCTTGATTTCTCATTCCATAATCTACTTTTATTTGATTTATTGTAAGTTGCAATTATTTTAAATTCTTTATTTTTCATTTTCCATTTTAACAAACAAAACTCTGAAAATTGCTAGATTAGATAACAAAAAGACGGTAATTATTAGTACTTACAATCCTCGTGGGAATGACACTCGGTACTCAATAATCTATACTACAAAACGATAGGTGCACTTGTCTACGGTTTTATAGAGTAGCTTTTGAGCCATCAAGTTTTTGGCGCCGTTGCCGGGGATTGTAATATTAAGAACACCTTATTTTTGTTAATTTAATCATTTTTTTTTATTTTATCATTTGTCTCTCTAGGTATCTATCTTTGTAAGTCTTGGATTATACTAATCCTCCTTATTTACCGCAGTGCATGCCTACTCGTCGCCGAATTTGGAAGCGCGAGACCGCCGGTAGCAACACAGAGGAAAGTATTAGTACAGACCACGAGGAGGATACTAACGAAAGCAAGGATCTCGATATGGCGGATGAACAACAAAGAACCATGTACGACTACGCCAAGCCATCTATGGACGGTACATCAACTAGTATCGTAAGGCCCGCTGTTGCAGCCAATAATTTCGAAATCAAACCGAATGTCATTCAAATGGTGCAACAATTTGTTCAATTTGATGCCTCTGGACGAAGATCCAAATAATCATATCGCGAATTTCCTCGAAATTTGTGATACTTTCAAAATAAATGGAGTCTCCGACGATGCCATCTATTTACGCTTGTTCCCATTCACTCTTTGGGGACGGGCTAAACAATGGCTAAACACTTTACCGAAGGGAACAATCACGACATGGAGCATTATGGCGGAAAAATTCCTTCTAAAGTATTTTCCACCTGCTAAAACCGCACGATTGAGGAATGAGATCTCTTCATTCACTCAAGAGGACGATGAAACCTTGTACGACACTTGGGAGAGATTCAAAGAATTGCTGCGAAAATGCCCACATCATGGTCTTCCCATTTGGATGCAAGTCCAAACATTTTACAATGGGTTGCTCTCATCGACAAGGCAGATGATTGATGCGGCGGCGGGGGGGACATTGAACAATAAAACACCTGAAGCCGCCCAAGATCTCATAGAAGGAATGGCAATGAATGGCTATCAATGGCAATCCGTACGAGGAAAAGCCAACATGGCAGTGGGAGTATACAATGCGGACGCGGTGGTTACACTAGCCGCACAGGTCGAAGCTCTGACTCAGAAAATTGATGGGTTGGCAGCTCCAAAACCACCACCACAACAAGCCTTCTCATGCGAGACTTGTGGAGGATCGCACAACCACAAAGATTGCCCTCACGCGATACCGCCGCATGAATAAGTGGATTATCTAGGTAATCAATCTCGACCCTTTCAAAATAATCCTTTCAGTAACACTTATAATCCAGGTTGGCGTCAACACCCGAACTTTAGTTGGGGAAATCAAGGTCAACAAGCCTAATCCAAACGCACTCCCCAATAAATCGCGCTCCTCCCGATTTCCAACCGCGAAAACCAAGTTTGGAGGATTTACTGTCCAAGTTCGTCCAAACAACGGAAACCCGTTTCACGGCCACCGAAATATCCTTAAGGAACCAAGAAGCATCCATTCGCAACTTGGAAAATCAAATTGGTCAAATTGCTAAAATGATCTCCGAAAGGCCACAAGGGAGTTTACCTAGCAACACCGAACCAAATCCAAGAGAATAGGTAAAATCAATCACTCTAAGGAGTGGAACAAAGCTAGACGAAGACGGATCTTTGGAGGACGAGCCCACTCCCATACAACAAAAAAGACAAACAGTATCCAAGGAAATAAAGAAAATGGTACCGAAATTCCAACCACCTATTCCGTATCCAAGTCGATTGCGTAAGGACAAACATGACGACCAATTTGGTAAGTTTTTGGATTTATTTAAACAATTGCACATCAATATTCCTTTTGTTGAAGCCCTTTCACGATGCCAAAATATGCCAAGTTCCTAAAAGATCTTCTTTCAAATAAGAAGAAGCTTGAAGAAATATCCATGGTGAAATTAAATGAGGAATGCTCGGCAATTTTGCAAAACAAGTTACCTCGAGAAAATCAAAGATCCAGGAGTTTCACTATTCTTTGTCATGTCGGTAATTTGGTGTTGATCGGGCATTGGCCGATCTAGGGGCTAGCATTAATTTGATGCCTTATGATTTGTTCAAACAAATGGGTCAGGGAGCCAAAACCAACTAGGATGAGCTTGCAATTAGGCGACAGTCCATTAAATATCTTAGAGGCATTATTGAGGATGTTTTGGTCAAAGTCGATAAGTTTATATTTCCTACGATTTTGTAATTCTTGATATGCATACTGAGATGTCGAAGTCCCCTTGATCCTAGGGAGTCCATTTTTAGCTCGCCAAGGCAATCATTGACGTGCATGATGGCAAACTAATTTTAAGAGTCGAAGATGAACAAGTCATTTTTAAAATCGCTACATCAATGAAAAATACGATAGATAAAGATGACTTCTGTTTTGCTATTGATCTTATCGATATGGAGATAACCAATTCTCTACCAAGCATGATTTCTAACGAATTCTTGGAGACTTGTATTGTTCAAAGTGTAGGTATATCGGATGAAAACCCCTTTCTTAGGGAATATGTACTCGCATTGGAGGAAAACGCACCAACAGAACGACAGAAAGAGTTCGAAAAAATTGAAAACCCACAGGTGGGGCATATCAAACCATCCATTGAGGATCCACCACTGTTGGAGCTGAAAGAGTTGCCCGAACACTTGGAATATGCATTTCTAGCCGAGAATGCCAAACTTCCCGTAATTATTTCCTCCGATTTATCTTCTCATCAAAAGGATAGATTGTTGGCAATATTACGGGAACATAAAAAGGCCATCGCTTGGAAAATCTCCGACATTCAAGGGATCAATCCTTCCTTTTGAACTCACAAAATTCTGATGGAGGAAAATTTCAAGCCGGTTGTTCTACCACATCGTCGTTTTAAATCCAAACATGAAAGAGGTAGTAGTCAAGGCGGAGGTAATCAAATTACTTGATCTTTGGGCTCATCTATCCAATTTCGGACGAAAATGGGTGAGTCCATTCAAGTGGTTCCAAAGAAAGGTGGGATCACGATGGTACCAAATGAAAAGAATGAACTTATTCCAATGCGACGGTAATAGGTTGGCGAGTTTGCATCGATTACGACGACTCAATGATGCTACTCCCAAGGACCATTTTCCTTTACCTTTTATTGATCAAATGCTTGAAAGATTATCTGGTCACTTGTATTATTGCTTCCTTGATGGCATGTCAGGTTATTTTCAGATCCCGATAGCACCGGAGGACCAAGAAAAGACCACTTTCACTTGTCCCTACGGTACTTTTGCCTATCGCCGCATGCCTTTCGGATTGTGCAATGCACCGCAACTTTTAAAGGTGCATGCTTGCTATCTTCGACGAACTTGTAGAAGATATCATGGAAGTCTTCATGGATGACTTCTCGGTTTTTGGGGACTCATTTGATCTTTGTCTTGCAAATCTTAAAAAAGTCCTCATTCGTTGTGAAGAGACTAACTTGGTTCTTAATTGGGAAAAATGTCATTTCATGGTACAAGAAGGTATTGTTTTGGGACATAAAATTTCTTGCAGGGGCATTGAAGTTGACAAGGCGAAGGTTGAGACAATTTCCAAATTACCTCCACCCACCACGGTGAAGGCAATCTGAAGCTTTTTGGGGCATGCCGGGTTCTATAGGCAATTCATCAAAGATTTTTCAAAAATCGCCCGACCACTCACTCGCCTCTTGGAGAAGGATGCGATCTTTCATATCAATGATGAATGCCTTCAAGCATTCAATACTTTGAAAGAAAAACTCACTACTTCTCCCATCATGGTAGCTCCGGATTGGTCTCAACCATTCGAACTCATGTGTGATGCCAGCGATTATGCGGTAGGTGCGGTGCTTGGGCAACGGCGCCAAAAACTTGATGGCTCAAAAGCTACTCTATAAAACCGTAGGCAAGTGCACCTATCGTTTTGTAGTATAGATTATTGAGTACTTACAATCCTCGTGGGAATGACACTCGGTACTCAATAATCTATACTACAAAACGATAGGTGCACTTGCCTACGGTTTTATAGAGTAGCTTTTGAGCCATCAAGCAAAACTCTGAATCCAGCTCAGTCCAATTATACAACTACAGAAAAAGAGTTACTTGCGAGTTTTGCCTTTGACAAATTTCGCTCATATTTGATCCTATCCAAAGTCATTGTCTATACGGATCACTCGCGCTTTACGTTATTTGCTTGACAAAAATGATGCAAAACCACGACTAATTCGATGGGTACTCTTACTCTAAGAATTTGATGTGGAAATCAAAGATAAATGGGGTGCCGAAAATCTTGCCGCCGATCACCTATCAAGGCTTGAGCACTCCGACACCGACAAGCAACACAAAGGACATATCAAAGATTCTTTCCCGGATGAGCAACTCTTTTCCTTGAACTCAATTTCAATTGATAATCCTTGGTTTGCATTTTGCTAATTATCTTCTTTGGAAAAGTTCTACCGAAAGGGCTGACCCATCAACAAAAGAAGAAATTCTTTTCGGACCTCAAACACTATATTTGGGACGATCCCCACCTCTTCCGAATATGTGCGGGGATCAAATCATACGAAGATGTGTCGCACTTCCTGAACGATCTCCATTTTGAATCATTGTCACAAAGGACCCACCGGTGGGCACTATCAAGCGAATACCACGGCACGAAAGGTCCTTGAGTCGGGCTTTTATTGGCCTATACTTTTCCAATGCGCAAAACGGTATGTTTAAACTTGTGATAATTGTCAACGAGCAGAAAATATTTCTCGAAAAAATGAAATGCCCCAAAACGATATTCTTGTTTGCGAAATTTTTGATGTTTGGGGTATTGATTTTATGGGACCATTTCCTGCGTCTTTTGGCAATAAATACATTTTGGTAGCCGTTGACTACGTGTCTAAATGGGTAGAGGCTCAAGCCTTGCCTAAAAATGATGCTCGAGTGGTGGTACATTTTCTCAAAAACCTTTTTACCCGATTTGGTACTCCACGAGCCATCATTAGTGATAGAGGCACTCACTTTTGTAATAGTCAATTTGACAAAGTGTTAAAACGATATGGTGTCACAAACCGAGTCGCCACCGCATATCACCCTCAAACTAGTGGTCAAGTTGAAGTGTCCAACCGCGAATTAAAAAGAATTTTGGAAAAAACGGTTGGACACTCTCGCAAGGATTGGTCCCTCAAACTCGACGATGCCCTTTGGGCTTATAGAACGGCTTTCAAAACGCCAATAGTGACTACTCCACACCGACTCGTTTATGGTAAGGGATGCCATTTACCGGTTGAGCTTGAACACAAGGCCTTTTGGGCTATTAAAATGCTTAATTATGATTTGTCAAGTGCAGGAGATAACCATTTATTGCAGATTAACGAACTCGGAGAATGGCGAAATTCGGCATACGAGAACTCGAGAATTTACAAAGAACGAACAAAGCAATGGCATGACAAACGCATTAAGAAAACAAGAGAATTTCAACCCGGTGATCAAGTGTTACTCTTCAATTCCCGACTCCGACTATTCCCAGGTAAGTTAAAATCCCGGTGGTCCGGCCCATTCACTGTTACTCAAGTGTTCCCTTATGGGACTATTGAAATCACGCACAAAGAAATGGGAACATTCAAGGTAAATGGACATCGTCTGAAGCTTTATTTTGGGGGCACCATCGATGATAGTTATCGAGATTCCATCCGTCTTAACGACCCCCAAAATACACCACACGAGTAGAGGTAAAACAGGTCCAGCTATACGACGTTAACAAAGCGCTATCCGGGAGGCAACCCGGCATTTTGTGTATTTTAAAAAAAATAAAATTATATAATAACACAGCCAGGCCGTGTTCATCCACCACGGTCGTGTTCGTCAATCAATTGACAAACACGTCTTGGCCGTGTTATTCAATTCAGGCCATGTTGACAAAATTCGTATAAAACACGGCCTGGGCGTGTTTTTAAACACGCCCGTGTTTTTTTATTCGAAATATAAAAAAAAATTGGGGTGAAAACTCGTACAGAACACGGGCTGGGCGTGTTAATTAACATGGCCGTGTTTTAAATCGAAAAAAAAAATTGTGTGAAAATTCGTACAGAACACGGCCAGGGCGTGTTAAATAACACGCCCGTGTTTTAAATCAAAAAAAAGGGGGCTGAAGCACGTACCGAACACGGCCTGGCCGTGCTTTGAAAGCACGGCCGTGTTCGGTATAGACAAAAACGGGGGGGGCAATTTTGGCCCTATTTTCTTCCCCAAACCCCTTCTTCTTCTTCATTTCTCCCCCTTTCCTCAAACCTTACCCCAAAATCACCAATTTCTTTCTCTCTTCTTCCAAAATCTTCACTCACACCACACACTTTCACATCACAAGGCTCTCATCTCTTCCTCCTCATAATGTCTTCAAGGTATGTGTTGTTCTTCTCTTCTCTTCTTTTCCTTTCAATTTCGAATTGTGATTTGTTTAAATTGGTATATTTGTGTGTTGTTGTGAAGATTATCCTATGTTGTAGTTAGCAAATTCATGAATTTGTATTGCCAATTTTTCATGCCCTAAAAATTGAATGGTAGGGAAATTAAAATTTGGATAGTTGATATTAATGGTAAAATCATGAATTTCTTTTTATGACATATTTCTTGTGAATTTTTGTGAGTTTAATTGAGTTTGTTTGTGGTAATTTTTTGGTTCTTGTGAGAAATTATTCTTGTGATGTTTTTATCTTGCTAAATTGAGGAATTGGTCATTTGTTCTTAATATTCATGAATTCAATTTGAAGAGTTAGACTTGGAGTCATATGATTAATGTTCCTAAATTGTTGTTGAGATATCTTTGTTTTTGATTGAATTGCTATTATTGAAATGTTGTTGAAAAATGGATGTTGTTAAATCATTGTTGCAAATGGGGTGTATAGCTTGTGAAGATGGATTCTTGTTGAATAAATTGATGCCTTTTCATGTTTGGGATATTATCTATGTCTCTTAGAATGGTTTTTCATGTTGTTGTAAGTTTATATTGACATAGGAATCCCAGGACGAAACACGGACGTACCGGTGATGCTTCATCCTCCGCGGCCCCCACACAAGGCGGTCGCCGAGCCACTCGTACTGACCCACCGGTCCCTACCAACCCGTTTGGTATATCTTTCCGAGATGATGATCATGAAGCTCAATACCATCGTCTAGCCCAACGTCACATCATTAACACACGATTCTCAGATAACCCTACATTGGATGGGCTCGGGCTGCGTACAGATGTAGATTGGATGTTTAATCAGCTTGGGTGGGGCTATTTCATGAATCTTGCCACACCCACCTACATCCGTCTAACATTAGAATTTCTGAGTTCCTATGACGCTGAGATCACATCAGGCCGACACGCTGAAGAAGGATGTATCACATTTCGGCTCTTCAACAATGATCACCAACTTACATTGGCAGAATTTAATTCTATCTACGATTTACCCACAAATGGGTTGCGTATAAAGCCATTGGGGTTCCGTGATCGACAATTTTGGCAAGCAATTACGCATGAGCTGGAATATAATCCTTCTTCATCAAAATCCTCATGCATTGTCAATCCTTGCTTCCGTTATATTCATCGGGTGCTCTCGAGTACACTATTTGGCCGGGGCGAAAGCGAAGGAGTCGTCCGACTTGATGAGCTCTATTTTCTATGGTCAATGGTGAATTCTTCTTTGGCTGACACGGGTTCTTATCTCGCCAAGCATTTTCTCAAAGTGAGCAAGAAAAACCGAGGTAAAATCGTCATTGGTGGCCTTATTACTCCTATCGCCACCTATTATGGTTATAACCTCGCAGGACTCGAGCAAGCCCGGGGACCAACCCGGATCGACTTTGAATCTTGCATTGCTATGGGAATGATTCAACGGAGCGGTATGGGTTATGCTTTAAGGTTCAAAAATACAGACTACACGCATCCATTGCCGGACCCTTCTCGCACTTCGGTTCGGGATCCGGACAATTGGAAGATGATGTACCCGCAAGGTGATAACCCGGATGCATTCCGATTACACGCACCGACCCGAAACCACGGATGCCTCAAAGTGAGGAACCGGATATTGATGCTCCTCGGCGTCACAACCACCAAGGCAACCACCAACCCCATGGATGATACTAGATCTCTTCTCCCACGCCATTCGCTTGGAGCAAATGGAGCAAAATGAGCTTTATTGGATCGCCAAGGGAAATGATGACGCAACATTACGCTTGAATTGAAGAACAACAACAACAATTCTTCATGAATATTCAACAACAAAGAACAACAACAATACGACCAACAAAGAAGCCCTCTATTTTGCCATGATGGATCGTATCCAACAATGGCATATTTCGCAAGGACATTTCCCACCACCACCACAATGAAGGTTGTATTTTTCTTGTTTCATTTTTTTTACGCTTTTTAAATCTGGACTGTATCACATCTCCTTCTTCACATTGGGGAAAATGTGACCCTTGAAGTTGGAGGTGGTGAGATTTATCAGCATATTTGGATAATTTTTACTGTTTTTTTTTTTGTTTTGTGTGGGATTGCGTTTTTAATTATTTTGTGTGGATGTTTTATTTTTTTTATGCACTTTTAAATAAACATGAGATATTTTTTTTACAATTCGATAAGTTGTTTGTGAATTTATTTTAACCATTTTTTCTCCCGAAAAAGTCATCTTTTTGAACTCAAATCGCCAAAATGTTTTAAAATCGTGTGACTCTAGTAAAAAGATGAATTTGGCCAAAAAGAGTTTAATGTCATGAAAATAGTTTGGACTTTGCTTAAAATTAGATACTTTGTGTCATGATCGTTGGAGAAATCATTATTCGGGTTAAAAAATATATTTTTATAAAAAAAGGACAAATCGAGGTTATACTCCTCTATTTGTTGCTGCTTAGTAACTAGGAGCATTCATGAGCCCCATGTTTGTCTTTTACGTAAAACGGTAGCACAAATATGAGTATGGGACACCACCCTAGGAGTTTTTGGAAAGCATTCAAAATTTAAACCTAGTGGAAGTTTACCTCAAAAATGTCCTAATTTATAATTATATGCAAAAAATAATAATAATAATAATAAAACAATAAAAACCCGAGTTTTTGAACATCTCCTTTTATCATTACATTCTTGTATTTGGTCTAAGCAAATGATTAACAATTCCTGTGATATGACAACTGTGATGATTAAACGTTTCCAATTACTGAATTCACCCTCTTTTTAACAAATTGGTTGATTTGGAAGAACGAATCGATTGGCTCAATTGGGAATAAAAAGGTTAGTGATTTACTTCAAACATGTCGAAGTTGTGAAAATAGATACCTCATATTTGTTTTCAACCCCACTCTTTGTTTTAAAAATTGCTTGAGGACAAGCAAAATTTCCAAGTTGGAGGCGGTTTGATAAGTGCATTTTTGTTCACATTTTTTTAAACCTTTTTAGATAATTTCTTTAACTTTTTAGTTCATTAATCAATAAAATCAAGAAAAATCACATTGGCTAATTTTGAATGATGAAGGTAAAGGCTTGAAGCAAATTCGTATGATTTCGTAAGAAAATACGAACAAAAACAAAGTCTAAAAGAAGGCAAGAAGACTCAATCTCGTCCAGAACACACCCCTAGTGTGATGGGAAACATGGCCATGCTTCAAAAGGAAGAAAAACAAGAAAAACAGAAAAACACACCCAGGCCGTGCTTACAAAGCACGGCCGTGTTTTACACGCAAAACATCAAAACACGCCCAAACCGTGTTTAAAAGCACACGCTGCCAGAAAACCCCTTTTTGCGAAGAAAATACGGCCAGGCCGTGTTTATAAACACGGCCGTGTTCGTCAAATTTGACGAACATGGCCAGGCCGTGCTTTCTAGGCACGGCCGTGTTTTCTCTCCAGCTCAACATATTTTCTTCTTTTGGCGAAAATAATGGAGACTTTTGCTTTTTGACAACCTTTGAGCAACTTTCACACCTCATCTTGCTGCACCAAAACTCCATTATCTCTTCAATTGTCATGTGGACATAATGATTCAACCAACTCAACCAATGGAAGTGAAGTATTGTCATGTGTATACAATGATTCAACCAACTCAACCATGAATGTGCTCACAATGATTCAACTAACAAGCATGGAAATGGAGCATTTGTTAATATGGTATTTCACAAAGATGGTGCCTATAAAAGCCAAGAGTTTGAGTTGGGAAATTCATTCATGTAATATTCATTCATATAGAGATTCATTGTGTATTCATCATAGACACTTAGAAAATATTCATTGTGTTCAACATTTTGAGTGGAATTGGGATCAAGAGGTCTTGGAGGAGTAAGCTTGTAGCAACATTGGAGAAGAAGGCTTGGATCAACATCATCTATCAAGGAAGAAGTCATTGAGATTTTGAGAAAGATAAGTACACCATGCCTACAACACTTAAATCTTCTTGTGTAATTTATTCTTTTGTCAAAATCATGAGTAGCTAAACTACTAGTGTTTGAATGTAATGAACTCTAGAATGGATTTGTGATTAAGGTTTGTATGCTTTTAATAAAATACTCATGTTTTGTGTGATTCACTTATATTATGTTTATTTCATTCAAGTTGATATTTCTGGTATATTAATTTGATATCTATTCCTCATCGGGTAATCGAGAGATTTATGATGGGAAAGAACCTATATAAGTTAAAAGAGTTGCATGCAATCCTAGATATAGGGGCGACATAAATCTTCCGGATTAGGGTCAAACCTAGTATGGGAATTCACAAATTGTTATAATGATGTCTTGGGGTTTTAACTAGAAAGAGATTTCAGTTAATCAACTTGAGATTAGAAGTTATTCATGCTCGATAGAGGGTTTAACTTAAATCGGGAATTTTTACGGTCCACATAACATGAGATTTTATTAAAAGAGGTTGGTTTTTACTTAAGGGCCTATGGTTGTATTTTTATCTTGTTGAATCACAAAAACATTCTAGTGAGATTTACATTCAACACATTTCTATCTCTTGATTTCTCATTCCATAATCTAAGTTTATTTGATTTATTGTAAGTTGCAATTATTTTAAATTCTTTATTTTTCATTTTCCATTTTAACAAACAAAACTCTGAAAATTGCTAGATTAGATAACAAAAAGACGGTAATTATTAGTACTTACAATCCTCGTGGGAATGACACTCGGTACTCAATAATCTATACTACAAAACGATAGGTGCACTTGCCTACGGTTTTATAGAGTAGCTTTTGAGCCATCAATCTTCTTGTCCTTCATTTTTTGGGATTGAAGGCAAGATATTTTGCTGCTATTCTTCTTCAACAGCATCAGTAGTAGGTGGAGAGATAACATTTTCAGATGGATGTTCAGTTGTCTCAGCTGCTACATTATCCTCAGTTGTCTTCTCCACAACTGTAGCTTTTGTGGGCCTCTGCTGATCATCCTCAGCAGACTTGGCAGTTTCATCAAAAACTTCGGGAGACTGCACTTCTTGAGCTTCAGCAGTCTCTGGTGTTTTCTCCAGCTGAGAGGTAGATTCATATGTATGTTCAAGCACTGAAAGCTTGAAGATTCTTCTTCTTTTGGTCTTAACCGGAGGAATTTCTGGTTTTGTTTCTTCTTCTTCGATTCTCTCGGCGGGGGGCGGGCATCCTTCTTAGAGGGAGTTATCTTCCCGGACTTGGCAGTCCTCTTCTTTCGTATGGGTGGAGATGGAATTTGAGGTTCCTTCTCAGCCTTGGCTGCAGGGGCAGGAGACACTGTTGCATGGGCAGGCGACTTACTGCGGGGCGTGCATCCTTTTTCTTAGGCTGCAGGGGCGCATTTTTCTTAGGCTATCGGCGCTTTTTCTTTTTGAGGAGGGGTAGCGATTATGTCCTCGGGTTCAACTGATTACCCCTCACTGGTGTCTATTCTCTTCGCATGGGCTCTCCTCTGGGCTCCAGAGAGGTTAGCCCTGAACATTTTCTTGTTGACATGGAAAGGTTTTCCACGTTGAAAGGGAATACCCTTCACTTCCATAAGGTGGCCAATCACAAGGCCATATCTGAGAGATCCTCCAAAGGATTCGTCATCCTTAAGCGATTTGTTCATTACATTCTAGCAAAGTCTGTTGTACACGAACTCAGCCCAGTTGACTTTCTTACCCTGCATGATCGCAGCCATGACGATCAGCTTAGTCTTTGACAGCTGGCTGAAGCTGCCAAACTTCATGTCTACACACTTGGAGACTACATCCATCAACTTGTGATCGTCGTCCTTCAGCAATTTCTTCTCAGCTGTGTAGACCACCTTAGCATCACACTCTGGTTTGGCTATCTCTTTCCGTGCAGCAGCCAAATCGATGTCTGCTTCATTGATCTCATTCATGCCTTCAGACGGCAATAAGCAGTCTCCGCAAGGTCCTTAGCATTTATCAATATGTCCTTGTGGTGGACAGAAGACTTGATTCCTTCGGTCCTGCACTTCACCGTTAACATAAAACTGTGCCACCTCTTCTAGGTAGGTGTGCGAGTATTCCATAGTAAGAAAAGCCTTGAGACCTGACTGAGAGAGAAAGCTGAAGAAATGAATATATAAGGGTTATGAAAGGACATGTCTTTAGATGTTGAAATTTTGATCAAGATCAACGGTTCTGATTTAGCACGTTAAACCGCATTTAATTCTTCACATTTAATGCGGCAGCATTTATATCCAATCATATGCTTATCGACTTTTTGACTGCCGTCATTATTATCTTTGACGTCATCCTTAAAAACATTCCCGCTAATTTAAAACGACTGCGTTTTTGTCACTTAGCTCATAAATGACTCAGCTTATCTCAAAAAATGACTTAACTCTGCTTCTCTCTTCTTATTTAGTGAGTCAGCTGTCAGTTAACTCGATACAGTTGACTTTCCGATTCGACTGTTTCACTTGGTTGATGTGAGAAACCTGCTCTTTTCTCACTTTCTCATCTTTTATCTCTGATGATTGAGTCTTTTGAGCATTTCTAGGTTCCAAGGGGTGTGAGTAAGGTTTAGAATGGGGGGTTGAATAAACCTTACCAACTTTTTTATTTTAGTCCTTTTAAAATATTACAGATTTAATTACACAGCTATGTCCTTGAGGGACAACTAAGTTAGTTAATCAGCAGAGTTAGCCACTCAACAGACTCAATAGAGCTATTGATAGAATAACTCAGCTGTTTAGACTAAACCTTAACTTGGCTGTGATGAGTTTTTCAGCGGAAGACACCCATGAATTTGATTTAACTTTGTTTTAACACTTGGTTTTAGCATTATGTTAATTATCAGTTGGATAGCAAATTATCAGCAGATATAAAGTATGTGTGCGGGAATGTAAGTATGCTGAAATGTAAATAACACAAGTAAATTTTATAGATGTTCGAAGATGGGGTAATTCTTCTACTTCTCTCTTCTCCAACTCCTGGAGGTATCCACTTAAGTATTGATCAGAGTAAAAAGTGGTTATCAGTCTAGAGACAAGTCTTGATCACGCAGCTGACTTGCTCCTTGGACTCAGTCTGGAGATGCCTTGGTCACACAGTTGGCTTCTCGTCCGACTCAGCTTCTTCACAGGGCGGCTGCCTTGCTACTTCTGCTCACTCTTTCAGGCTTCTTGGATTTGATCACTAAGCCCTCCAATAACTTGAGATTGGTTCAACCTTGGACCTTCCTACGATCCTCTTTGGAAAGTAAATCCATTTTGATTCTTCAAAAGATTCCTCTTCAACAGTTTGAAGTTGTCTTTCTTTCACAGCATAGTGTTGGATCGATTTCCTTCGAGATTTAGGCTTGAGGATTTTTGCTTGAATAAATTGAGAATATTTTGCAGGTTATAGTTTAAATATTGCTTGATCGTTCGTGGTTCAGGTATGCAAGGTAACCTTTTCTCAATGTGATTCCTCAGCCTTTATAGTGAACTTTCAAAAATCTGCCCGTTCAAGTGATAGTCTGATTTTCAAAGGTCACTTGTGTTTGTTGGCTTGTCTTTTCTTGGTCTTCAGTCTTGATATGTAGACCTTTCCTCGTATTAAAAGAATATCCAGCTTTTCAGGTTCTGACACGAGGTGCAGTGCTTCCCATTGGTTTATTCCTTTTGCACGCTTCTGGGACTGAGCACTTTAAGACATGGCAGCATGGAAGTATTACTTATTTAAGTAATGTTCTTGACTTTTGTGCAATGGATTCTTTTCGATTAACTCCTCTTTGCAAATGCCTTTTCCCAGGTGACTTGAGTCTATTCCAATGATTGAAAGACTCATTTGTCACTTCAACTTATGTTTTGGCTTCTTGGGTTGACTTAACTGACTCTTTACACAGCTGTCCTTTAGTTGTTACGTCTTCAGTCAAGTCTTTGGTCTTCTATCTTGGCCACACTCAGTTGTTCCTCAGCAGAGTCTTCCCTTCACTTCTTCAGTTGACTTCTTGTATTCCTAGGCATAACTGACATGACTCAGCTTATTCAGTCATATCTATTACAATAAGAATTACAAGGAAAATGGGGTGCCAACATTCTAATCTAAGTTTTACATGGCATTCATCAAAATCTGAACAATAAATTTCCCAACAATTTCTCACTTTTTGATGATGTCAAAACTTAAAACATTAATTAACATGCAAACAGACCTGACATGATACATACGAGACAATGCGAAGAATAAGAAATGTATGCGTATAATCAATCGTTTTATTGATCATAATATTCTTGTCCTTTACACAGTTGTTTACAATGTGTATCAGATCAATCAGAGCATACTTATATCTACGCATATTATAGACGTCTATGCAAAGATGTATAAATTTCAAATTTTTCATTGAATGTACAGAAGACTTACATGTATATGTATTTACAAACGTAAAATACATGAAGAGGTTAGCAGCAACACTTCATCGCCTTGCCTCTTTTTCTTTTCTTTTCTACAACTCTGTCTTCGTCGACTCTCTTTCTTTTCTTTTCTTTTTTTTTTTGTTATCCTTCTTTTTTTCTTTTCATATGCCTTCTTAGCATCAAAGCTTCTTCTTCATCTTTCCTTTTTCTTTCTTGTCTCTCTTGCCACAGTTGAGTTTGTTTTTTGTTATCTTCTTCAATTCTCTTCACATAATCAGCATTCTTCCTAGCCACTTCCCCGATACAAATCCCAGCTTGGCTACGGCATCAAATACCATCCCATAGTTTGATCCTTCCCTTTTTTCCTCATCTACTTATTCATGTTTTTGGGTAGAGGTATAGGTTGAAAACCTCTTCCTCCACCACAATTCTTCCTCCTCCTCACAACAAAGTGATGGGGCGTATATTGTCTTTGTCTTCTTCTTACTAGTTTGAATGGTTTTAGTAGTCAGTCCTTCGACCTTTCTCAACCTCTTCACACATCTTGAGACCCTTCTCCCATCATCGAATACAAATCCCTGGCTTGGGCTAATGGCATATTCTTGAAATATTCTTCGATCCGAGAGTTTGAAATTTGAAATTCAACGGATCTTGGCTCGTTTCCATCATCCAGGAATGGCATCTGTGTCCTTTCCTGCAATTTGAATGCCACCAAATTGTTTCAAAGATTTCTTCAACGAGGGCATCCGTTCTCTTGTCGAACTCTTCCATCCCTACTTCAACAATTTTTCTCTTCTCGATTTTTTTATATCAAATGGGCACAACAACAAAGTGATGGATTGGCTAGAAAAGATTTATCATAATGAGTTTCTTGATTATGCTAACCAATGATCTATGAAAATCAAGCATGACCTTGCGAGAGGGGTTTCATCAACAATGTTTAATCCCAACTCTAACTGATCAAGCATTAAGGTCACATCCTTCGACCTTTCCCCCTCAACCACCGCAAACTCGATACAAATCAAGAGAAAAAGACGCATGCATGCGCCTTTTCCTTTTGAAAGCTAGACACCGCCATCCGTGTTCGCATTCACCACAATCCTCGGCACTGCGCTTCTCGTTGTTTCTCCTTCAATTTCTTCAGAATCCGTATTCCTCTTCCCCCCAAGAAAGGAAGGTTCGGCATCATCGAAGGAAACCATAAAATCAAACCCCTAGAAACATCCCAAAATGAAAGCAAATCATATCGGTGGTGTGTGGAAGTGTAGTGTCAAACCAAGGAAGAAAATGATTCCACGGTTCTTCTTCAAAAAGTTATTCAAGCAACAACGGAGTATGTTGTTCAAAATTCTAGCGGGTGGCTTTGGACTCGATCGCCATAGTAGGAATAAGAGCATTTCCAAATGGCACCATGAGAAGGTTAAATTTGGCATTCATATTCTCCTCAATGCGCATAAGTTCTTTTTCTCGTGAAATTCACCTCAATGAGACTCATCTCTCAAAAAGAGGTTGTATGAGAGGCATGCATGATACAATCTATCTCTATCCCACATACCATCGCGAATGAACCAATTTTGTCCCATATTCTCCTCAATGTCACCATTATGTCACCATTATCTCCGCTCCAACCAGATTTTGTTGTACAATGCTTTAAAATATCGACTTGTTCGTCGCATTGTTGTACTCTGCTGCTGACACCATTCCCCGATTTTGACCACTATCCCTCGCAAGTCTGCCGTGAGGTTGGCATCCCCGTTGTCCGGCATATCTAGTGAGGCCTCGGTGTTTCGTTCAATCTTCTCAATCTCACCAAGGATTGTCTTGAAGACTTTACGTACCTCAGCTGTCACCTCGGTTTCAACTGGCGGCCAAGCAGCATCAAAATCAAAATTTGTTGGAACAATTGAGTCGGAGGGAATAATCGGATCAACTCGATGTTGAAACATCTCTGCTCATGAGCTGTTTCTTCTTCAAGATCGGGCAGCTCATTCGAGAAAGGGAAAGTTTCTTCGAATGCATCATCACGTACATATGGTATTAATTCTACAATTGTTCGTGTTTGTGATGTGCCTGGTTGAGTCGAGCCTGCTGCAGCTTTGGGAGCCTACGCAGATGACTCGGTCTTAGCTAGGCCTTGGTGAGTGGGTTGGCCAGCTGACTGAGCCTCAGCTATCTTAACAGCTTCTTCGGCTTCAGTAGATTCTGCTAAATGAATTTTTTTGTCCTCAGCTACACCATCAATGTCATCGGAGGATGATGAAGCCTGAGGGCTTGGTTCATCATCCAAATTGAACGTTTGACGAGTAGCTTTGAATTCTGACTTACTCGTACTTGGAGGAACATCCTCACCGAGTCCTTGCGGCGGGGTTGACTCGGCTTCCGTATTTTTAGATCCCAAGAATATTGTATCGAGATTATCCCCGGGAATCATGAAGAGCATTGATTTCCTCTTCTGAGTCAGCAATGATGACTTGAGGAATGTTTTTTTCTCCTTGATTTTACCCAGGGAAGTCTCAACCTCCCTTGGTACTTCATTACCTCTTGCAGTCTCAACTGCAGCGAGGCCTTGTACATTCCCTTTGACAGACACAACTGACTTAGGGTCTTCTGCAGTGGCATCCACAGGAGTCTCAACTCCTTGGATTGCACTTTCATTGCCCAGAGTGTTAACTCCCAGGACAGATCCATCATGTGCCTCAACAGCAGCATCCTCAGCCTGCAAAGTTGTTGGCACTTTAGCTGGGACAGACTCAACTGTCCGAGCTTTGTTAGTGACTTGTTGTTGTTCCTTTTCTTTTTCTTTCTCCACTTCGCCTCCTTCCTTCATTGTGGAGTCATCTGCAACATCCTCCGACCTAGCTACAGTGGAGTGAGTTTCCCCCTCAGCTGGCGCACCAGCTGAGTGACTGATGGTGGGGTCACTCTGCTCCAGACTCCCGGCTGTATCCATTGAGTGCTCAGCCATGGGGGCAGGTGGTAAAACACCTTCATTAGGGGTTGGCTCAACTTGGGTGCCCAAGTTCCCAGTGTCATCGCCAAGTCCCTTGGATCCGTCCTCTGAGTGAACTGGGGATGTGGTTGTAGCAATAACTGTGGCAATCTATTGTACCACTCCCAACGGATCAATTTCCAGGAGAGATTTGGAGGGCTCTCCTTGTCCTTCCATCATCTACTATCCATGCTTCAATTTGGATTCCCGCAAGGCTTGCTGCATATCCAACTTCTCCTTTGCAGCAATGGGATCCATGTCTTTATCACTTTTCGAGAGTGCATCGATGTGAGGATGAGTGTGCTCCAACTTTCCAGTGAGTGGGCATATATTCGCCTTCTCACGAGCTTCAACTTTCTCAGCTGCTTTGGCTTTTTCCTTATCCTTGAAGATGTGGAGAATATCCATATAGTTATCTTCACTCAAGGCCTGAAGCACAGTGTTGACTCCGAGAAATTTCAACAGCTCGTTTTCTTTTTCTATGAACTCAGGGCGTTCAAATTGCTGCCTTGAGTGACTCAGCTTCCATTTTCTCCACTCTCGCAGACGACTCTGGATGTCTGGGTATAATGGAGAACACATGATTACATCATCATCTTTATCCTCTCCTTGTTGCCCTCCCTTTTCAGGAATGGAAGGCAACATATTATCTTTACTTCTGCTCCTTCAAAGAAAGATCCGTGGCGTGGAGACACGCTTTTTTTCGGCCAGGGATTCTCCTATCTCCGTTGCTTCTTCTTCCACGATTGTTCTCGTCCCACAATGGTCTTTGAATTGCCTCTGTCACGACTCAGTACTTCAGACTTGGATGTTTCTTCAATAACTTCTGGACTGCACTTCTTTAGCAGTCTCAGAGTTTTTCTCTAACTGAGTGGCAGACTCAGCTGTCCTCTCAAGTTCTGAGAGCTTGGTGAATCTTCTCCTTCTCTTGGTCCTCACCAGAGGAATTTCTGGTTCGGAGACTTCTTCTTCAGATTCCTTGGGGGCAGGGGCCGGTGCATCTTTTGTTGACTGAGGAGCTGCCTTTTTGGGCTTAGCAGTCCTCTTCTTTCTGATGGCCGGAGAAGGTATTTGTGCTTCCTTCTCCGCCTCGGCTGCGTGGGTAGGCGACTCGGCTGCAGGGACAGTTGTGTCTTTCATCTTTGCTGTAGGGACAACTTTCTTCTTCGCAGCTGCAGGGGCAGCTCTCTTCTTTGGAGGGGAGAAAGCAGTTGTATCAACAGGGTCAGCTAATTCCCCCTAACTGGTATCTGCCCTCTTGGCATAGGCTCTCTTCTGGGCGTCGGACAAGTTGGCTCTGAAGATCTTCTTGTTTACATGGAAAGTCTAAGGGGAATGCCCTTAACCTCCATAAGATTGCCAATAACTAGGCCATAGCCAAGTGATCCTCCAAAGGATCCGTCCTCCTTGATGGATTTGTTGCCAACGTTCTGGCAGAGTCTGCTGTATACGAATTCTGCCCAATTGATCTTCTTTTCTTCCATGATCGCAGCCATGACGATCAGCTTGGTCTTGGATAGCTGATTGAAGCTGCCAAACTTCATGTCTACACTCTTGGTGAAGATATCTAACAGTTTATGATAATCGTCCTTCAGCAGCTTCTTGTCAGTAGTCTAGACTACTTTCGCAGCACATTCGGGTTTGGCCACTTCCTTCCATGGCAGCCAAGTTGACATCGGCTTCATATATCTCTCGGCATGCGTTAAATGACGATGCAGAAACTCGCAAGGTCCTTAGCAGTGATTAATATGTCCTTGCGGTGGACGGAGGACTTAATCCCTTCGTCTTGCACCTCGGCGTTAACATAAAACTGGGCAACTTCTTCAACGTATGTCATTTGATACTCCATCATGAGAAAAGGTTTGAGTCGAGATTTCTCGATTTTATCTGCTATTTTCTTCACAAGGGTTTCATCGGAACCCTGCTTTATCATCACCTCAAAGTCCACAGTTGACCCTGTGTGGATTTGCTTTGCGAGTTTGGTGAAATAATGTGATGGTGCCATTTTTAGTGAGTTTTACCGAACAAAACTTGGTAAACTGACTTGAGAACTTGTAGGGTTTTCGAGAGAGAAAATTTTGCTTTCTTTTGCTTAGGAAGATGAACAGTTTCGAAAAAGTGAGAGAGAGAGGATTGAAAACCGTATATAAGGATTATGAAGGGATGGGTTTTTGGATTTTGAAATGTGATCAAGATCAACGGCTCAGATTTAGCACGTCACATTGCATTTAATTTCTCGCATTTAATGCGGCAGCATTTATATCCAATCATATGCTTATTGTGCAGATTTTGATTGTACCCGTCATTATTACGCTGACATCATCCTTAAAAACATTCCCGCTCATTAAAAACGACTGCGTTTATGTCACTTAGCTCATCAATGAATCAACTTTCTCCACAAATGACTCAACTCTTCTTCTCACTTTTTGTATAGTGACTCAGCTGTCAGCTAACTCGATACAGCTGACTTTTCGATACGGCTGATTCACTTTGTTGATTCTTGAAGTTTGTTCTATTTTCATCTTTTCACGCTCCATCTTTTCTCATTGAGTCTTCTGAGTGTCAACTCAGCTCAATTAACCCTAGCTCATGCTTAAGCTCTTCAAATCTTGATTCACATAGAGGTTTGGTGAATATGTCAGCTAACCATTTATCAGTTGAGATATATTCCAAAGTGATGTCTTTCTTTTCAACATGATCTCTTATAAAGTGATATCAGACATCAATGTGCTTCGTTCTTGAATGCAACACAGGATTCTGAGTGATTGCAATAGCGCTTGTGTTATCACACATAATTGGAATCTCTTTTTCTTCAATTTCATAATCTCTCAGTTGTTGTCTCATCCATAAGACTTGGGAACAATAGCTTCCCGCAGCTATATATTCTGCTTCAGATATGGATGTGGCTATTGATCTTTGTTTCTTGCTAAACCAGGAAACCAATCTGTTTCCAAGCATTTGACAAGTACCTGAGGTACTCTTCCTGTCAACTCTACATCCATCATAGTCAAAGTCTGAGAAACCAATAAGCTTGAATCCACTTTCCTTTGGATACCATAAGCTAACTTCTTGGCATCCCTTCAAATATCTTAGGATTCTCTTAGCTGCAGTCATATGGCTTTCGTTTGGTGCACATTGAAATCTTGCACATACACCTACTGCAAAGGTGATGTCTGGCCTGTTTGCTATTAGATAGAGCAGTGATTCAATAAGTGCTCTGTACCTTGTTTGATCTACAGTTGCATCCATGTCCATCTTGACTGATGTGTTCATTGGTATTTTCACAGAAGACTTCTCTTCCATACCAAATTTCTTCATTAAATCTTTGGTATACTTTGTTTGATTTATAAAGGTTCCATCCTTCAATTGCTTAACTTGAAGTCCTAGAAAGAATGTCAGCTCTCCCATCATGCTCATTTCAAATTTGCCTTGCATGAGGTTTGAGAACTTATCACATAGCTCTTTGTTTGTGGATCCAAAAATGACGTCATCCACATATATTTGAACAAGCAGTATACTCTCTCCATCTTGAATTTTGAAGAGTGTTCTGTCCACTTTGCCTTTGGTGAATCTATCATCTGTCAGAAATTGAGATAATGTATCATACCAAGCTCTTGGTGCTTGTTTCAAATCATATAAAGCTTTCTTGAGCTTGTACACCTTATCTCCAAGAGTCTTCTGCTCAAATCCTGGAGGTTGTTCAACATAGACTTCTTCTTACAACAATCCATTTAAAAATGCACTTTTCACATCCATTTGATATACAATGAAGTTTTTGTGTGCATCATAGGCAAGAAACATCCTTATTGCTTCTAACCTTGCAACATGAGCAAATGTTTCATCAGAATCTATTCCCTCTTCTTGGCAATACCCTTTGGCTACCAATCTTGCTTTATTTCTTACCACAGAACCTTCCTCATTCATCTTGTTTCTGAAAACCCATTTTGTGCGAATAACATTTTGATGGGTTGGTCTTTGCACCAATTCCCATACTTTGTTCCTTCCAAATTGATTCAGCTCTTCCTGCATGGCTTGAATCCAATGTGTGTCATCCAATGCTTAGGGCACATCTTTTGGCTCTATTTGGGAAATAAAATAAGTGAACATTGCTTCTTGTTGAGCTCTGGATCTGGTTCTTACACCATCTCTCACATCTCCAATGACCAGCTCTAGTGGATGGTCTCTCAGCCATCTCACATTAGGTTGAAGTAAATCAGCTGGATTCAGTCGTCTTGCAGTTGTGTTGTCTTGAGTAGCTCGTTCATTATCATTCAGCTGCAGATTTTCCAGCTGTCTTTGAGACTCAGCAGTCTCATCTTCATCTTGATTGATTGCTCCAACTTCAGCTTCAACATAGGGACTCTTCTGCATAGTTGGTTGATTCAGCTTATCATCTAACTCTTCAATATCTTCTCCATTCACATTAGGTTCATCAAAAACCACAGGAATAGATTCTTCTGTGACCATAGTCTTCTTTTTCAGCACTCTATAGGCTTTACTTTCAGCTGCGTATCCCAAAAAGATACCTTCATCAGCTTTAGCATCAAAAGCCTTTAGATTATCTTTGCCATTGTTGTGGATAAAGCATTTACATCCAAATATTCTAAAATACCCAACATTTGGCTTCCTCCCTGTCCATATTTCATATGGAGTCATTGTTAGCTGTCTATTAATCATGCATCTATTTTGAGTATAGCATGTAGTGTTTATGGCCTCAACCCAAAATCTCTTAGGCAGTCCATCTTCGGCTAACATGGTCCTTGCAGCTTCCTTGAGAGTTCTGTTTCTTCTTTCTGCTACTCCATTCTGTTGTGGAGTCCTTGCTGCAGATAATTCATGAGCAATACCATTTTCAACACAATACTGAGTTATTATCCCATTGACAAACTCAATTCCTCTATCAGATCTTATCTTTATGATGGTTTGACTCTTCTCATTTTGAACTCTTCTCATCAGCTGGGGTAACTTCTGCAAGGTTTCCTTCTTTTTGGACATGAAGATTGTCCATGTATATCTTGTTAGTCCAAGTGGCTACAATAATCTAGAGGGGGGGGTGAATAGATTATGCCGATTTTTCGCAAATCACCCTCTTTTTCGAAACAACGAGTAGATACCAAGAATGTAAATACGGAAAATAAACAACACTCGTTGATTTAAAGAGGTTCAACCCTACCACCCCAAAGATCTAGGGATGGATTTTAAAAAGAAAAAAAGATTTTATTAATTTAAAAAATTAATACAACACCTTGAGGATTACCACAACCCTCTTTCACCACCTTGAGGATTACCACAACCCTCTTACAACACCTTTGAAGATTACCACAACCTTCAAACACCTATCACCTAGATCACCCAAGTGTATTCTCACCACAAGAATACTCACAAGGATGTCTTGTGTTGAATGATGACCAAAATCAAGATTACAACTCAATAATGATTGATACAATATGAGTACAAGTGTAATCAAGAATTGAAAGCCTAGACCTCAAATAAGTGCAAGTGAAAGTGCTTAGGCTAATACAACAAGATATATGAAAGTGTTTGCTCAATTGCTCTTTGCTTGTATATTGTGTGTTGTATCTTGTTGCTTGAATGAAGCCTCTATTTATAGGAGAGGACTTGGCTTTCATTTCCAGACATTGGCTCCTCCTTGGGGAGTGATTTGCTGCAAAAGAAACCATTTAAAATGATCAATATAGCTGTTAGAAATCAATCCCACAAAATAGGGAAAAGTTGTCCGAAAACGCAACGGATAGTTTGCTGATAAACATGGGGTTCGACCGGTCGCGCAGAGATAAGATTGAAATTGAATCTTGCGAATTTTTACACAGGGGGACCGGTCGAAGGGGGGTGCGACCGGTCGCCGCTTTAGTCAGTGACCGGTTGCCCTTGAAGATTTTACGAAATAGAGAAGTCGGAACAAAAATCCAACTCCTAGTGTACAGTGCCATCGCCCGGTCGACGGCCGACCGCACCGGCCGCCCACCTGCGACCCGCCCTTTTTTTCTTATGTCCCATTTTCTATTTCTTAGCTCAACTCAGTACGGGTTGCCCTATAGGGCGGCCGTCGAGCTCAAACTGAAACAAATGTGTTGTCCAATGTTTTATTGAAAATAAACTTCAAGAAATACTCCAAAAATAGTAAAAACATTTTAAGTTGATCGGAAGTATTTATACAACATTTATGGACATAGTTTTGGTTTAAAACTTATTTGAACAAAATCGAACATAATCATCAAAATTATGATAAAAACAATTATCTAACAAACTCCCCATTTTTGATGATTACAAACCAAAACAATTTTCTTGAGGACGATTTGAAAGCCAAATAAAATTTTCGGTTTTACGAGTAAACTATCCGTTAGAAGTATTTCATACAAAGCTCCCCTATTTATGAGCATATCAACAAACGATTATTATAAGTAAGAAGCACAAGCTATAACAAGCTTATATAGAATGCATCATGAGCTAAGGAGCTCCCCCTGTCACAAAACTTATAATCAATATCATCCGAGTCCAAAATTCAAGCTATGGACTAGGTATTAGAGTCCACAATACTTATTGCGAGCTTTTATTAGCTTTTCTTGAGCTAACGAGCCAATATCCTGTTTCTCCCCTTTGGAATCATCAAAAGAATGTTAGAATGGTGAAAACACCATACAATAATATCAAAGTGCGCCAAAGGGACTGTTTATTAACCGTTGAGCAATTAAAGCGTAATAATCCAAGGAAAATGGGAGAAATGTAATATGAAGAGTGCATACGCTTGTTTTGTTTGTCAAAACATGATCTCAATAAGTATAGAAAACTTTTGAAAGCAAGAGAATCATGTATAAGTTGAAATTTTCATTGCGACATATCATCGAACACCTTGTGTGCGTTAAAAATAAAAGAGGGTTGTATATAACCTTTGTAAATGGTTCAAGCCAAAAATTTTCAACATCAATTCAAGCCAATCATCATACATAACAACACAACAACCAAGCTCATCATGATCATACGAAAATTACATCAAAAATTTTCAAAAAACTCGAAAACTCAAGGGTTCTACCCAATTGAGTAAAAGAAGCGAAATTCTTACCATTTGATCGGAAAGAGTGAGCCATAATGATGATGAACATGCTATATAATGTCCATGTTGTGTAAAATATGCATGAAATCCATTTTTGAATGAAATTTGAGTGATTTGGCAAAGGGGACTAAAAATGACCAAAAATTTGTTAAAATGAAGAATCTTCAAGACATTAACGTTTAAAAGCCAAAATATAGCTTAGGGAGAGGAGGGACCGGTCGAGGTTGAGGGCGACCGGTTGCCCTCAACTTCTTCACCCACACCATCTCCTATCTTAGTTTTTCCAAAATCGAATTTTCAACCAAAAATCCGATTCTTCGCCCCTAAGTTTTAAAAACGTGCAAAATGCAAACATAAGCTTCATTCAATATGCATTATGCCTAACCGAGCTCGTATTGATGAAAAAGTCTCGAAGATAGCGGTTTTGTGAAAATATCCGCTAATTGATCTTGAGATGGTACAAAGGATATCTCAATTTTACGTTTTGAAACACAATCCCTTAGAAAATGATGTCGAATCTCAATATGTTTAGTACGGTTATGATGAACCGGGTTTTGAACAACATTTATAGCGGATATATTATCACAAAAGATAGGTACATTTTCAAAAGAGCATTTGTAATCCGCTAAGGTTTGTTTCATCCAAAGAAGTTGAGTACAACAAAATGCTAAGGAAAATATATTCGCTTCGGCCGTTGAAAGAGAAACACAATTTTGCTTCTTTGAAAACCAAGAAACTAGGCAATCGCCTAAAAATTGACATGATCCTAAGTACTTTTCCGATCATCAATATTTCCCGCATAGTCCAATCACTATAACCTTTAAGAGAAAAATTTTCATTCTTTGGATAAAATAAACCATATTGAATGGTGCCTTTCAAATATCGAAAAATCCTTTTAACGACACTCATGTGAGATTCTTTGGGATTGCTTTGAAAACGAGCACATAGGCATACGGCATGAAGAATGTCCGGTCTACTAGCGGTTAAATAAAGTAATCTACCAATCATACCTCGATACTTTGATTCATCCATGGACTTGTCTTTCTCATCTTTGTCAATTTTGACATTTGTTGCCATAGGAGTAGAGACGGTTCTTCTTTCTTCAATGCCGAACTTTTTCAAAAGTTCTTTTATATACCTTGATTGCGAAATATAAATACCTTCTTGACATTGCTTAATTTGAAGTCCAAGAAAGAAGTTAAGCTCCCCCATCATACTCATCTCAAATTCTCCTTGCATTAACTTAGAAAATTTCTTGCACAAAGAATCATTAGTAGCACCAAAGATAATATCATCAACATATATTTGCACAAGTAAACAATCTTGCCCTTTTTCAAAAACAAATAGAGTTGTATCAACTTTACCTCTTATAAAACCATTTTGTAAAAGAAAAGAACTAAGTCTATCATACCATGCACGGGGTGCTTGTTTTAAACCATACAAGACCTTTTTAAGTTTATAAACATCATTAGGCCTAGAAAAATTTTCAAACCCCGGAGGTTGTTTTACATAGACTTCTTCTTGAATAATACCATTTAAGAAGGCGGATTTAACATCCATTTGGTAAAGTTTGAAATTTTTAAAACAAGAATAGGCAAGCAAAAATACGAATAGCTTCTAAACGTGCTACGGTGCAAAAGTTTCATCATAGTCAATACCTTCTTCTTGATAATACCCTTGAGCTACTAACCTTGCCTTATTTCGAACAATGTTGCCTTGATCATCAAGTTTGTTCCGAAAACCCATTTTGTGTCAATAATGGTTTGAGAAGGAGGACAAGGTACCAATTCCCATACATCATTTCTTTCAAATTGATTCAACTCCTCTTGCATCTCTAGAAACCAATCCTCATCCTCAATAGCTTCTTTAGCATTTTTAGGCTCTTTTTGAGAAATAAGAGCTTTCTCGCAAATTTTCTCCGAGTCATCACTTTGTCAAGGATCACCAATAATAAGATCTTTTGGATGATCTCCTTAAATTTCAATGCAATGGGAAGATCCGAGATATCACCTCTATCTTCTTGAGGACCTTTTGAAGTGGACGGTTGATCATTTGATGTAGACGGTTGATCATCAATTTGAACAATTTGTTCAATAATATCCTCCTCATCACTTTCATCATTAGTAATTCTTTCAACTCCCGCTTCATTGAATTTAACATGGATGGATTCTTCAACAACTCAACTAGTCTTATTGTAAACCCGATATGCTTTGCTTTTTGTTGAATATCCCATAAATATCCCTTCATCGGCCTTAGGATCAAGTTTGTCCAATTGATCCTTGGTATTCAAAATAAAGCATTTACAACCAAATATCTTGAAATAACTAATATTTGGAGTTCTACCTTTCCAAAGCTCATATGGAGTTTTATTCATTTTAGACGAATATAAACTCGATTAATGACATAGCAAGCGGTACTTTTACGCTTTCGCCCAAAAATATTTTGGAAGTGAAAATTCATTGAGCATGGACCGACTCATTTCTTGTAATGTCCGATTTTTCCGTCGGCTACTCCATTTTGTTGAGGTGTCCTTGGAGCCGAGAAATTATGAGCATATCCTTTGGTTTCACAAAATACTCTAAATTCACCGTCAAATTCTCCACCTCGATCGCTCAATAGACTTGATAGTATCTTCTTTTTCATTCTCAATAAGTCTACACAACTTAACAAACTCATTAACATCATCGTTTTTATTCGTAAGAAAAAGAGCCCAAGTATATCTCGAAAAATCATTGACTATAACAAAAGTGTAATGTTTTCCACTTAGACTAGCCGTACCAATGTCCCCGTACAAATCAAGGTGAAGCATTTGTAGAGGTTTGGTTGTGGAAATTTCATTTTTGGGCTTAAAACTACTTTTAACTAATTTGTTCTTTTTGACAAGTGTCACATAAGCCAAGATTTTCAAAATTCAATTTGGGTAGTCCTTTCACATGTTGGTTTTTGTAAATATTTTTCAAATTCTTGTATCCAACATGTCCAAGTCGCCTATGCCATAAACTAGTTAAATCATTATTGGCGACTAAACAAGAAACATTTTGACTAACCAAATCACTTGTACAAATTTTGTAAAGATTGCCTTTTCTATTTGCTTTACAAATAATTTCACCATTTTTAAGTATAAGGCATTTTTCTTTATTAAAAGAAACATCATATTTTGAATCATAAAGTTGGCTAACACTTATCAAATTAAACTTAAGCCCTTCAACTAATAGAACATTACTAAGAGAGAAAGAAGAGTTACCAATTTCTCCATTTCCAAGAATCTTTCCTTTGCCATTGCCGAACATGACCATACCCTCTTCTTGGAGTTTGATGTTGGTAAAAAGTTCTCTCCTCCCGGTCATATGGCGTGAACATCCGCTGTCCACGAGCCATTTTGAATCTTCCATTGTGGTTATAGCCCCTATTACCTACAAAAGAATTTCTTTTAGGTGCCCTATAATTTTGGGGTCCATGGGGGTTAGTCTTGAGACCTTTGGGTCTCCAAACATGTCTTGAGCTATTTCTCAATTTGCAATTATTAACATAATGTCCAACTTTGCCACAATAAAAACAAGTAGGAGTATTATAATTATTAGCACGTACAAAAGTCGGACCTTGGTTATTTTTCTTAAAAACACTTTGAAATGGCTTATAACCAAGTCCCGATTTGGAATGCTCACCTCTTTGTGCATCTAAAATTTTTGTAACTTTATCCGTACTTATGTTGAAACGATGCACATCATTTTTTAAGCATTCAATATCTTTTGTGAGCAATTCCTTTTCGGTTTCAAGAGAATGAATTCTAGTAAGAGTAAGAGCATGAGCTTTGTCTAGAGATTCATAAGAGGTAAATAATTTTTCTTTTTCACCTTTAATCTCCTTATGCTCCTTTTTCAAGTTTTTGTATTTAACGATTAAATTTTGAAACTCAATTTGCAATTCATCAAAATCACATTGCAAGTCATCAACTATGGAGGAAGTAGAAGAGTTTGAGTGTACCTCATTGTTTTCATCGCCTATAGCCATGAGACCGTGTTCGCTTTCTCCTTCCTCATTGGTTGTTTCGAGTAGTTCATCCCATGTTTTGACTTCCGCATTTAGAGCCTTCTTTTTTGTGAAAGGCTTCCTTTTCTTTTGCTCCTCTTCATCGAGCTTGAGCAATCGGCAATGAAGTGCCCGGTTTTCCACATTTAAAGCAAGCATTATCTCTTGGTTTTCTTGCTTTATTTTTATTTACAAATTTTGCAAATTTTCAAACAAGTGCGGCCGTCTCCTCATCATCATCATCATTATCATAGTATGCATTATTAGAAGAAGAAGCAAGACCTTTAGAAATAATTTGCATACCCGATTGATTTGTGGATGGTTTGGAATTTTTCCTCTCTTTGAGATAGACTTCATAGATGAGTTGATTTCCAATAAGTTCATCAAACTTGAGTGTCTCGAGATTTTGTGCCTCCGTGATTGCCGTTACTTTTTCGGACCATGACCCGGGAAGTGCATTCAATACCTTGGTCACCTTGTCTTCTTCGGAGATGACCTTGCCGAGGGCCACAAGAGGATTGACAATATTGTCAAGCCTTTCCACCATCTTGGAGATGCTTTCGCCATCATACATGTTAAAGTTTTCAAGTCTTTAACAAGCATGGTCTTTCTTGCTTGCTTGACTTTCTTAGTCCCTTCATAGATTGTCTCCAATTTTTCCCAAACCTCATGTGCTGACCTTATGCCTCTTATGCGATTGTACTCGGTGGCGGTAAGAGAACAATGCAAAATATTTAAGGCCTTACCGTTTAGAGAGAAAGCCTTTTTGTCGTTTTCATCAAACTCCTTGAAAGGTTTAGGATCCAAGGTGCCATCCTCCGATTTCTTTGTTGGTTAATCAACTCCTTTAATGACCACATTCCAAATGTCGAACCCGCACCCATGTAGGAAGCACTCCATACGGTCTTTCCAAAATGCGTAGTTGTTGGCGTCGAATAGTGGTGGCTTGTTAGTGGAGGCGCCGGTGGTGAGATGAGCATCATTTGTAGCCATGGATCTTTCCTCTTTACTCGAACGAGCTAGCCAAAGAGTTTGGCTTTGATACCACTTGTTAGTCCAAGTGGCTACAATAATCTGAGGGGGTGAATAGATTATGCCGATTTTTCGCAAATCACCCTCTTTTTCGAAACAACGAGTAGATACCAAGAATGTAATTGTGGAAAATAAACAACACTCGTTGATTTAAAGAGGTTCAACCCACCTAGGGCCTAATCCTCTACCACCCCAAGATCTCCTGGGATGGATTTTAAAAAGAAAAAATATTTTATTAATTTACCAAAAATTAATACAACACCTTGAGGATTACCACAACCCTCTTTCACCACCTTGAGGATTACCACAACCTCTTACAATACCTTTGAAGATTACTACAACCTTCAAACACCTATCACCTAGATCACCCAAGTGTATTCTTACCACAAGAATACCCACAAGGATGTCTTGTGTTGAATGATGACCAAAATCAAGATTACAACTCAATAATGATTGATACAATATGAGTACAAGTGTAATCAAGAATTGAAGCCTAGACCTCAAATAAGTGCAAGTGAAAGTGCTTAGGCTAATACAACAAGATATATGAAAGTGTTTGCTCAATTGCTCTTTGCTTGTATATTGTGTGTTGTATCTTGTTGCTTGAATGAAGCCTCTATTTATAGGAGAGGACTTGGCTTTCATTTCCGACATTGGATCCTCCTTGGGGAGTGATTTGCTGCAAAAGAAACCATTTAAAATGATCAATATAGCAGTTAGAAATCAATCCCACAAAATAGGGAAAAGTTGTCTCAAAACGCAACGGATAGTTTGCCGATAAACATGGGGTTCGACCGTCGCAGAGAGATAAGATTGAAATTGAATCTTGTGAATTTTTACACAGGGGACCGGTCGAAGGGGGGGGGTGCGACTGTCGCTTCTTAGTCAGTGACCGGTTGCCTTGAAGATTTTACGAAACAGAGAAGTATGGAACAAAATCCAACTCCCTGTGCAGTGTCGCCGACCGGCCGACCGCCGACCGCACCGGTCCGCCGGCCGCCTTCGCTTTTTTTCTTACGTCCCATTTTTCTGTTTCACCAACTCAGTACGGGTTGCCCTATGGGCGACCGGTCGAGCTTCAAACAAATGTGTTGTCCAATGTTTTATTGAAAATAAACTTCAAGAAATACTCCGAAAAATAGTAAAAACATTTTAAGTTGATCGGAAGTATTTAGACAACATTTAGGGACATAGTTTTGGTTTAAAAACTTATTTGAACAAAATCGAACATAATCATCAAAATCATGATAAAAACATTTATCTAACATATCTTGATTAATCATCCACCACCACTAAAGTGTATTTCTTTCCACTTATGTTGGTTGGTTCAACAGGACCAAATAAATCCATATGCAACAGATGCAATATTCTTGTTGAAGATGGACTATACTTCTCTTTGAATGATGATTTAATCTGTTTTCCATCTGGCATGCATCACAAACACTTTCCTTCTTGTATACTGAGTCTGGAAAACCTTCCACAAGATGACTCCTTGCAAGCTTGTTGATTGTTTTGAAATTCAGATGACTCGGCTTCTTGTGCCACAGCCAACTTGATTCAGTTGTACTCTTTGCTAACAGACAAGTACTTGGTGTGGCAGTAGACCAATCTACCACATACATGTTCTTTTGTCTGGATCCTTGCAACACTACTTCATTTGATTTAGTGTCTTTAATTTGGCACACTCCCATATTGAATCCAACATTATAGCCCTTGTCAGAGAGTTGGTTGATGCTTAACAGGTTGAAGCCTTCAACATATGCAACATCTGTGATTTCTAATCCATTTTTCTTGATGGATCCAGTGCCTCTTATTTCCGCTGGAGCTTCATTTCCTCCAAATATAACTTTTGCGCCTCTAATCTCCTTGAATTTTGACAAATTTTTCTTGTTCCCTGTCATGTATCTGGACAGCCACTATCCATGTACCAGGTTCCATTGCATTCAGCTGTTCCTTGAACCTGCAATCAAGGAAATTAGTTTTTAGGTACCCATGCTTGTCTGGGTCCTGAGGGGTTAGTAATGTAAGATGATCCAACCAACCTATAGCTAAATGACTTGACTGGTTGTTTTCCTTCTCAGTTGTCCTCTCAGCATACTCAACTGGTTGTTTTCCTTTTCCCTTATATCCAAGGCCAGTTTGTTTGTGATTGTGCTGCTTTGGAGTGAATGTGTGTGCAACTTTTGGTATCTAGGATTTTTGAGGTGCTCCATTACTTGAAGATCCTTTTTCCAAAATCACTCTAGGAGTTTGACTGTGCACAAAGGAATTGAATCCTATGCCTGTCTTATCTCAACACTCTTTTTGGCTCATAATAAGGTCATCCAATGATTTAGATGCCTTTGTAAATGATGCAATCACATTTTTGAGGGTATTTTCCCTCTTTTCTATAGCAAATATTTCTCACGCCGCTTAGCATTTTCACATTTCAAATTGACTCTTGTTCTCATCACTATGTGACTTAGAGTACTCGCCCTTAGTCACCGTGAGTTTTGGCTTTTGAGCTGGCTATTTTCCTCGTTTAATAGTGTGTGTGAGGATTTGATGTGCTCAAATTCTTTCATCATTTTGCCTAATGAATCATAAAGATCGGTGGGTAATGAAGTGTGTGTGTCACAATCACTATCACTAGAATCTAAGTGAGATGAGTTAGAGTGTACCTCATCTTCTTGGTCGAGTTGATCTTGTTCTTTAGCCATTAGACAGATCATGGCTTCTTCTTCAGAATCACTTGAGTAGTCAGCTTCACTACTCTCTGAGTTTGTTGCTTCTTTCGACTTAGCTGTCTCAGCAGTCTCAACAGCCAACATAGCCTTTTTATTTTCCTGTCTTCTTCTCTGAAGACTCTTCTTTCTTCTTCATTTCTGTATTTATTGACTACTGGATATGGACAGTCAATAGCAAAGTGTCCTGGTTGTCTACAGTTCCAACACATGTTCTCAACTCTTTGATCAGCTCTTTCCGTTCTTGAGTTATCAGCTCTCGGATATTCAACCTTTTGATGCTCAGCTCTCTTGGGTGGCCTATCTTCCCTTGACTTGGAGGGAGCTGAATGTCTCCTGGAGGATTCACCCTTGTTTCTTTTGTAGTTCTTGTTGAAGAACTTGTTGAATCTTTTAACCATAAGGGTAATCTCTTCTTGGTCAGTGGTTTTCTTGACCTCAGCTTTCTTCTCATCCTTGACTATAAGAGCAGTTGTTTTGGGTACAGTTGTCTCCTCTTGATCCTTTCTTCTCAGCTCAAATTCATAAGCTTTGAGGTCTGAGAATAGCTCATGATTGGATGTTTTTGATAGGTCCATCGAGTGCCTTAGAGCCATGGTCTTCATTTCCCATTCAGCTGGGAGGCTCCTTAGGATCTTCATACACATCTCCTTTTGTGTGTATTCCTTTCCAAGTCTTTGAGGCTCATTTGTGATTTCAATGAATCTAACATCCAAATGATTCATTGTCTCACCTGCAAGCATTTTAAAGTTTTCGAACTTTTGAACAACAACAGATAATTTGTTTTCTTTAATTTGCTCTGATCCTTCACAAATTAAAGTTAGTTTATCCCAGATTTCTTTTGTTGTTTTGCATGACTTGACATTATTGAACATTGCTTTGTCCAGAGTCTTGTAGAGAATATCCTTGGCCACATTCTCCAAGTTGTATATCTTTCTGTCATCATTGGTCCATTCAGTCCTTGGTTTTTCAACTAAGGTTGGTTTTGCCTCGATTCTGACTTTCTTTTCCTTCAAATTGCAGTACAAATTTCCTCCTTCGGTTGTGTTCACTATCAATATTTGCGCGGCCCATCCTCTATCACTAGCCAAATTTTGTCATGTAAAGCAGATAGATGAGCCTGCATACGAATTTTCCAGTCATCAAACTCCTCAATAATGAACATAGGAATACGTGTCAAATTTACTTCCATGATAACAACATTGCTGAATAAAAGAGATGATTTTTGAAAGAGCAAGTGTTAAAGACTTCTTTGAAAGATTGGAGATATAGTTCAGTAACCAGTGCGGAAGTCTCAATGAACCAACCGCTCTGATACCACTTGAAGGTCCCAAGGGGTGTGAGTAAGGTTTAGAAGGGGGGGTTGAATAAACATTACCAACTTTTCGATTTTAGACCTTTTAAAATATTATAGAGTTAATTACACTAAGTCCTTGAGGGACAAAATTAAGTTAATTAATCAAGAGAGTTAGCCACTCAAGCGCACTCGATAGAGTTTGATAGAATAACTCAGTTGTTGAGACTAAACATTAACTTAGCTGTGATGAGTTTTTAGTGGAAGACTTAACACCCTTGAATTTGATTTAACTTTATTTTAACACTTGGTTTTAGCACTTTGTTAATTATCAGTTGGATAGCAAATGATCAGCAGATATAAAGTATGTGTGCAGGAATGTAAGTGTGCTAAAATGTAAATGACACGAGTAAATTTTATAGAGGTTCGAAGATGGGGTAATTCTTCTACTCCTCTCTTCTCCAACTCCTGGAGGAATCCACTAAGTATTGATCAGAGTACAAAGTGGTTATCAATCTAGAGACAGGTCTTGATCACGCAGACGACTTGCTCCTTGGACTCAGTCTGGAGATGCCTTGGTCACACAGATGGCTTCTCGTCCGACTCAGCTTCTTCATAGGGTGGCTACCTTGCTACTTCACTCACTCTCTCAAGCTTCTTGGATTTGATCACGAAGCCCTCCAATAACTTGAGATTGGTTCGACCTTGAACCTTCCTACGATCCTCTTTGAAAAGTAAACCCCTTTTGATTTTTCAAAAGTTTCCTCTTCAACAGCTTTCAAGTTGTCTTTCCTTCACAAATTTTAGTGTTGGATCGATTTCCTTCGAGATTTAGGCTTGAGGATTTTTGCTTGAATAACTTGAGAATATTTTGCAGGTTACGCTTTGGAGATTGCTTGATCGTTCATGGTTCGTGTATGCAAGGTAACCTTTTCTCAATGTGATTCTTGACCATTTATAGTGAACTTTCAAAAATCCGCCCGTTGAAGAGATGGGCTGATTTTCAAAGGTCACTTATGCTTGTTGGCTTGTCTTTTCTTGGTCTTGATCTTGAGATGTATACCTTTCCTCGTATTAAATGAATGTCCAGACTTTTTCGTGTTCGACACGAGGTGCGAGTGGTTCCCATTAGTTTATTCCTTTTGCACGCTTCGGGATCGAGCACTTTAAGACATGGCAAAGATGGAAGTATTACTTATTTAAATAATTTCTTGACTTTTGTGCAACGGATTCTTTTCGCTTAACTCCTTTTTGCGCTTGTCTTTTCCCCAGGTGACTTGAGTCTATTCTAATGATTCAAAGACTCATCCACTTCAACTTGTGTTTTGGCTTCTTGGGTTGACTTAATCGGCTCTTCACACAGCTTGTCCTTCAACTCAAGCTACGTCTTGATCGAGTCATTGGTCTTCTATCTTGGCCATACTCATTTGTTCCTCAATGAGTCTTCCTTCACTTCTTGATTGACTTCTTGTATTCCCGTGCATAGGCGATTTGACTCAAACTTATTCAAATCCCATATCTATTACAATAAGAATTACAAGGAAAATGGGGTGCCAACATTCTAATCTAAGTTTTACATGGCATTCATCAAAATGTAAACAATAAATTTCCCAACAGTATTAACTCAGCTCAATTAACCCTAGCTCATGCTTAAGCTCTTCAAATCGTGATTCACATAAGGGCTTGGTGAATATGTCACTTGTTTTTATCGATTGAGATATATTCCAAGGTGATGTCTTTCTTTTCAACATGATCTCTTATAAAGTGATATCTGACATCAATGTGCTTTATTCTTGAATGCAACACAGGATTTTGAGTGATTGCAATAGCACTTGTGTTATCACACATAATTGGAATTTTTTTTTCTTCAATTTCATAATCTCTCACCGTTGTCTCATCCATAAGACTTGGGTACAACAATTGCCCGCAACTATGTACTCGTCACCGTGGATGTAGCTATTAGTTTTGCTTCTTACTAAACCAGGAAACCAATCTGTTTCCAAGCATTTGACATGTACCTGAAGTACTCTTCCTGTCAACTCCACATCCAGCATAGTCTGAGTAACCAATAAGCTTGAGTCCACCTTCCTTTGGATACCATAAGCCAACTTCCTAGCATCCCTTCGGATATCTTAGATTCTCTTAGTCGGCATCATGTGGCTCTCCTTTGGTATTGATTGAAATCTTGCACATACACCTACTACAAAGGTGATGTCTGGTTTACTAGCTGTTAAGTAGAGCAAAGATCCAATGAGCGCTCTATATCTTGTTTGATCTACAGCCTTACCATATGCATCCATGTCCATCTTGACTGATGTGTTCATTGGTATTTTCACAGAAGACTTCTCTTCCATACCAAATTTATTTATTAAATCTCTGGTATACTTTGTTTGACTTATGAAGGTTCCATCCTTCAATTGCTTAACTTGAAGTCCTAGGAAGAAGGTTAGCTCTCCCATCATGCTCATTTCAAATTTGCTTTGCATGAGGTTTGAGAACTTATCACACAGCTCTTTATTTGTGGATCCAAAAATGATATCATCCACATATTTTTGAACAAGCAGTATACTCTCTCCATCTTGAATTATGAAGAGTGTTCTGTCCACTTTGCCTTTGGTGAATCCATTGTCGCTTAGAAATTGAGACAATGTGTCATACCATGCTCTCTTGGTGCCTGTTTGAATCTATATAATGATTTCTTGAGCTTGTACACCTTATCACCAATGGTCTTCTGCTCAAAACCTGGAGGTTGTTCAACATAGACTTCTTCCTCTAACAGTCCATTTAAGAAGGCACATTTCACATCCATATGATATACAGTGAAGTTCTTGTGTGCAGCATAGGCAAGAAACATCCTTAGTGTTTCTAATCTGGCAACAGGAGCAAAGGTTTCATCAAAATCTATTCCCTCTTCTTGGAAATACCCTTTGGCTACCAATCTTGCTTTGTTTCCTACCACGGATCCTTCCTCATTCATTTTGTTTCTAAAAACCCATTTTGTGCCAATAACATTCTAATGAGTTGGTCTTTGCACCAATTCTCATACTTTGTTCCTTTCAAACTGATTCAGCTCTTCTTCCATGGCTTGAATCCAATGTGTGTCATCCAATGCTTGAGACACATATTTTTGCTCTATTTGGGAGATAAAACAAGTGAACATTACTTCTTGCTGAGCTCTGGATCTGGTTCTTACACCATCTCTAACATCTCCAATAACTAGCTCTAGTGGATGGTCTCTCAGCCATCTCACATAAGGTTGAAGCAAGTCAGCTGGGTTCAGCTATCTCAGATTGCATTGTCTTGAGTAGCTCTTTGATCATCATTCAAAACGTATATTTTCCAAATGTTTTGAGATTCAGCTACTTCATCTTCATCTTGGTTGATTACTTTTACTTCATCTTCAACATAAGGACTCTTCTGCATAGTTGGTTGATTCAGCTTATCAGCTAACTCCTCTATGTCTTCTCCATTCACATTAGGTTCATCAAAAACCACATGAATGGATTCTTCTGTGACCATAGTCCACTTGTTCAACACTCTATAGGCTTTGCTCTCATCTGAGTAGCCCAAAAAGATACCTTCATCAACTTTAGCATCAAAAGCCTTTAAATTATCTTTGCCATTGTTGTGGATGAAGCATTTACATCCAAATATTCTAAAATATGCAACATTCGGCTTTCTTCCTGTCCATATCTCATAGGGAGTCTTAGTCAATTGCATATTTATCATGCATCTATTTTGAGTATAGCATGCAGTATTGATGGCTTCAGCCCAAAATCTCTTAGACAATCCAGCTTCAGCTAACATGGTTCTTGCAGCTTCCTTGAGAGTTATGTTCCTTCTTTCAGCTACTCCATTCTGCTGTGGAGTTCTTGCTGCAGATAATTCATGAGCAATACCATTTACAACACAATACTGAGTAACTATCCCATTGACAAACTCAGTTCCTCTATCACACCTTATCTTTATAATGGTTCGGCTCTTTTAATTTTGAACTATTTTCATCAGCTGAGATAACTTCTGCAAAGTTTCTTTCTTTTTGCACATGAAGATTGTCCATGTATATCTTGAATAATCATCCACCACCACTAAGGTGTATTTATTTCCACTTATGCTGGTTGGTTCAACAGGACCAAATAAATCCATATGCAACAAATGCAATATCCTTATTGAAGAAGGACTAGGCTTCTACTTGAATGAAGATTTGATTTGTTTTCCCATCCGCATGCATCACATACACTTTCTTTCTTGTACACCGAGTCCGCAATCCTTCCACAAGATGACTCCTTACAAGCTTGTTGGTTGTCTTGAAGATCGATGACTCTCGCTTCTTGTGCCATAGCCAACTTGATTCGATCGCGCTCTTTGCTAACGACAGTGCTTGGTGTGGGAAAGAGACCGTCTACCACATATATATTCTTCTCTCTTGATCCTTGTAGCTCTATCTCATTTGATTCAAGATCTTTAATTTGGCACACTCTCATATTGAATCCAACATTATAGCCACTTTGTCATAGAGTTAGGCGATGCTTAACAGTTGAAGTTGAAGCCTTCAACATATGCAACATCTCAGATCTCTAATCCATTCTTCTTGATGGATCTTGTGACTTTGATTTCCCCGAGTTTCATTTTCTCCAAATATGACTTTTGGACCTATAATCTCCTTGATTCTTGATAGATTTTTCATGTTTCTGTCATATGTCCGGGAATGTACCACTATCCATATACCAGGTTCCTTGGCACTCACTGTTCCTTGAACCTCATCTTTTTGATCTGGTTGATCTTGTTCTTTAGCCACAAGACAAATCATGGCTTCTTCTTCAGAATCACTTGAGTAGTCAGCTTCACTACTCTCTGAGTCTGCTGCTTCTTTAGACTTAGTTGTCTCAGCTGTCTCAGCAGCCAACATGGCTTTCTTTTTTTCTTGTCTTCTTTCTTTGAAGACTTTTCTTTCTTCTTCATTCATGTATTTATTGATTGGTGGATAGGAAAAGTCAATCGCAAAATGTCCTGTTTGTCTGCAATTCCAACACAGGTTCTCAGCTCTTTGATCAGCTCTTTTTGTTCTTGGGTTATCAGTTCTCTGATATTCAACTCTTTAATGCTCAGCTCTCTTGGGTGGCCTATCTTCTCTTGACTTGGAGGGAGCTGAATGTCTCCTGGAGGTTTCACCCTTGTTTCTTGTATAGTTCTTATTAAAGAACTTTTTGAATCTCTTTATCAATAGAGCAATTTCTTCTTTGATCAAGATTTTCATTCTTTTCAGCTTTTTTTCCTTCCTTGACAGAGCAGCTGTTTTGGGTACAATTTTTTCTTCTTGCTCTTTTCTTCTCAGCTCAAACTCATAGGCTTTGAGGTATGAGAATAGCTCATGATTGGATGTTTTTGATAGGTCCATTGAGTGTCTTAGAGCCATAGTCTTCATTTCCCATTCAACTGGGAGGCTCCTCAAGATCTTCATGCACATTTCTTTCTGAGTATATTCCTTCCCAAGGGTTGAAAGTTCATTTGTTATTTCAGTGAATCTGGCATCTAGTTGATCCAAATTTTCTCCTTGAGTCATCTTGACATTCTCAAATTTATTGACAGCAACAGACAGTTTATTTTCTTTAATTTGCTCTGATCCTTCACAAATTAAAGTTAATTTACATATCAGTTTACAAAGTGGTGAACAGTCTAGAGATAGCCTTGGTCACACAGCTGGCTTCTCGTCCGACTCAGCTTCTTCACAGGGCAGCTGCCTTGCTACTTCAGCTCACTTTCTCAAGCTCTAGGATTTGATCACGAAGCCCTCCAATAACTTGATACTAGATCGATCTTGAACCTTCCTACAATCCTCCTTGGAAAGTAGACCCCTTTTGATTCTTCAAAAGTTTTCTCTTCAACAGTTTGAAGTTGTCTTTCCTTCACAGCTTTGTGTTGGATTGATTTCCTTCGAGTTTCAAGCTTGAGGATTTGCTTGAATATCTTTGAGAATATTTGCAGGTTTACAGCTTAAATGTTGCTTGCTTGTTCGTGGTTCAGGTAACCTTTTCTCAATGAGTTTGCTCAGCCTTTTATAGTGAACTTTTAAAAATCTGCCCGTTGAAGAGATAGGCTGACTTTTAAAAGATACTTGTGTTCGTTGGCTTGTCTTTTCTTGGTCTTCAATCTTGAGATGTAGACCTTTCCTCGTATTAAATGAATGTGCAGCTTTTCGGTTCGACATGAGGTGTAGTGCTTCCCATTGGTTTATTCCTTTTACACGCTTCTGGATGAGCACTTTAAGACTTGGCAAAGATGGACGATTACTAATTTAAGTAATGTTCTTGACTTCGTGCAATGGATTCTTTTCAGTTAGCTCCTCTTGGATGTTGCCTATTTCCCCAGGTGACTTGAATCTGCTTCAATTAGTTGAAGACTCTTCAGTCACTTTCAACTTATGACTTGGCTCCTTCGATGACTTTCACTAACATTTCACACACGTTGTTCCTCAACCGATACATTTTCATCAAGTTCTTGATCTCCTTCATGGCCACACTCGCTTGTTCCACAAATGAGTCTTTACTTCGATCTTGATTGACTTCTTGTATTTCCGTGCATAGTGACTTGACTCAGGTTTTCCACCATATCTATTACAAGGAAAATTACAAGGAAAATGGGGTGACAACTTTCTAGTTTAAGTTTTACATGGCATTCATTAAAATCTATAAAATAAATTTCCCAACACATGTCAATTAAACTTCGGATGAAAACGTTATGTTCCAAATACAAAGACTGTCATAGTTGCACGAAATGACTTTTTGACGTTTCTTGCTCAAAAACTTGTTTTTCCCCAATTCCTAGAAAATCAACAAAATAACACAATGTAACACTAAAACATGCAAATGCAAATAAAACACGTCAAAAATATGTATAAATCGTCACATAAATCACACATAAAAACATGCAAAATAACTTACATGTTAGACGAAGACCCTAAAATGTTTCTAGAAGCTATGTCTATTTCAGATATAATAATGTTGAAAAGATCAATGGATGATAAAATAAAATCAATTCTTGATAATCAAACATGGATTCTTGTTGATCCTTCTCTCAACACTAAACATATTGGCGGTAAGTGGGTTTTGAAAAAGAGACTCAAACCTGATGGTACTATTGAAAAGTACAAAGGTTGATTGCCAAATGTTATAGCTGTTAAATTAGATTTTACCAACAAAATAGGTATCCAAAGACTTAAAAATTATATTGTTTTTAAGTAGATTGAGTCCAGATTATTATTGAAATTATACATCTAGTTATAATAGGTATGAAAGTACCAAGAAATGAAGACACGGGAAAAAGACAATGAATAATGAATCATGGCGAAAGAACGAAAAAAAAAAGAGAAAACAAAAAATAAATAAAAAATTGTGTGAAACGCGGTACAAAAATGGGTGTACCATAGTACATCAAATAAGAAAAGAAAAAAAAACATTTATGCTAATGTATCGCGGTGCAAAGCTTTGTACCGCAGTACACAATATTTTCACTGTGTACCGCGGTATAATTCGTTTGTGCCGCGTTTTGATCCTGATTTCACTGCTTTCCATCGCGATACATTTGACACATACCGTGGTACCTACACAATAGCTTTCAGCAATAATTCGACTTTACACGAAGAAAAAATACGAACAGATTAATTAATCGAGCGAGAAGCATTATCAGCCGAAAGAAGAAGAAGAAGACAACAATCTACACAATAAAAGGAAAATTAGTGGAAGACATTTGATAATAGATAGTAGGCACACCCTTCTGTTTGACAGCAAATACATACTAGATGAATGAAATCTTCTAATATTGATAGCCTTCATTTCAGACGATTGAGGACACCTTCCTTCACGGAATTCAAGTTATCAGTTTCTTTCCTTCAGTTTACAGTTCTTAGTTTTCTACTATTTATACGAATCTGCATATTTGCTCAGCATCAGTTGATAAGAAGGGTAGCACAGGACATGAGCTTACCATTGGAAGCTTGAGAAATCTTCCAAACGGGATACAAACAAGTTTCTTTTTACCCTTTCTTTTAATTCTTGCTTGTAAATTGTAGAACATGTTTAATTATTTGTTGTTGAATTTTATGGATATAATCATGAGCTAAATTTTCATTTCTAGAGGATGGTGTAACTTAATATAATCTTATATTCGATGCTTTTATTTATCATATTTCAATAGTTAATTTATTTATATTGTTTGTTTTAATTACTTCTAAATTAGTTGATCAATAATTTGGATTATTTGGTTTATACAATTATAATCCGAGATAATAAATTGTATAAATGGACTTATAAAAGTTTAACTTAGATTTTCATATAATTTAGAAAATTTTGAATTCTCTTGAAATCTTGCTTATGAATTCACCGATCTTTTAAAATTCTATTTTTGTAATTTTTATTGAGATATTGAAATCCAAATTTAGATCTTCAAAATTAATTACTAATCGAATTATAGAATTAATTATTTTATGGAATTCATGATTTATAAATTACTACTTGAATAATTGATACATTAAGTTGATAATTACAAGATAAGATTAAGTGAATAATTTCTCCGTAATCTATTTATTATTGCATATTTAAATTATTCAAGCCAATAAATCGATCAAACTTTGCTTTAAAGTGTATTTTGCTATTTACTATTTTTTTAAAACAACCAAACTCATTATTTGATTTTCTAGATAAAATTAAGCTATTTTAATTACAATACTTAGTGTTTATTTAATTGTCATTCCATGTGGATACGACAACCTGATTTTTGTCACTATATTAAAATTTGACATAGTACACGTGCGGTAATATTTTCGCGAACAATAGTCAAAAAGAAGAAATTGACTATTTTGAGACATTTTCACCTGTTACTAAATTTACTTCTATCAGAAAAATATTTGCAATTATTTCTATGTTTTACCTAGAGGTTCATCAGATGGATGTTAAAATTGTTTTCTTAAATGGTGATCTTGAAGAAGAAAATTACATGCACCAACCTGAAGTTTATGTTGTTAAAGGTGAAGAACATAAAGTATGTGAATTAAATAAACATTGTATGGTCTTAAACAAGCACCGAGACAATGGTATAAGAAATTTAAAAGAGAGGTTAACAAATTCAGTTTTAAGAGTAACAAAGTTGAAACCTATGTTTTACTAAAGTTACTCCCGAATATAAACTGCGTCTAACTTTATATGTGGATGATATGTTGAAATTTGGTTCTAATTTACAGATATTAATGAAACCAAAAGTTATCCGAAATAAGTATTTGAAATAAAGGACTTAGGTCCAAAGATGTCATTTTGGGGTCAAAGTGATTAAAAGGGATAAAACATTTATATTAACACAATCTCATTATATAGTGAAAGTGTTGAGAAAGTTCAATTACTTTGTTTGCAAAGTAAGTAAAAGTCTTATTGATCCTCAAGTGAAATTAGTTCCTAACGAATGAGAAGTTGTAAATCAAGTAGAATATGCTAGAATAATTGGTAGCATTACGTATGTGGTGAATCACACAAGACCTGACCTTGCGTGTTCGATTGGCGTATTAAATAGATTTACTAGAAATCCTAGTGAAGAGCATTGGATGAAACTGAAGAGAATACTAAGATATTTGAAGTTCATAATAAATTATGATTTGCATTATAACTATAGTTCATCTACACTTGAATGTTATAGTGATGCAAATTATAGTTGACAAGATTGACTCTAAGTCTACTAGTGGTTGGTAATCAAACTGCGATTTACAATACAAAGAATGAGATAATATCAAGCAATAGCAAACATATTGCTAAGACGTATAATCATATTAGAAATATGGTTAAAAAGGGAAGATTGTACTTGAGTATCTTCCAGCAAATAAAATGTTAGCTGATTCACTAACAATACTGTTACCTGGTGAAAAGGTTACAAAGATAATGAGAGATGTGGGGTTGTTACCGATTAAACAATGTCTTGATTAAAACCAACTCTATCTTAAGATACAAATCACACATTTGTCATCTTATGTATGAGAGTTAAAAAGGTAATTCAATATTAGACATTGTTGAAATGGAAACTAGGATACATTTCAAGTGCATATCTTAAAAATAGTGGGGGTGACATTATTTTGAAAACTCCCATGTTTGATCTATGCACTTTATTTACCATAACAATAGTAGGTTGGATTTGCAATCCTTAATAGACTTATAACATTGTGGAATGTGTTATGGAAATCCTTGACGTGTCTACCTAATACAAGTAGAGAAGTGAGAGGTTGCTTCTTACCGATTACTCGCAAGATCTTAGGGTACTTATGAAAACCAGGATTCAATGAGAAGACCCATTATAAAGGTGTTTGCGAAGAACAAAAGGAGCAAAGAATCAACGTAGTGAGAATATTCTACTTAGTGTTACATATTCAATCATAAGTTAAAGGCTTGTCCATTTCATGGCTATTCACTATGTAAAACAAGTTGTATTTTTATTTTATATGTAAATAAGTGGAGCATTGTTATATATATTTACATATATAATAATTGGTGTCCCATATTGTTTTTGTATTGTATTAAAAAAGAGTCTCACATTGATTGCATCATTTTTAGGAAGACACTCTCATTTATCGCATTATCCCACATTGGTTGTGTATTGAATCGTGGAGCTCAACTTGGTGTATAAAAGAGTTTAAGATTGGTAAGTCCGACCAAGCTTTGGAACTTCCTCCTTATTATGGAGGAAATACCAAGTGGCTTCTAGTTTTAAATTTTGTGTATATATATATATATATATATGTATATATCGGGAGGATCATCTAAGACCATGTCACTAGGTGAGACACAATGGACTAATCTCAACCATCCCCCACTATTAATCAATGGATATGATTTAAAGGATAAAAAATATATTAAAACATTAATTTAATCAACATAGGGGTAGTAGGGTAACATAACATAACAAAGTAGTTACAAAAATGTAATCAAATCTCTTTTCTCTCTCATGCATCTCTCTCTTTCTCTCAATTCCTAAATCAATGCAAATGAAAAAAACTTGAAGAACTCGAACTGTAAAAAGAAAACAGTGAAAAAGATGTGATTATGTTCCAAATGAAAAAACAACGAAGATGTGAGTTCGAATCATGATGATGAATCATCAGTCGTAGAAAAATCCCTATCCAACAGCATCAATGGTGTAGACATCGATGGAGAACTCAAAACTAGTCATTAACATCAGCTCTTAAAAACTCGTAATTTTCACAAATAAGACGGTGCATAGATACTTATATAATGATGTATAGATACTTATGAAATGATGCATATATATTTATGAAACGACGCATATATCTATATGATATTCCATATTTGATATTATGCAACAAAAATCAACTATATATGCATTGCCTGAAAACTATCTATACAACATACAAAAACTAATATATAGTATATTATACCCAACTATACAAAGCGTTATAAACTATGCAAAGAAAAATCAACAAACTATGTATTATCTATAAACTATATATACAATTGTGGAATAACAAAATATGCAAAGATATTATGTAACATCCCAAAACAAAATATCCACTATATCTTATGGTCGTAAAACAATGCAATAAAAATAACTAAATATGCGTTATTTAATAGCTAATTAAACAAAACAGAAGAACCCTAACTATATTGTAAAAATAAAAAAAATTGAAAGAAAATCGCTTTTAATTAATGCCATTAAATTCGCGATTTACAATCTCACACCATAAAAACGGTTCTGAAAAGTCATACATACCAGGAAAACCACTCGGGGATAATTGATTTGAATTACAAAATTACCCTTAAAATGGCGAAAATTAGGAAAAATAAAAAATTGAATTAATCACATCCCTTCATTGGTTAAGATCAATGGGTAAGATGAGTCCACATTGTCTCACCTAGGGAGGGTGGTCTCATTTGAACCGGATCATATATATATATATATATATATATATATATGTGTGTGTGTGTGTGTGTGTGTGTGTGTGTGTGTGTGTGTGTGTGTGTGTGTGAATAAAGAAAAATAAATAAATAAAATAAACAAATAAAAATAAGGGTCTGACCCATTGTTTAAAATTTAAACGAAAATATGTCTTTTGTTAAAGAACACAACCTTTCTGGAGAGGTGCAACTCTTGGAGGCCTCTGCGAAATCTTTAAATAGACATCCGGATATTGCGAAAAGAGTTACGAAAATTAATAATCTTCATTTCCTAAGTGTTCATTCTTCTTTCTTTCTCGCTTAATTTAAAACTTCGATTCTTGCTCCAAAAAATTAGAAGTGTAATATTAGAATTTTCGTGATTAGGCTTTGTATCATGGAGGTTAATTCCTTGAGACCATTTACATTGTGTGGGAGGAATTAATACCTTAAAAATAATATATTTAAAGGTGTTTCTAGCCTATACAAATTTCGTTACCCACAATATTATACAACAATAGAAGACTTGTTGAAGCCTCAGAAAAAGAATTAAAAAGGAGTCGCGAGTGGATCAAGAGCTTCATCAAGTACATCGGTTGTGTCTTCCAGAGAGCTTACAATAGAGTCATCCAAGAAATAAAGGAGAATATTCAACTTATGGGGTAAAGCAGATGAAGGACTCAAAGCAGAAGAGATCCATTTGTAAGATAGTCAAAGACTTATCCGTTTTGGTAAGGAAACAACATGCAACCTTAAAGTTATCATGCTGAAAGAGTGCAAGAAACAAGGACCAATTAAATGCTTGCAGAACTCTGGATTGTCTCAGGCGCGTGCAAGTACTAAATTTAGTGGTTGGGTCAACATCAGATGTTGCAAGAACAAGATGAGCCAATGAACAAGAGTTTGAGTTTGAATTTGTTTATCTTTCCAACGGACAAATTTCAAACTCTCACTATAAAAGGCTAAGGAATTTTCAGATAGATGCAAGAGAGCAAATATTCAAAATATGACACGAGCAAACAAGGAATCAATCAATCCGCAAATACTCTCTCAAACATAGAAATTCACACATCCTCACACCTACATTCAAAGATACATTATCCAACTCATCCTTGTGGAAGATAAAAGTTATTCTTCAAGTTGAGGAGTAAAATTTTCTTTAAGACAAAAATATGTCAATATTTCAAGAAGTGAATGAGATATAGTGAGATTCCACTTCAACCTATTTCAAATCCAGTAGGGGCTAGGTGATCAAGTCCTAAAGATTTGAAGCGTAGAAATAGTGAGTCAACCTTGTCTTATGAAGGGTGAGTCCTAGAAATAAAGCCATCCATGTGATCAATGTTAGGTTTGGATCACAGTACTATTGTAACAAAGTTATCGTTACGTCGTGGATTTCTCTGTTGTAGGAGAATAGTGGAGTAGAGAAATTGCCCCATCCTCAAACCACTATAATATATTGTGTCATTTTATTTCTACATTTAAATTTTGCAGTTTACTTAGATTCTTTATATTTGCTATCCAACTGATAATAACAAGCTTAATATATAAGTGGTAATAATTAATCTTAAAAAGGGTGTAAAGACTTCCACCGTAAAAATCAAGAAAATTGAATTTTTAAGAGCTAACTTCATTCAATTGAGTTACTTTATCAACACGATTAGGCAGTTGATCTCAAACGATGTGATGTCAATTGTCTACATAAAGTCAAAAGGCAATTTGGCGATCCTTTAACAAAAGAGCTTAATCGAGATCAATTGAGTTAATTGCTAGAGGGAATAGACTTAAAGTCCACAAAGTAAAATAACCATCATAGTGGTAACCCAATCATGACGACTGGAGATTCCAAGAACTTGGTTCAATGGGGAAACTAAACTATGAAAGTTATATTGTAACACTTGAAAATAATGTTTCAACACATCCTTAGAAAGTAATACCCAGTGTTAAAACGTCTATAAAGTTGTGGTGAGGTTAAGTCATTAAACTTTTAATGATTCCTACACCTCGTTGAGGATAAGTATTACATGATATGCGGATAGGAGATAACCTACGTAAGTGAGAAGCATGGGCCGCTTTAAAGTAACACTTATGAATTCAAAGAAGTGACAATGGCCGAAACAGACACAAAACGTGAGAACATAAGGAGTTGCGATCTTATTGGGCTAATACTTTTGACTTTGTATACACCACAGAAGAAATAGTTCAAGGCATTCCATCCACTAAACCACCAAAGATGTACCCGATGGTATTGGTTACGGAAAGTTCAAAGTCACAAGCTATATTTCTAGATGTAATATTGTCTCTTGAGTATTGGTTTGCGTGTTCCGCATTCATACATACATTAGTTTCCACTAATGTGGGGATTGTTGGAAACTTGATTTTAATAAAGTGGGCGTCGACTCAACTTTGACCAAATATTCGGTGGCGAAGTATTTAATTCTAGTGGAATTAAATTATAAATTATTAATCTACATCCGGTGAATATTCGTAATATTTTTTATTTCTCAAAACTAAATTTTGGTGAGTGAGAAATTAATAGACGAAGTTGGCCACACGAATGGGTATTATGTAAAGAGAATTCAAAAGTTTTAGGCTTGTCCCACATACAATATAAGTCATAGTTTATCATAGTACAAATACTAAAAATGTTATTAGTTTAACTATATAACATAAGTGAATGATCACAAGTGGGCCACATGTACGTGCCCACTCCGCCTTTAAACCCATGGGTCACCCCGGCCAGTCCTGCCCATCGCTTTTTTTGTCACTCGAAAATAGGTTGGACCCAGATTTAAGTGACAGTTGGGACTGATGTATCTGGACATTGCAAGTGTCTAGATTCGTATGTGTTGGTTGGAGTCTGTAACTCCTCAGATACTGGTCACTGATGGGGTTGTACCACCCAACTGTTACAAGAAAAGTTAATGCACACTCACTTACATGAATTTATTCCCTGCATGTTAGATTTTGTTGCCTATAAATAGTCCGATTTCCATTGCGGAATTCTGGCAAAATTTATATACTTCTCTGGATATTTTAAAATTGTTGTAATATATTAAAGAACACCTCATTCTCCATTTGAGTCCAATAATCGTTCTCACTTTTAAGTTTGAAATGTGCTTTTATGTCGGTCTTTACTATATAAAAGAGGTTAAACCGTTTTATCTTGAGAACATTACGTTATATCATAAGCACTAATTGGGATGTATTTTTCTTGTAGAAAGAGTTTTATTTTGTCTTTACTTCTATCCGCAAGTTGTAATAGTTGAATTCTAGTTTTCGCTTTTTTTTTTGTTCAAAAAAAGTCGTCGTTGAAAGCTTATCATTATAAGAGCAACTACAATGGACATGTTTTTGGTTGGGTTTTGGTGGAAAACCGTGTCATGTAAAAACCCCACCATTGTGGTACATATTTTGGGGTTTGTGGGGATGATCCGGTTTGTACCAAAGAACCGGTTGATAGGCTCCAAAACTGCAAAAAGTAAAAAAAAATGTGGGCCTCCATTGTCATGTGAGATAGTGAGATGTGTTTTATTATTATTATTATTATTATTATTATTATTATTATTATTATTATTATTATTATTATTATTATTATTATTCAATGTTAATTAAAAAATTATATTAAGAAGTAGTCGTTGATGATGCTCCAAATTATCTTATGTTTTAATTTGTATGAGTTGTTTGTAACATTTCAATTTGTAATGTTGTAACCCATCTATTTAAAATTTATGAATTGTCAATAATGTTTTTTTTCAAATTATTATATCGAGAATAAATATTTTAGATATTTACTAAATATAAAATTAGTAATTAAAATTATTATTTTTGAATATATAAATTAAATATATTAATTAAAATAATTGTCACAAATATATATTTATATAAGATGTCAAATGAAGTGAAATAAAGATAAATAATATGTGAATTGGATGGTGGGACCTATTAAAAAGTTGTAGAATAGGTTTAACTATCGTGGAGAAAAGAGTGTAAAATGTTAGATTTTTTACTTTTGATGTGACAGCTAACATGACACTCCAAAAACTGTAGAAAAATTTTTAAGGATTTTTTCACTAGAGATGCTCTAAGATTATGTAAACAACCACCTCAGAGATTTGTACTTAGAGCATTTGAGGCTCACATTTCGTACTCCATTGAACGTACACGTACAAAATGCCAAGCCATATATAACAACTCATCGTTCCTATCTTGTAATTTTTTTTTCATCGGTGTTCCTATGTTGTAATTGATTATTTAATTGGCACAACCCAAACATGTGGAAATATTCAAGGGTTCAATGATTTATTTGTTAATTTGTTTTATTTTCTCGATCGTTTCAAAACTTATTCAATATTCCTTAAGATAATTTTAATAATAAAATGTTTGCTGAAAGTACTACAAATATTGGTCCCCATGTCACATAAGTAGAAACCACATGGGGCCCATGTCACATAATTTTAAGTGACTGGAGGAAACTCCTCCTCGGCAACAAAAAACCACATGAGTTCTTGTGGGAAAGGACCACAATAAAAAACATCACAAGAATTAGAAAATTAAAAGCAAAATTAGCTTAGTTGATGGGCTAACACATAGCTTAGCAACAAAGGAAACAAAGATGAAACAATAAGGTGGCTTAGTCCACCATTTCGCCACCACAAGAATGTGGGGTGGAAGTCGAGGGGTTCAAATCTGCTCCATCAAATTCTTCCCTAAGGTATATTTGGTGGTGAAGATTTGGTGAAACTCATCTTGAATAAGATTCGTGTGGGTTCGATTGTAGTCGATATAAACTTACAAACTAAGCTATATAAAAAAAAAAGACCTAAGCCTAGAAGCTAAGCTATAAAAAAAAAAAAGGAAACAAAGATGAAACATAAAAATTAGTTGTTAATCAGTTTTGTACTACTAAAGATATTAGTGCCTAGTAAACAAAGATCCGTCTGCGGCTTACATTGACGAGGAATAGTAGTTTGATGAATTAGTTGCTTTGTTATTGATGTTTAGGTGAAGTAGGTGGGAAGTTTTTTTAAAAAAAAAAAAAAAAAGAATTTATCCCAAAGGCAAAATTCCTATATGTACCAGAAGTTCTTTGGACACGTAAATTGTAAACCTATGAATATGTACAAGTACCAGTCTTGCAAGAGATATGACTAATGAGACACGAATCCGAAATTAATCCTTGCCATATATCGGCAAAGTGTTCTAAAATCGCTAGGCGCTAGTGGGACGGCTAGGGGCCTAGCGCGCAGCGGAGCACAGGCGGGATTAGGCGGGGCTGAGCGGGATTACGCGGGATCTAATTAGAAAAATAACGTAGGCGGACGAGAGGGCCTAGCGCCTGGAGACGGGGGACTAATTAGAGCTAGGCGGGGTCTTTTAAACACCGGCAAAAAATAGTCACCACAGATATTTGAACCCGCAATGTCGAGTAATGTCATATGTCCGTGTAAATACTTCTCTTGATTTTGGAAAATTTAATGTACTTAGTAGTAGGTTCATTCAAAATTACTTTAAGCCAAAATTAGAAAATAATAATTAAAATGGAGTTATATATGGATAAAACTCGCAAATAAAGCAAGTCGTTCATAAGCTATTCAAAGTTCGACTACATAAAAGCTTGCATGAGCTCCTTTAATGGGAATCATCAAAATAAATGAACCAAATTCAAACTAAGAGATATTTTACTCGTTAGCCGACTCTTGAGCTAACTTGTATTATATAAACCTAAAATTTGACTTTAATTTTAATTTTATTACATTTACTTAATGATAAATATTAAAATACTAAAATAAAATTATTACTTTTTGAATAAAATCATATATTAATATATATATATATATATTATGCTTTATAGAAAATATATAATTTTCAATAAATTGAAGGGCTATTTAATTTATATTGTTATTCATAAGCTTGATGAACTCCAAAAAAAAAAAAAAAACTCGTAAACAATCATTATATTTGATAAATTTAAGCTCGAGTTCGATTCAATATAAACGAGACGAGCTCAAATTCTTAAAGGCTCGGCTCGATTCAGTTGGATTGTTACCCTGGTTAGGATTTGTATGGTTTCCATCCCATTGAAATTCAAATTTTCTTGACCTTTAATTTCTTAGGATATATAAATCATGTTGAGCTAGTCTCCTGTTAGACAGTCTAGCGGATCTAAATACTCCTGCCGACCTTGATATTTACTCATGTTGCATTCAGAAAAGAAAGAAATAACACTACAAGAAATCACACATTTTATGACGAAAATTTTCTCGACGCATAACTCTTTGTCATCATTTGTTAATTAAAAGTGACAACTTTTATTTTTGTCATTATAAACTACACTATTACAACGCCATTTAATTTCATCATTATTGGTATTAAATGTCGTCACTAAATTGCCTATTTCATGACGATTAACTCAAACTCACATCAGATTTCATAAAAGGTGGAATTTGACACCAAAATTTTGGGGGAAAATATTTCGATGACAAATTGGTGACAATTGGTGATGAAATTTAGTGTCACGAATTATTTCTTTTAATGACATCATCAATAATTTGTCATTTTTCACTCCAACAAAATAGTGACACTCTTATTTCACAACAAAGACATATTTTATGACGATTATTTTTTGCACGAATAAAGATTTATCATTGTTTGTTAATTAACAATGACGAAAATTATTTGTGTCATTTCAAAATACGCTTTTATGACACCATTTAATTTTGTCACTATCAATATTATATTTGGTCACTAATTTGCATGTTTCATGACGATTAATTGAATTGTGTCATAGTTATTTGTAAAAGGTCGAACTCGCACCAAATATTTGGAGGACATGTATAATGACAAAATGATAATAATTGATGATGACATTTGATGTCACAAAATATATTAGGGGTTGGGTTTAGTGGCCCGCTAGGAGGCGGGCCTAAATGGGCGTAGCCCGCTAGGGCCGCGGGCTTTAATGTTCCTCAACTGACACATGAATAAATATCTGTCCATTCTAAAAAATAGCTTTAAAAACGAATATAAAATGCAAATTACACAAAAATAAAATGCAGATGGACATATATCAACTTGCAGATAACAGAAGGTATTGCTTATTCAAGATTCCAAACCTTAACTTCCACAAATTGAGATGAGTTGTTCACATATTCTTGATTAGGAATTTTCGCATGGCATGACGAAAAGGCCGTTGGAAACTCGTCATATAAAATAATGTTTAACTTATTTTCAATCAATAATATTTAACTTTCAAGTAGGGCCGTTCTTTTTTTAAAGGGCCTGTGCGGAAAAAAAAAAATGCGGCTCCTCTTTATTCATATAAAAACTAAATCTAAAAGAATAAAAGAAAAATATAAATAAATTTTTTTGTTACTTGGTGAAAAAAACTAAATCTAAACATGTCTTAAAATTTAGGGATAATTACAAAAACACCCCTAAGATTTGGACGTATGACAAAAATACCAAGAGATGTTTAAAATTAAAAAAAAAAAAAAAGTCAAGTTTGATTTGGTGTTAAATTTAAGGGTTTAACTGTAATATTTTTATAAAGATCAAGTAGATTTTGGCAAGTATGTTTTGCTTACAAAGGGAAAAATGTGAGGCGAGAATCAAACGTTAAGGGTTTTTGTAATTTTTAATAATAATTGAGTTTTTTTGTAACTAGCCCGAAACTCAAGGTTTTTTTGTAATTATCCATAAAATTTTAAAAAATTGAAAAAGAACCCTTAGCAAAATAGAATAGAAATTAATACAATTCCTGCTATAAGTCCCAATAACAGGATGTCCTCCTCTCGTTAGGAGATTTATTGCCCTAGGGTTTCTGCCAAGGTGTTCTTCCCTTTCCGTTCCTGTCTTCTCGTACAGATTGGCCCGACGTTCTTTCTCCGCTGCTATTCTCGTCTCTTCGTGCTTTCCTTAGGTTTTTTTCTTTCCTTCGGTATTTTTTCTTTGTCTTTTTCCGTCTCATTCAAGTTAGGGTTAGGGTTTTTGTTTGGTGTTCCATTAGGGTTTGTAGTCGCTCGTTTTTTCTTCGTCTGTTTTTAGCGTCGCTGCTTTCGTTTGGTTTTTGTTTCGTGCTTTTTCAGGTCCTTGTATCGAAGGCCCTATTCACATCCATTGGGACTCTTTATAGAAGAAACCGCTGTATGGAGGACCTTACGGAGACGGAAGGGACGGTGGTGGACTTGGATGGTCTTGGGGGTGCAATTCGGATGACCCTATCAAACCCACTCTTCGCCAGAGGCAAGCTTTTTCTGGAAAAAGCTTGGAAGTCATTTTATTTGATTGAGGTCATGAAAAAGTCTTGGAAAGCTAAACACCCGATTGTGGCAAGGGAGTGGGGCTCGGATCTAATTTTGTTCCGTTTCGAATCAAAAGAAGATAGAGATTGGGTTATTTCAAACCAGCCATGGCACTATGAGGGAGGCTTATTTGCTGTTCGATCGATCGGGGAAAATGAACAACCATCTATGACCCAGATAGTGGAGACTAATTTCTGGATCAGAGTGTACGACGTCCCGGTAGCGTGCATGAACCAGAATACCGCGAGAGTTTTGGCCGCACAACTTGGGAATTTGGAAATGCTCGACACCACCACGGAGGGACTGTTCGGCAAATTTATCAGATTCAAGGTGGCAATTAATATAACAAAACCTCTCACCCGAGTCCTCTCGGTTCGTATCCAAGGGAAACTATTAACTTTGCCGCTAAAATATGAAGGGCTCCCGACATATTGTTTTAGTTGTGGTATGATCGGCCATTCGGTGCGAAATTGTGATAGCTATGACAGAAACGAATGTCAAGACTTGTCAATGATGAAGTATGGCCCTTGGCTTAAGGCATCTCTGATCAAACGAACAAGCTTACCTCGCGAAAACGACCCCCTTCGAACCAAAATGACTGCCCGTCAACTCTTCAACATTGATACGTCCTCTGCCTCATCTACCTCTGGCCACAAAATAACCAAAACCACACCCCCATACCCTGACCATAAACAGCAACCAGCCCTTTCAAACATCAAAAGCCTAAATATGGAACCTCAAAATAACGCCCAAATCCACCATTCACTTGAATCTCTATCCATTACCTCATCCCCTCGTCACAACAAACCAGCGAAACAACATCCGCAGATAGAATACGTCGCAAGCCTCACACAGATTGAGCCTCCCACAAACCACCCAAAGCTGGACATAACCATTACCCCCTCCAACGACCATACCCCCCATCCATCAACCTCCAATACACCTGCCATGCAACCTTTTAACCCCCAAACAGCAGCAAAAAAACCGAATAACCCTACCCAACCAGAAAACCTCCAGCCCGACAACCCCATCTCCACCAAACCTACACTCCCCAGCCAGGCCCCAACTGCTAAAAATCCTAACACAAAACCTAAGGGTGTGTGGGCCCGCCTAAAAAATAGAATCCCCACTAAAAAACAAACCAGCCCAAGTATTATCCCGGATCCTAAACCAACTAACAAACGAACCCTTGAAATCGACCCAAATTACCCCTTAACCCGTCCGATGAAGCTGCTAAGAAACAGAGAGAGTTTGGCCTGTTCGATGTCCCGAGTAAATTTGTTCTAATGGCGGAGGTTGGGATGGAGCACCACCCGAACACAATGAGTTGCTTAAGTTGGAATAGCTGGGCTTGGAAACCCACTTTAACGCTTAGCGCTAAAAAGATACATATTTAATCAAGATCCCTCGTTTGTTTTCCTCATGGAAACCAAACTTAGTATAGAGGAAATGGAAGAATTAGTACAGTTGTTGTATGATGGAGCGCATGTAGTGGGGTGGGATGTCTCGAATAGTGGTAGGTATGTGGTTTGTGCTTAATGTGGAGGGGCGATATTCCTTTCAAGCTATTTCGGACTCCCTTCACCATATTGACGGTATTGTGGATGATGGAATCAATGTGGCGCTTATCGGGTGTGTATGGGTGGCCGAGGATGACCAAAAGTATCTCACGTGGGATCTCTTAAAATCTCTAAAGGATAATCCCAACCCCTTATGGATTTGCCTTGGAGATTTTAATGAGATTATGTTTAATTTTGAAAAAATGGGTGGCCGGCTTCGGAGGGATGTAAGGATGGCGGAGTTCCACGAGGAAATTCAGCAGGCAGGATTAGATGATCTGGGTTACGAAGGGTTTTCTTACACGTGGACGAATGGCCAGATGGGAGATAATAATATCCAAGAGAGGCTTGATAGGTGTTTGGGGACGTCTGAGTGGGTGGCTCTCTTCCCGGAATACAAAATTCAGCATCTCCCACGTCTTGCTTCGGACCACTGCCCAATCCTTCTTTCATGGCGTGGTCATCCTAAGGGGAAGGAAAACAAAGGTAGAGGAAACAAGTTTGTAGGTCCCAAGGGGTGTAAGTGTAAGGTTTAGAAGTTTAGGGGTTGAATAAACCTTACCAAATTTTCGATTTAGTCCTTTTAAATCTCTGAGTTGATTCTACACAATTTGTGTCCTTGATGGACAATCGAATTAGTCACTCAAGAGAGTTAATCTCTCAACGATCACTAGCCAATTTGTTGATGGAGTAACTCACCGTTGGCTATAATTTGACTCAACCGTGGTTTTGATTTCAGCGGAAGAAGACTTAACACCCTTAAGTTTGATTAAGCAAGATTTTAGAGCTTGATTTAGTACTTATAAATTATCAAATGGCTAGCAAATTTTTCAAAGAGATATAAGCGATTAAAAGTGCGAATTTAAATGTCTTTGAAATGTAAATGACACATGAAGTTTTTATAGAGGTTCAAGATGGGGTAATTCTTCTACTCCTCTCTTCTCCAACTCCCGGAGGAATCCACTAAGTAATGATCGGTTTACAAAATGGTAATGTCCGTATACAAGTCTTGATCACAACAAATGACTTGATCCTTAGGGACTCGATCCGAGACGCCTTGATCACTCACCAAGCTTCTCGTGCGACTCGCCTTCTTCACAGGCAGCTGCCTTGTTACTACACTCACTTGCTCAAGCTCTTTGGATTTGGTCACGAAGCCCTCCTAAAGCTTAAGACTTGGTTCAACCTTGAACCTTTCTACAATCCTTCCTGGAATGTAGACCCCTTGTTTTCAAACGTTTCCTCTTCAACTGATTGAAGTTCTCTTTCCTTCACAGGTGAGTGTTGGATTGATGTACTTCGTAATGTAGGCTCGAGGATTGAGAATGTTTCAGGTTTTCTAATGTGCTTGTATATCTCACGTGTGTGTCATCCTCCTTCTCAAACAAACTCCTCAGCCTTTTTATAGTGAACTTTCAAAAATTTGCCCGTTGAAGAGATAGGCTTATTTTTGAAAGTCACTTTGTAGTCGTTGGCTTGCTTGAGTTCTTGGAATTGCCATTTCCTCGTATGAATTGTTCTTTCACCTTTTCGTAGTTCGACACGGTGTGGTGCTTCCCATTGGTTCATTCCTTTTGCACGCTTCGGGACTCGAGCACTCCGAGAAAGGTGGTATGGAGATATTACTTGTTTAAGTAAATCTCTTGATTTCTGGCAACGGTTCTTTTACGATTATCTCGACTTGACGCATTTCCTTACTTTCCCCGGTGACTTAGAGTCACTTCCAATCATGGATAACTCTTCATCACTTCAACTCAAGACTTGGCTTTTCTTGAGTTGACTTGATTGATGCTCCACTCACCGTCATCTCACCGCTTCTCCAAGAGTTCTGTCTACTCTTCTTTGCCATACTCGATTGTCTCGCAATGAGTCTTCCTTCGTGTCTTCGATTGTCTTCTTGCATGTTAGGCGTAGGCGACTTAACTCGGCTTGGCCACTCTATTTATTACAATGCATTTTAAAACAAGAATTGGGGTGCCAACTTTCTATTCTAAGTTTTACATGGCATTCATCAAAATCTAAACAATAAAATTCCTAACAATTTCCCCCTTTTTGATGATGCCAAAACTTAAATCATTCAAAAATGCAAACAACAAAGATACATACGATAGTGTATTGACATAGAATGTATGCGCGAGAATAGATCTGTTTATTGATCATATCATTCTGTTCTTTTACACAATCTGTTTTACAAGGTGTATCGTGAGCACATATTTGTCTACACCGAAAATAAAGAATTTATAGCTTTATTACGACACTTACATTGTATGTATTTACATGATAAAATACACTAAGGGTTGACAACAAGAACACTTCATCTCCTTCATTTCTCCTTCTTTTCATCTTGATCAACATCTTCTTCTCTTCTTCTCTTTTTCTCGTCGTCAAATCGCTTTCTTTTTTCTTCTCATATGCCTTCCTCGGCAAACTTTCATCTTTTCTTATTATTTCCTGTCTCTCCCGCCATAGCCGAGTTTGTCTCTTGTTTTCTTCTTCTATTCTTTTTGCATACTCGGCGTTAGTTTTAGCCACTCGCAAATTCGCTACTTGGTCAAGCCACCCCAAGATCCCTCATTTCTTTCCCCGGATCCACGTATTCAATGTTTTTAAGGCGAGGCATAGGTCCAAGCTTCTTCCTCCACTCATCGCTTCTTCCTCTACCTCTCGGGCGTATCAGACTTGGGTCTTCTTCTTTCCAAACTGAGTGACCGGAGCGGAGTGACCAAAGAGCGAGGATCGCTAAGTCTGGTCACTCACAACTTCTTCACATAACATGAGACCCTTTTCCCAAGATAGGTCCTAAGCTTGAGCCATAGACATATTTGCAAAGTATCCCCGTTCGAGCGTTTTAAATTCATCGACCGATCGTGGCTCTGTCCCGACATCCGAGATGGCATAAGTGTCTCACAACCGAATGCCTCCATGTTCTTTCAAGATGTTCATCACCCTGGCATCCATTCTTCCTTCCACTTCCTTCATCCCTCGCTTCAATTGTTTTTCTCTTTTCGGCCATAGATACAAAGCAGAGTGTTGGAGTGGCGAGTCACAGGAGTTTGCTTTTGCTTATAATGTCACCGACAGACCTGTTGAGGGTTTGTGCAATCATCAATGTCACATCCGTTGATCCTTCCCCCTCAACAAGCTTTCCTTTCTTCGCCCAAAACTTCCTCACCGATTTTCCCTTCTCACCGCTTCTCTTTCTTTTCAAATTGATTTTGTTTGCTTTAAGGTATTCCTCTTCCCCCCTTTTTGGCATCATCAAAGGATAGAGAGAACCCCAGGGAACATCTTTGGCAAGCATGAAGTCGAATCTTCGATGGTTGAGTTCGCTTCAAGTCCGCCGCGTTGTATGCGCAGACGGAATTGACGAGTAGCGTTGGATTCTCACAAAATCGCTTCATCTCAAAATGAGAGGTCAATTTTCTTGTCATGTGTTCTTCCAAACGCCGTAGATCATTTGTATTTTGCTCACGCAGCAGCTTGATCTCGGCAAAGCAGTGAGCTTCATGCATATGCTCAATGTGTTCTCTCACCTTCGTTTTTGCATCAACATTTTCACTCTCCACACCACGTGACTTGTTGAACAATGTTCAAGTATCTCACCGCTCCACACGCATTGTTTCTTTCAGTTGCCACCATTCCTTATCATGATCGTGATGCCTCTCAAATCACCGTAATGTAAGGGTGGCATCTCTCGTTGTCGGTCGCATGTCCAAAGAGGCCTGATGCCTCTCCATCCGCTTCAACCTCGGCAAATAGTGCCTTGAACACTTCTCGAACTTCACCGATTCTTCTTGCAGAAATTGCGGTGATGGCCATGCAAAAAAATCATAATCACCGAACAATGGTGTCTCTGGAAGAACAGAGCGGTTTGTGATAGCGTGCTTGTTCATTTTCACTCTTCGTGGAGTTCGTATCTCCATTGAAAAAGGAAAGATTCTACAAAAGATTCATCACCGCCAACCGGGGATCCGTTCGATGATGAGCGGTGCGCGTGAAGTTCTTTTGGGAATCGATCCTGCTGCAGCTTGAGGAGCCCGAGGAGTGGTCTCTTGTTCACCGGGTTTTGTTGTGAAGTAGACCCGGCTTGCGAGCCTCACTGCCTTAACAAATTTCGTTGGTCTCAACCGATTTTTCCATATCGCGAGATCGGTCCTCGCCTTATCGGAAGCGTCATCGGACGATGATGAGATTTCCATTGGTGGCTCATCATCAAAGTTAAAAGTTTGACGAGTAGTCTTGGGATCGACTTGCTGCTCGTGCTTGGAACATCCGCACTGAGTCTTTTGGATTTGTCATGGGGGATGACTCAAACTTCTTCGCCTTTCCGATCCCGGAAAAGTGACATCAGTGGTTGTCCGGGAATCATGAAGTGCGCTTATCTCCTTCTCGATGGGTCGATGATGGCGGGAGGGATGTTCTCTACATCGCTTTCTTTACCCCGAAGTCTCAACCTCCCGTGGGCCTTCATTACCTCCGGCCCGGTCTCTCTGCTGCGAGGCCTTGTCCTCCCTTTCGACAAGATGTCACTGTCTTTAGGGTCTTCTTACAAAGGGCATCCATTGGAGTCTCAACCCCATGGATTGCACTTTCATCGCCTGCAGTGTTAACTCCCAGGGTTGTTCCTTCCTCGTGCCTCGACCGCATCGCGGCGTCATTAGCCTTCGAGCGTTGGCACCTCACCGAGATAACTCAACTATCCGAGCTTCGTTGATGGCAACTTGCATTTCCTCTTGTGTTTGTATTTTCTCTACTTCGCCTCCTTGATTCGTTGTGGAGTCATCTCGCAGATCCTCCGACCTTGCCGCAGCTGGGAGTGGAGGAGTTTCCCCACTCGGGCGCACCACCGAGTGACTTGAAATGGGGTTACTCGCCTCCAAACTCCCGGCTGCTTTTGGTTGATTGTTCATCGTTGGGGCGGTGGTAGCACACCTTCAATAGGGATTGGCTCGATTGGGGTCCCCACTATCCCGGTTCATCGCCAGCCCTTATCGCTTCTTTTCTCGAGTGAGCAGGGAAGTGGTAGCAAGAATAACATCGGTGGCTATTTGCCGAACCACTCCCATTGGATCGATTTCACCGTGTTCTAGAGGACTCTCCTGGTCCCTCCATTAGTCTTTGCTCGTGAAGGATTCTTGATTCGCGCAATGCTTGCCGCATTTGCAACTCTTCTTACGCGCGGCGAAAGATTCTCCGGATCCTCATCACCGTCCGAGAAGACATCAAGGAGAGGATGTGTGTGTTCTGTGGTGCGAGATAGGGCGGATGCTTGCCTTCTCACGTGCCTCGCTTCCTCAAAATTGCTTTTCTCTCTCCTTTTCCTTGTAAATCTGCAGGATTTCTAAGCGCTTGTCTTCATCAAGTCTTTGGGGGCACGCTTTTAGTCCAAGGAAATTTAGCAGCCTTCCTCTTCTTCTTCTATAAACTCAAAGCCGTTGGAACTGTTCCCTTGACTTACTCAACTTCCATTTCCTCCACTCACGCAGACGATTTTGGATGTCCGGGTAAGGTGGAGATAGGATCATTACATCACTATCCGCTCTAGCCGGTTCTTCTTGTGCTTCACTGTGTGAATTACAATACCGTCTTGGGTTGCCTCTGCGATCGCCTTCTTCGGCAGACTTGGTCTGTTTCATCAATTACATCCGGAGACTCTACTTCTCCCGGAGTCTCCTATATCTTCTCTAGCCGAGTAACCGACTCACCGGTTTCTCCAGATTCGGATCGCTTGACGATTCTTCTTCGTCTCCTAGTTTGGACCGAGGGATTTCTCGTTGAGATTCGTGTCCTCTCGAGTCTTGGGGCGGCTGGGGCCGGTCTTTGGTGTTTGTTTCGAGGAGCAGGCCGTCGTGGCTTCTCGCTTCTCCTCTTCTTGACGATCGGAGAAGGTATTTGTGAGTCCTTCTCGACCGCCTGCAGGGGCAGGGGACACGGCTGGCAGGGCGGGTGACTTCTGCTGCAGGGGGCGAGCATGTTTGGTTTTCTTTGTTGCGGGGCAGCAGTCTTCTTAGTAGCTTTGCGCAGCTCTCTTCTTTAGGGTGGAGAGGAAACAACGTATCTTGGGTCACCGATTCCCCCTCATCGTGTCGCCTCTCTTGGCGTAAGCTCGCTTCGAGCGCCGAGAGAGGTTTGCTCTGAACATCCTCTTGTTAACATGGAAAGCCTTCCCATGTCTAAGAGGGACTCCTTTCACCTCCAATAGCCGCCAATCACTAGGCCATATCCTAGGGATCCTCCAAATGAGCCATCTTCTTTGAAGGACTTGTTCCCCACGTTAAGCGTAGTCCGTACAAACTCGCCCGATTTATTCTTCTTTTCTTCGATGATTGCAACCATTACAATCGGCTTTGCCTTTGATGATTGGTCAAAGCCGCCAAATTTGATGTCGATACATTTGGCAACTATGTCCAACAACTTGTGATAATCCTCCTTCGCCAGCTCTTGTTTGTTGTATATACTATTTTATCGGCAAAAAGTCGAGCTTGGCTATTTTTTCCAAGCATCAACAGGTTTACATCGACTTCATTGATCTCGATGCTCCTTCCACTGGCAAATGAGCAATGGTCACCAAATCCTTGCGAGATAGTCAACCGCTTTCCGTGGTCTGAGATGACTTGATTCCTTCATCGTGAATCTCAAAGCATTCACGAGAATTGTGCGACCTCCTCCACATAGGTCATCGGATATTCTAACGTTAGAAACGGTTTTAGCCCTGGCGTTTCCAACTTCTCAAATGATTTTCTTTACTAGGGTGTCGTCGGACCCTTTCATCATTCCATCAAAATCCACCGTAGAGCGGTGTGGATTTGCTTTCCTAACTTGGTAAAGTCATAAGTTGGTGCCATTTCTCGGGATTATTTCAAGGAAAAACTCGAGAAAATGATTTGAAGATTGATAGGGTTTCGAGAGTATTTTGCCTTTGCTTTTGAGAGAAAGAGATGAACAGTTTTTAGAAGTGTGAGAGAGAAACGGCGAAAATGGTTTAAATATGGTTTATGAAAGGACGTGCGGTGGTTTTTGATTGTGATCGAAATCAACGGCTTGGATTTCGCACGCCTATTGAGCATTTCATGTCTCGTATTTAATGCGGCAACATTTATATCCAATCATAAGCTTGGTGTGCGGCTTTATGTCCGTACACATCATCATTATCTTTGACGTATTCCTTAAAACATTCCCGCTTAGTCAAACGATTGCGTTTTTGTCACTTTGCTCATAAGTTATTCAAATTATCTCTTAGCCGATTTAACTCTACTTCTCACGATTCTCTTAGTGACTCGGCTATCACCGACTTTCGGTGTAGTCAGTTTCTTCCGATCTGGTGATTCTTGGTGATTTGTGTGTTCGACTCTTTTTCACCTCCTTTTCTGTTCCATTTCTTTTCTTTGGTTCTTTCCGTCTTAGCTTAGTTCAATTAATCCCAACTCATGTTTGAGTTCTTCAAATCTTGACTCACATAATGGTTTTGTGAAGATGTCGGCTAGTTGTTTATCGGTTGAGATATATTCCAGGATGATGTCCTTCTTTTCAACATGATCTCTTATGAAGTGATATCGACATCAATATGTTTTGTTCTTGAGTGCAACACGGGATTTTGAGTGATTGCAATTGCACTTGTGTTATCACACATGATTGGAATTTCTTTGTCCTCAATTTCGTAGTCTCTCACCTTTGTCTCATCCATAGGACTTGGGCACAACACCGCCCAGCAGCTATGTATTCGCCTCACCAGAGTAGAGGTGGCTATTGAGTTTTGCTTCTTACTAAACCAGAAATTAGTCTGTTTCCTAAAGCATTTGACATGTGCCTGAAGTGCTCTTCCTGTCCACTCTGCATCCAAAGATAGTCGAATCAATAACCAATTAGCTTGAATCCACCTTCCTTTGGATACCATAGGCCTACTTCTTGGCTTCCTTTCAAGTATCTCAATATTCTCTTAGTTTTTGTCATATGGCTCTCTTTTGGAGCAGATTGAAATCTTGCACATACACCTACAAAAAAGGTGATGTTTGGCACCGCTTCTTTGTGAGATAGAGCATGATCCAATAAGTGCTCAGTATCTTGTTTGATCTACAGGCTTGCCATCCGCATCCATGTCCATTTTGACCGATGTGTTCATTGGTATTTTTACGAGAGACTTCTCCTCCATACCAAACTTCTTCATTAAGTCTCTGGTGTATTTTGTTTGACTTATGAAGGTTCCATCCTTCAATTGTTTCACTTGGAGTCAAGGAAGAATGTCGGCTCTCCCATCATGCTCATTTCAAATTTACTTTGCATGAGGTTTGAAAATTTTTCACACAACTCTTTGTTAGTGGATCCAAAAATGATGTCATCCACATATATTTGAACAAGCAAAGATATCTATTCTTGTCTTGAATTACGAAAAGTGTTCTATCTACTTTTCCTTTTGTGAATCCATTTTCGATTAGGAATTGTGACAGGTGTCATACCATGCTCTAGGTGCTGTTTCAATCCATACGGGGCTTTCTTGAGTTTGTATACCTTGTCTCCAAGAGTCTTCTCGCTCAAATCCTGGAGGTTGTTCAACATACACTTCTTCTTCCAATAAACCATTTAGGAATGCACTTTTTACATCCATCGATATACAATGAAATTCTTGTGAGTCGTGCATAGGCAAGAAAACATCCTTATAGCTTCCAATCTTGCTACAGGGCAAATGTTTCATCAAAATCTATCCCTTCTTCTTGAAATATCCTTTGGCTACTAGTCTTGCTTTGTTTCTTACCACAGAGCCTTCCTCGTTCATCTTATTTCAATACCCATTTGGTGCCAATAACATTTTGATGTATGGGTCTTTGCACTAATTCCCATACTTTATTTCTCTCAAACTGATTCACTCTTCTTGCATAGCTTGAATCCAATGTGTGTCGTCCAATGCTTGTGACACATCTTTGGGCTCTATTTGCGAGATGAAGCATGTGAACATTGCTTGTTGAGTTCGATCTTGTCTTGAAACCTTCTCTTATATCTCCAATGACAAGTTCTCGTGGATGGTCTCTCACCATCTTACATCGAGTTGGAGTAAGTTAGCTGGATTGATCGACTTGCGCTTGTGTTCTTTGTGGTCGACTCTCTCGTAATCACTTAGCCGCAAATTTTCCAACTCGTTTTTGAGATTCACTATCTCATCTTCTTCTCAATTGATAATTCCAAACCGAAAACTTGACAAAGATAGGGACTCTTCAGATGGTTGGATGATTCACTTATCACCGACTCTTCAATGTCTTCTCCATTTACATTTGGCTCATCGAATACTACATGAATGGATTCTTCGTAACCATAGTTCTTTTGTTGAGTATCCCGTAGGCTTTGCTTTGGAGTATCCTAAGAAGATACCTTCATCACTTTAGCATCAAAAGCCTTTAGGTTGTCTTTGCCATTGTTGTGGATGAAGCATTTACATCCAAATATTCTCAAATATGAAACATTTGGTTTTCTTCCAAATCCGGATCTCATAGGAGTCTTTGTCACCGTCTATTTATGATACATCTGTTTTGGGTGTAGCAAGTGTGTGTTGATTGCTTGACCCAAAATCTTTTGTAACCCCGTTCACTAACATGGTCCTTCTTGCTTCTTTTGAGGGTTCTGCTTCCTTCTTTCTCGCAACTCCATTCTCATTGGAGTCCTTTGCGATAGTTCATGACCAATACCATTCTCAATACAAAGATCTTGAGTTATTATTCCATTGACAAACTCAGTTCCTCTATCCGACCTTATTTTGATAATGGTTTGACTCTTCTCATTTTGAATCCTCTTCATCACCGTGGTAGTTTTTGTAGAGTTTCTTTCTTCTTGCACATGAATATTGTCCATGTATATCTTGAGTAGTCATCTACTACCACCAAGGTGTATTTCTTTCCATTTATCTTTGTTTGGTTCCATCACAAATAGATCCATATGAAGTAGATGCAATATTCTTGTTGAAGATGGGCATGTCTTTTCTTTGAATGACGACTTGATTTGCTTTCCTTCGACATGCATCACATATACTCTCCTTCTTTAGATCGAGTCCGAAGTCCTTCTACAAGATGACTTCTTGCCAATTTGTTAATTGTTTTGAAATTCAGGTGACTTCGGCTTTTTTTGTGCCACCAACTTTGATTGATTGTGCTCTTTGCTAGAGATGTCTTTGGTGTTGCAAATTGACCAATCCACTACATACATATTTTTCTCATACATCCTTGCAAAGACAACTTCATTTGATTCGATTTCTTTGATTTGGCATTTACCCATGTTGAATCCAACATTGTAGCCCTTTGTCACGAGTCGATCGATACTCGATAAGTTGAAGTTGAGTCCTTCAACATATGCAACATCCGTGATTTCTAATCCATTCCTCTTGATGGATCCAATGCCTCTTATTTCACCAGAGCTTCATTTCCTCCAAATATGACTTTTGCTCCTTTAACTTCCTTGAATTTTGACAGATTTTTCTTATTTCTGTCATATGTCCGGAATGTACCACTATCCATGTACCAGGTTCCGACACTCACTTCCTTGAACCCGCAATCAAGGAAATTAAGTTTTAGGTACCCATACTTGTCAGGTCCCGAGGGGTTAGGATTGTAAGATGATCCAACCAACCTATAGCCAAATGATTTGACTCTACAGGGGTTGCCATCTATCGATTGCCATAATCATAATTAATCCTGGCAAATTGCTTGGGAATTCTAGGTTCATACAAAATTTGTCTCTTTTGTCTCGTATGCTGCATATGTGTTTTAGCAATTGCCTTCCTTGGGTAATTGTGGTGTTTTTGAGTGTAGTGCCTAGGTGCATATGTGTCTTTGATGAAAGCTCTTATGCTTTTGGAATGGCCTTTCTTTGAGTTCTGTGCCTTTGCCATTTGGGCTTATATTCCATAAGTCTGTCTTTGCCGTAGTTCACATTATTCCAATCACTTGGCTTGGATATTTTCTACCATTCCCATCATATGTATTTCTTTTATGGGTTTTCTGGGATTTTTGGTAGCTCGCTTCTTCTTTACAGTATTTTCTGTTTGGAGTTTGCTTTGAGGACTCACTGAATCTTTTCTCACTTGTTCTTTCAAAGACACTCAACTCAACATTTGTTTTCCTTTTCCTTTGTAACCAAGGCCGCTTTGCTTAGTATTGTGCTTTGGAGTGAATGTGTGTGCAACATTTAGAGTTTTGGATTTTTCGTACTCTTCATGACTTGAAGATCCTTTTTCCAAAATTACTCTTGAGGTTTGACATGGTACAGAGGAATTAAATCTTAAGCCTGTCTTGTCTCCACATTCTCTTTGACTCATAATAAGGTCATCCAATGATTTAGATGCCTTAGTGAATGAGGCAATAACATTCTTGAGTCATTCTCCTCTTTTCTATAGCGGCAATTTCTGCTACTAATTTAGCATTTTCAAACTTTAAACCTTCATTCTCATCGGCTATTTGACTTAGAGTACTCGGCTCCTTAGTCGACTTTGAGTTTTGACTTTTGAGTAAAATGTTTTCCTCATTCAATAGTGTGTGTGAGGTTTTAATGTGTTCAAAATCTTTCATCATTTTGCCTAATGAATCATAAAGATCGAGTGGGTGATGAAGTGTGTGTGTCATAATCACTATCACTACTCACTAGTGTCGAGTTTGTTGAGTTAGATTGTACCTCATCTTCTTGATCGGGTTGATCTTGTTCTTTGGCCATCAAGCGGTCGGGGCTTCTTCTTCGAGTCACTTGAGTAGTCAGCTTCACTACTCTCTCGAATCACCGCCTCTCTCTTGATTTGGGCTGTTCAATATCTCTGCAGACCAACATTGCCTTTTTCCTTTCTTGTCTTCTTTCTCTCAAGATCTTTCTTTCTTCTTCATCCCTCGTATTTGTTGACTACAGGATATGGGCCGATCAATGGCATAGTGACCTGGTTGTCTCTGATTCCAAAGATAGATATTCAACCTTTTGATCGATTCTTTCCATTCTTGGATTGTCGACCCTTTGATACTCAACTTTTTGATGATTTGTTCTCTTGGTTGGCCTATCTTCCCTTGATTTGGAGGGAGCCGAGTGTCTTCCGGAAGATTCACCCTTTTCTCTCTTGTAGTTCTTGTTAAAGAACTTGTTAAATCTTTTAACCATCGTGGCTATTTCTTCCGGGTCAATTACTTTTCACTTTGACCTCTCTTTCCCATCTTTGACAATTAGAGCAAATTGTTTTGGGTACATTGCCTCTTCCTCGGTCTTTTCTTCTCACCAAACTCGTAGGCTTTGAGGTCCGAGAATAACTCATGGTTGGATGTCTTTGATAGGTCCATGGAATGTCTCAAAGTGCCATGACCTTCATTTCCCATTCAAACGAGACTTTTTAGGATTTTCATACACATTTCTTATGTGTATATTCCTTTCAAGTGCGAAGCTCATTTGTGATTTACGTGAACCGAAAGCGTCTAGTTGATCCAGGTTCTCTCCTCGAGATCATTTTGAAATTTTCAAATTTCAGACACCACCGATAATTTATTTTCTTTGATTTGCTCTGAGCCTTCACAAATCAATGTCAACTTGTCCCATTTCTTTGGCCGTTTTGCATGATTTGACTTTATTGAACATGGCTTTGTCCAAAGTTTCGTAAAGGATGTCCTTGGCTACATTGTCCAGGTTGTATCTTTTTCTCATCATTTGTCCACTCGCTTCTTGGTTTTCAACCATGATGGTCCGGGAGCAACATCTTCTTCTCCTTCACCGCAACTCTTCGTCTGGTGTGTTCACCTTTAATATTTGCAGAGGCCATCTTCTATCACTATCCACATCTCATCATGTAATCTTTGATAGATGAGCACACCGCATACGAATTTTCCAATCATCAAATTCTTTAATAGTGAACATAGGGATGCGTGTCAAATTTGCTTCCATGATAATGACTTTTAATAAAAAGAGTTTTGAAGGTTTAAGTACTAAAGCGGACTTTGAAAAGTTTGGAGATCTAGTTCATAACCGGTGCGGAGGGTTCAATGAACCAACCGCTCCGATACCACTTGTAGGTCCCAAGGGGTGTAAGTGTAAGGTTTAGAAGGGGGTTGAATAAACCTTACCAAATTTTCGATTTAGTCCTTTTAAATCTCTGAGTTGATTCTACACAACATGTCCTTGATGGATGATCGAATTAGTCACTCAAGAGAGTTAATCTCTCAAACTGATTTCACCGAGCCGTTGATGGAGTAACTCACTTGTTGGCTATAATTTGACTCAACCGTGGTTTTGATTTCATTGGAAGACTTAACACCCTTAAGTTTGATTAAGCAAGATTTTAGAGCTTGATTTAGTACTTATAAATTATCAAATGGATAGCAAATTTATCGTGAGATATAAGCGATTAAAAGTGCGGGAATTTAAATCTTTGAAATGTAAATGACACGTTGAAGTTTTTATAGAGGTTCAAGATGGGGTAATTCTTCTACTCCTCTCTTCTCCAACTCCTGGAGGAATCCACTAAGTAATGATCGAGTTTACAAAGTGGTAACAGTCCGATACAAGTCTTGATCACAACAAACCCGACTTGATCCTTGGGACTCGATGCTGAGACGCCTTGATCACTCACCGGTGGCTTCTCGTGCGACTCGGCCTTCTTCACAGTAAGGCGCTTTGTTACTACAACTCACTTGCTCAAGCTCTTTGGATTTGGTCAAGCCCTCCAAAAGCTTAAGACTTGGTTCAACTCTTGAACCTTTCTACAATCCTTCCCGGAATGTAGACCCCTTGTTTTCAAAAGTTTCCTCTTCAACGATTGAAGTTCTCTTTCCTTCACAGGTGAGTGTTGAATTGATGTACTTCGTAATGTAGGCTTGAGGATTGAGAATGTTTCAGGTTTTCTAATGTGCTTGTATATCTCACGTGTGTGTCATCATCTTTTCTCAAACAAACTCCTCGGCCTTTTATAGTGAACTTTCAAAAATTTGCCCGTTGAAGAGATAGGCTTATTTTTTGAAAGTCACTTTGCGTCGTTGGCTTGCTGAGTTCTTGGAATTGCCATTTCCTCGTATGAATTGTTCTTTCACCTTTTCGAGTTCGACACGGTGTGGTGCTTCCCATTGGTTCATTCCTTTTGCACGCTTCTCGGGACTCGAGCACTCCGAGAAAGGTGGTATGGAGATATTACTTGTTTAAGTAAATCTCTTGATTTACTGGCAACGATTCTTTTACGATTATCTCGACTTGACCGCATTTCCTTGCTTTCCCCAGGTGACTTAGTCGACTTCCAATCATTGGATGACTCTTGTCACTTCAACTCAAGACTTGGCTTTTCTTGAGTTGACTTGATTGATGCTCCACTCACCGCTTCTCCAAGAGAGTTCTTGTCTACTCTTCTTTGCCATACTCAAATTGTCTCGCAGTGGAGTCTTCCTTTAGGTCTTGATTGTCTTCTTGCATGTTAGGCGTAGGCGACTTAACTTAACGGCTTGGCCACTCTATTTATTACAATGCATTTTAAAACAAGAATTGGGGTGCCAACTTTCTATTCTAAGTTTTACATGGCATTCATCAAAATCTAAACAATAAAATTCCTAACAAAGTTGTTCCGGTTTGAATCGATGTGGTTACAAGATGAAACGTGTCAACATGTCGTGAGAACTGCATGGGAAAATGATGGCCGAGCGGAGGATGTGCGAATGGTGAAGGAGAAAATTCATCGATTGTGGTGCAAATCTTAAATTGTGGGAGATAAGCCATTTTGGTAATATTGGGAAGCAAATTACAAATTGTGAGAAACTCCTTAATAACTCAACCACCGCAATCCCGTGCAAACTAGCTTAAAGTGATCGTGCAAACACTGAAACCAAACTCCAGGACCTTCTCGCTAAACAAGAAAAAATGTGGCATCAACGCCGAGCAAATCGGATTAAAGATGGCGACAAAAATACCGATTTTTTCAATAAATTGGCAAATGGCCGTCGAGCCCGTAACACCATTGAGAAATAAAAACTCCGGGAGATGGTGCGAGGAGTCGAGGGACATCGAGCGTGAATTTCTTAATTATTTCCGGGGCTCTTCAAAGCGGAAGTTTCGTTGGACATGGATAGGGCAATAGATGCGGTGGACTTGAAAATGACGGATCGCGATGAATGAAATGCTAACTCGACCTTTTGACACGGAGGAGATAACCACGGCTTTGGCTCGGATGCATCCGACAAAATCCCCATGATGGTATGCCCGCTTTATTCTTTCATAAATTTTGGCCAATTCTTAAGTCGGATATATTATCCATTATTCTCCAAATTCTCAATGGTAATGCTAGCCCCAAGCTTATCAATGATATGTTTATTGTCCTCATCCTAAAAAAAAAAGGCTGATTGTGTGATTTTAGGCCTATTAGCTTGTGCAATGTTATTTTCAAAATTATCACAAAAACCATTGCTAATAGGCTTAAAACCTGCCTTACCTAGCTTAATTCATCACACCCAGTCAGCTTTTGTCCCGGGTCACAAATCACTGATAATGCTCTGCTTGCTTTTGAAATCTTCCACCATATGAAGAATAATAAGGCTACCCACAAGGACTCCTTTGCCTTTAAACTAGATATGTCTAAAGCCTATGATAGGGTTGAGTGGCCTTTTCTTAGAATGGTTATGATTCGTTTGGGCATCAATGAAGCTTTTGTCTCGCTTATTATGAAGGGTGTGAACTCGTGTTTTTTTTTTCTCAGTGCTCTGAATGGGAAACCGAGCCCTTATTTCACACCCTCTCGAGGGTTGCGACAAGGAGACCCGCTTTCCCCTTATCTGTTCCTTTTTTGTGCAGAAGCTTTTTCATCACTTATTAGAAAAGCTCAAGCAGGGAATTAGAATTTGTAGCATTCATGGAATTAGAATTTTTTTGGAAGAGCCAGGAATGCATCGAAATCACTCAATAGGGGCTCTCCAATGCGAAGAAGGAGGAATTGGCTACTAAGTTGGGAGTGCAACTGGTTCATAAACATGAAAAATATTTGGGGATCCCGACAGTCATAGGAAGATCGAAGAAAGAGATTTTTGAGTGCATAGTGGACCGGGTCAGAAAGAAATTGAAAAATTGGAAGAGTCGGAGTTTATCGGCACTGACGCTTATATTGATTAAATCAGTAGCCCGTGCGATCCCGACCTACCTTATGAGTTGCTTTCTATTCCCTACCAATATTTGCAAACAAATATATTCTATTGTGAGCAATTTTTGGTGGGGCCAGCGCAAGAAAGAGAGGCGGATTCATTGGAAAGCGTGGCATATTCTGAGTCGCTCGAAAGAGGCCGGTGGATTGGGACTACAAGATATTCAGTGTTTTAATGAAGCAATGTTAGCTAAACAGGGCTGGCGTATCCTAAAAGACGAGAGCTCCCTTCTTTCTAAAGCAGTAAAAGCCAGATATTTCCCGCGTAACTCTTTTCTCGATGCTACAACTAGCCATAATCCATCGTATGTGTGGAGAAGCATTGTAGCGGGGAGAAATTTGTTATGTCGGGGTATACGGTGGAATATCGGCAATGGAAATCTAGTCAGGGTGTGGACGGACCCGTGGTTATCTGATAGCCCTCCTTTTAAACCTTTCACAAATTGCCCGCAAGGCCAGGAGGGATTGATGGTTAGCGATTTCATGGAGGAAAATTGTATGGGATGGCAGATCGAAAAAATTAGGGAATTGTTTAACTATGAGGACATGCAGCGAATCCTAGCTATTCCAATATCTTACCAGCAACGAGCAGGCAGCTTAATTTGGCATCATACTAAGGACGAGAATTATTCGGTAAGATCTGGATATAAAGTGGCAAAGGCTTGGGAGGAGGAGCAACACAATATTTCATCTTCGTCAGGGGTGAACATGATGATGTGGAAATGGATTTGGCATTTAAACATCCCACCAAAAATCCAAGTATTTTTGTGGAAATGTGCTAATGACATTATCCCATCAAAACGGAATTTAGAGAAAAAGGGGGTTCGAATCGATACGACGTGTACAAGGTGTGGAAATGCCGCGGAGTCCTCGGAACATGCTCTTCGAGATTGTGCTTGGGCTCAATTTTTCTGGGAAGCCTCTCTGCTACGGATCCGTCATGACAGTTACCTGAATGGAAGTTCGATCGCAGATTGGCTGGAATTTATACGGACTAACGGCGACCCGGATAGCCACACTTTATTTGCAATGTTGCTTTGGACGGTGTGGGACGCTCGGAATAAACTGGTGTTCTCAAAAAAGGATGTTCCAACCATAATCTGCTACAAGCTTGCCATGTCAAGGTTGGAAGAACATACAAAGGCTATGGACGGTTTGGAGCTGAAGACGACACAAAAATGGAGGGACGTATGGTGTAGGCCAGAAGAAGGATTTGCAAAAATAAATTCGGATGCATCTCTTACGGAGGGACAAGGCATGGGGCAAGGTGTGATTATTCGAGATAGCATGGGACGGGTAATTAAGACACTGATGAAGAAGTCAGAATCGGCAACATCAATTGAAATTGCTGAAGCTCTTGCGTGCCGCGAAGGATTGAGACTAGCTCGGGATCTGAGGCTGCCAAAAGTCTACATGGAAACGGATAATATAACCCTATTTCGAGAAGCTTAAGAAAAATCGGATGATCTCTCTTACCTGGGCAACATTGTGGACGACATTAGAGATATGTTTGGTAGTTTTGAAACTGTTATTCCTAGTTTTGTTAGGCGTTCGGGAACAAATCGGCCCATTCTTTATCACGATTTGCTTTTTCATTAAGTTGTAATGAGCCATTGATTGGGGACATTCCCCGATCATATGGTGGACATGATGGTTTCGGTCGAACTCCGTATTCTTATAATATTATCGCTTTTTCTCTCAAAAAAAAATACAATTCTGCTATGGTAAAAATATAACAACTAAAGATGAATAATTCTTACCAAAGTTAAATTGTGGTTTGGATATGAAAAACTCTATTTTTTTTATTTTACAACAAAACTCTAGTTTTTTTTTATTAAAATACACAACGGCTTTAATTTTTGGGGGCTTTTTTTTTAATAGTAGTTTTGAGGAGTGATTAACTTGGCTTTTGTGATAAAAAGCACAATTGGAAGAAGGGTAAATCGGTGAAAGGGTACCTTTGGTTGGGGAAAGAAAAGGAAAAGCATTAAAAAAGGCCCAATTTTGGGGTCGGACAGGTACTTTGGTTGGGGGAAAAAAGGAATAGCATTAAAAAGTAAATTGACAAATTTTAGGGGCAACACAGATCGAAATCGCGAGCTCAAAGGGGTAAAGCAGCATCCCAACAGCTGAACTAGATAGAATCTTAACAAAGTGACACACTTTTTATTATATATAAACATTTAGACCATTAAAAAATAAAAAAATCTGGGGCGAGGGCCCTCGCCGGGAGGGGACCCCCGTGCGCGACACCGCCTCGACCGCCTAAGGGACGACTGCTGTTCAGCCAAAAAAAAAAAAAAAAAAGTCGGGGTAGAATTTTCTAAAAGCAAAAAAAAATACAATAAATTTTGGGCTTATAATCTTAAAGATAGAAATAAGAAACTAGATTAATTTCCTTATTTTCCTAAAAATAAGTATTTATATAATATAATTAAAAACATATTTTTTTATTAAAATCGGCAAAATCAGCGGTTGAATTGATCCCATTAGTTGAACCGCTTACCGATGGCTTGGCCGGATTGATGGCCTGTGCAGTATTTAAAAAATTGCTAACAAGAATATTAAATAAAACGAGCTTGGGTTAACATATTATGACCCGCGAACACATGAACCTGGACGCGCGAACCAGAACCAACCCAAATTGACACCCCTAGTTAAAATCTACATTATATATTTATGATGGTATTATTTGTTAAATACAATATCATTATAATGAAATTTATAAGTTGTAGTACAAAATATGTATTTTTTTACTAGTAAAATAATATGACTTAAAAAGAAAAAGAAATATCAGAGATTACGTAATTTTTAGACTTAACATGAGCCATATGAATTATTGTATATACATTAATGGTCAATTAAAAATAATAAATAAATATAAGGGACAATTACAAAAACTACCCCAAGTTTGGGTAAATTATAAAAAGCCCAAACATGTTTCAAAATTATCAAATAATCGTTTGAGGTTTTATTCTGTGTTAAAGGTAAGTGAATAATTGCATTATTTTTGCAAATATAAGGGGGAGGGGATAGTTTGAAATAATTCTGCTTATGAAGGGGTTGATTGTATTACAGAATCAAACCTCATGGGTTCTTTTGTATTTTTCAAAAACATGTGAGTTTTTTTAGTAATTAATATGAACCTTAGGGGTAGGTTTTGTGATTATCCCAAAATATAAAGTTATTTCCCAAAAAAAAGTATTTATATAATACAATTAAAAATATAATTAGTTTTATTAAAATCGGTAAAATTAGCAATTGAACTGGTTTGATCGGTTGAACCGCTTACCAATGGCTTGACCAGATTGATGGCCGATACAATGTTTAAATAATTTTGCTAACAATAATATTAAACAGGTCAAGTTCGTTAACATATTCGACCCACGAACCAAAAATATGTTCGTGTTAACATATTTCCCATGGTTATTTGTTAAATACAATATTATTAAAAAAAATATCATAAGATTTATAGAGGATGTTTGGCTGAGCTTATAAGCTCTTCAAAACATCTTATAACATGTTTGAGAGCTTATAAGCTGTTTAAATTTATTTTGTAAACTTTTAAAAAAAAAGATCTCATAAGCTTCTAAAATAAGATGTCAGGAGCTTATAAGTTGTTTTGAAAAAGTTGGATAAACTTTATTTTCAACATAAGATCTTATTTCAACAACCTCATTTAATTTTGAATATTTAAATTACATAAGTACTACATCTTATAAGCTACAACATCTTTTCTTATCCAAACACTTCAACCACTTATTTTTAAAATAAGATCTAACATCTTATAAGCTCTAAAAATATCTTATAAGATGTAGGAGCTTATAATGTTTTAAATGGCTTAGCTATAATTTTTAGGCTTAACTTGAGTCATTTGAATTATTGTATATATATAAATAGTCAAAGTATTTCTAAATAAATATAAGGAAAAATTACAAAAACTATCCCCGAGATTGGGTTAATTACAAAAAAAAAAAAAAAAAAAACACATGTTTCAAAATTACAAAAAAAAATCTCTTGAGGTTTGATTACGTATTAAATTTAAGTGTGTAATTGCGTTATATTTGCAAATGTAATGGGGTGTTTGAAATATTTCTTCTTTTGAAAAGGTATATTGTACTACAGAATCAAACCTCATGGATTCTTTTTGTATTAATATATTACATTAATATTTATATAATATAATTAAAAAATTATATATTTACACTCCTAGTTAAAATCTGTTGTAATTTATCTACTCATTAATGATATTTGCTTTCAAACGAAAAAAAAAACTCAAAAATTGGATTAATGATTAATAGGTAATATTTAGTTTAGAGCTAAACATGGCAGCCCACTCCGATCCGAGTCTCCGACGACGACAGCACCACACAATTGTGAAAGTTAAGCTTATTCTGTGTTCATGTTTCTTGTCTTCAATACTTTTACAGCCATGTTTAGTTTTGCAAGTTGTTGGTTTATTGATTGTTAGAACAACTAAATTTATTATATTAATCACTGCAACTGAACATGGTTAATTAGTTATGGTGCTTATGCAAATGGACCTGATATTAGAATATATAATTTGGTTGGTTAATTGAACTGTGTAAATTAATTTGTGTTAACTGGATTGTGTGAATTAATTGGTACAGAAGCTTTTTTGGGAAAAAACAGTAAAATAAAAAATACCTGAAATTCCAAATTGTCGGTTACCCGATGAAAGCTGCCTTAGTTTGAATTTGGCTACAAACCTGATGAAAGGATTTTTTATCATTTGTAAAATGGGTTGTTGCATATTATTTCCATAGGATATAACTATCTTCAATAGCTTCATCCCTACTGTATCTTTGAATTGGACTAGTGTCATTTGATCCTGATTAAAGTGAATCACATATGATGCAGGCTATACAACATGTCATCATAATATCGACACTAACTAAAAGATGTTCTTTTTTTATTCCTGATTTTAATTTCTTCTGGCTGACCAGATGCAAAACTTTCATGTCTTTTAGCTGTTGTGGAAATGGAACTTCTTGATATATAAGAATTACAAAAACAAACATATAAATTTTTATTTTGTCATCCTTTTTTATGTGCGATGTGCCGGTTGTCTCAAAGAAAAGAGGACGTGGTCAAATAATGGGCAAAGGCATCATGAAGGGAAAGATGGTTGGTCAAGAGATGATGATATCAAAGCGAGCTCAATATACGGAGGAAGGAATTGAGAAGAGTGTCGATGAAATAGTTCTTGAGGTGCTTGGCCATGGATCTGCCTTGGCTATGGCCCAAAACCTCCAACTAGACGCACCACATCGTATGACTCAAGTACTCGACAACTGCAAAATAAACTTCAAGAGACACAAGAGAAGTTACAAGAATCGAAATCTCAAGTAAGTGGACTTAAGTCATGAGTGGGTGATTTGAAAGACCAAATTTCCAACAAGGTGCTTGTATTGAAAAGATTATGTCATTCATGGCTGCGAGTGGGAATAATATCTAAGCCGATATAATTAATCTAAGTACTCTTTTCTTTTGGTTTGGATATTTAATGTTTTTTTTTTCCGACATTGTTCAAGTAGTTTATTGTCCATTTGAAATATGAATATCTTATCATTTCTCTTATATAGATAAATAATCATATTCTACTTAATCAAACATGATTGATTTTATTTTTATTTTTCATGCTTAACTGCATTTGAGCTTGCACTTTGTAGTATTAATAATCTATTGATAGAATATTTTACAAATTAATATTTAAATCATTATATATGTACAAAAACAAATGTGCCATTACATTGCGTATAATGTTTTCATGACAATTATTTTGTCATGTAAGAAAGCTATCAATTGGTGACAATGAATTATTTAGAATCTTAAACACTCATTTATTACAATAAACTTAGTCGTCACTAAAAAATTTATTCTTTGACGATATACAATTTGTCATTAAAAATACACTATAATGATGACTTGTATCATCACAAATATCTTCAAAACTTGTCACTGTATAAATTTATTATGTGACGATACATTTTGTCACTTACATATTCTTTTTCATGACGGACGATTTCATCATTATTTCGACGCAATTAGCGACGCTGATAAGTTTTGTCATATATTGCGATTGTTTCCATGACAAACAAAATCATCATGTTACATATTCTTATGGTGACAACACATATCTCGTCGTTGAATCGTAATTATTGGTGACACATTATTTTGTCATTATAAATACACATTAAGTGACTCGCAATATTTTGTGATGTTAAATCACATCTTTCATGACAAACCGTAATATATGACGAAATTATAAACACAATCGCGACACCAAAAATCGTCATTAGAATTTGATGAATTTGGCAATGCGATCGTGGTCGTCACTAAAAATTAATGCTATGATGACAAAACATGCTTTCGTCATTGAAAAGATATTTTTGTGACAAAGAAACAATATAGATGACAAAAAATTTATCGTTGATGTGACGATGTAGGCGTCAATAAATGATACAAATCGTGACAATTGTTATTAGTGTCACCAAAGGTTAATTTTTGTAGTGACAAATTGCAAAAATCGTGATGTATACCTTTTATGACGGGGCTACAATGACGATCTTTATGACGCTCAATTTTCGTCACCTAATACATTTAGTGACGAAAAAACAAGTTTATATGACGAAATGTTTCGTCATATTATCTCATATTTCTTGTAGTGTAACTAGCCTAGATGTAGGAACAAGTGATAAATTAAAAGCAAAGGAAAATATTAGTGCGAGGTGGAGATGGGGGGAAAGCCATGGATTGCCTTTTTAAGTGGTCAAAGAACAAATTTAGTCCAACTTATGGAAGATATACAATCATGGCCTTTTTAATACAAAATGTCTTAAATACCCTTTTTTATATCGTAAAAGTACAAAATTGCCCTCATTCTTTTTTTTTTTACCGAAATTGACCTAAACCTCATTCCACCCATTTCCTCCATTATTCTTCTTCTTCAAGCTAAGGTGTTCTTTGGGTTTTGGATTTCTCCCAAAGTATATTGTTTATATTTGGAGGTAAGAAACATCTATTTGTTACACATTACCATATTGGTTAGATATTTTGGTTTTCCCTATGAAGAAAAGTTGAACTCGAGTTGCTGGAAAAAAATTCGCGATAAACGACTACGGTCGTTCACTGATCGAATTTGGTCGTTTCGACAATAAACGACTCGTTCGATCGAACTTTAGGTCATTTTTTTATTTGTTGAATTGTATTGTTTGTTGATTTTATGTATTGAAGTGGTACTTTGATTTTCACTACGAAGAAAAACCAAACACATAATTGCTTAATAAAATTTCTCCAATAAACGACTATAGTCGCTTACTGATCGAATTTGGTCGTTTTGACAATAAACGAATTTACTCGAACTTGGGTCATTTTTATTTTATTTGTTGAATTGTATTGTTTGTTGATTTTATGTGTTTAAGTGTGTTCTTTGAGATGTTATGTGTTTAACTGTGGTCTTTTTTGATTTTTTTGTTACATGTTGAATTGTGTTGTTTATTGATACGATTGTATTCTTAATTTCTTTCTTTGATTTGAATTGCAGATATGACTTCACCTTTTTGGGTAACTGTATTTTATTTTGGTGAGCTTGTCAACGAAGATGACAAATGTGTGTGGAAGAGCAACAATAATGAGAGTGGTGGGGTAGAAGGTCTTCCAAATCGCTCTGAGATATGTCATATGAAGAATTATATTCTCAATTTCAGAACCTTTGCAATGTTGATTCATCATTGCATGATATTGAGATGAGATTTCTTGCCCGTGGCTGTGATAAAGTTCCAGTTCATATTAATTGTGATAGACGTTTGAAGTGGTTTTTAGGTGTCAATACACAAGGTCAGCTTTCTCCAATTTATGTAACACTTGTGAGAAAGGATCCAGTTGGGCAAGCAAATGATTATGAATCAAACAATTACCAACAACCAATAGGGGACAATCTAATTGTTTTCTACATGCAACAAGAAGAAAATGATAACAACCAACTTGTTAATTGGAATGAGTTGCAGTTATTCGAGAAACTCACTCGGGTAATGATGTTACAACTCAAGAGCCGAGTGCACAACGCTATAGAGAAGAAAAAACGTTCACGAGTGAGCATCTTATTACTTCTTCGGTTAGTAGTACATCGCATGTGATAGCTGATGGTGATTTGCAGCCGGGCCGAGTATTCAGTACCAAAAAAGAACTTCAGGAAGCCATACATTTTCTGTGGCTTTGAAGCATAATTTTGAATTCAAGGTTAAAAAATCGAATAAAGAGGTATACACGATTGTATGCGATGACGAAATCGCAAATGGTGTTTGCGTGCAATAAAGTTCCATGAGAGTGAGTTTTTGAGATTCGAAAATATATGCATGAACATATTTGCTCTATAAGTATGACTCGCAATGATCATAGGCAAGCAACAACGCGATCATTGGAAAACATATCATGAATAAGTTGAAGAATCCCAACACCACGTATAGAGCAAAAATCTCATGAGCGGCGTTCATCATGATTTCGGTATACAAATGAGTTATCAAAAGGCAATAAGGTGTAGAGAAGCTGCCTGGGAACTCCTACGAGGTTCCCCTGAGGATAGTTATGCCAATTTGCCCGCATATGCCCACAACTTAGCCATTGCTAATCCTAATACTGTGTATTATTTAGAGATTGATGACGACAACCGTTTCAAGTACTTTTTTTGGCATTTGGGCCTTGCATTCATGGATTTCACTCATCAATTCGACCAGTTGTTATCGTAGATGGCACATTCTTGACTACGAAGTATAGAGGTACGTTGATTGTTGCTACATGTCAGGATGCAAATATGCAGATATATCCTCTTTCATGGGGCATTGTTGATTCTTGAGAATGATGCTTCATGACATTGGTTTTTTCAAAATTGAAAGAAATAACATGTGATAGGGAAGATCTTGTTGTTATATCGGACCGCCATAGAAGTCTCATCAATGCGGTCACGAGATGTCTATCGAATGCTCGGCATGGTCATTGCATATATCACATAAAAGGAAACTTGAGGACCGTGACTCGAAATACCAATCTTGCCCTCACTTTTTATGAAAGCAGCTGAGGCTTATACTGTTGAAGAATTTGGAATCTTCATGGGTCAGATTAGAAGTACCGATGAGACAGGTTGGAGGTATCTTAATGGTACAGATTTTCAGACATGGGCAAGGTCACACTTTCAGGGGAACCGTTATAATATTATGACATCGAACAATGCGGAGTCGCTCAATTCCTTGTTCAAGAAGGAGCGACAAGGTCCAATTCTCCCCTTTAATTGAGAGTATAGGTAATAAGCTACAAAAATGGTTCTTTGAGAGACGTGAAAATGCACACAATTGTACAAGTCGTTTAACCCCTGCAATGGAACAAAAAATGCGCAAACAATATGATATGGCGAAGAGATTCACAACTCAACCATTTGATCAGTTGATGTATACAGTAAGTGGCGGGACCACGAACCATATTGTTAATTTTGCTGAAAATACTTGCACATGTAGAAAGTTTCAATTGAATCACTTTCCATGCGAGCATGCAATAGCAGCGGCCAAACAAAGACAATTTTGAGCATATGACTTATGTTCTCATTACTATACTGTTGACTTTTGGAAAGCATCATATGCATATAGTATAATGCCTGCAACTAATGAAACGGAATGGGATGTTCCTGAGAATATTAAGAATATAAATGTCTTACCACCTCTTGTCCGACCACAGACTGGTCGTCGTAAGACAACGAGAATACCTTCAAGTGGGGAGTTTGTTAAGAGAATCAAATGCGAGGGTGTGGGGCATCCGGCACAACCGACTTACATGTCGAGATCAAAGACCATTGGTTGACAGACAATGATAAATTTATTCAGTATTTACTTGAATATGTGATTTCACATGCAATATTGTAATTTGTGATGAAATATACACCAAACGACCAAGGTCGAGTTTAAGCGACTGCAGTCGTTTAGGGACCCGACTTTAGTCGGGTTCCCTCGACGAAAGTCGTTTTTTGAAATTTTTGTTCTTTAATATTGTATTTAACTACTAAAATTCACATCAACAATATTAAAAGACTATATAATGATGTTAGAAGTGCTTTTGTAACTATCTAATCACACCTCATTTGAATCTTTAAAACATATCTCAAGACATGTCACATTTGGTTTGAGTGTTCACAAACACACTGGTAATGTAAACGTATTGCAATCACAAACAATAATACCTTATGAAAATGTTATGAATTTGATTAAATGTTGAATTTGAGAAATAAATATGTTCAACTACACTTGAATATGTATTAAAAGTGATTGAAATAAGAATTTATAGATGAAATATACACCAAACGACCAAGGTCGAGTTTAAGCGACTGCAGTCGTTTAGGGACTCGACTTTAGTCGGGTTCCCTCGACGAAAGTCGTTTTTTGAAATTTTTGTACTTTAATATTGTATTTAACTACTAAAATTCACATCAACAATGTTAAAAGACTATATAATGATGTTAGAAGTGCTTTTGTAACTATCTAATCACACCTTATTTGAATCTTTAAAACATATCTCAAGACATGTCACATTTGGTTTGAGTGTTCACAAACACACTTTGGTAATGTAAACGTATTGCAATCACAAACAATAATACCTTATGAAAATGTTATTTGATTAAATGGTGAATTTGAGAAATAAATATGTTCAACTACACTTGAATATGTATTAAAAGTGATTGAAATAAGAATTTATAGATGAAATATACACCAAACGACCAAGGTCGAGTTTAAGCGACTGCAGTCGTTTAGGGACTCGACTTTAGTCGGGTTCCCTCGACGAAAGTCATTTTTTGAAATTTTTGTACTTTAATATTGTATTTAACTACTAAAATTCACATCAACAATGTTAAAAGACTATATAATGATGTTAGAAGTGCTTTTGTAACTATCTAATCACACCTCATTTGAATCTTTAAAACATATCTCAAGATATGTCACATTTGGTTTGAGTGTTCACAAACACACTGGTAATGTAAACGTATTGCAATCACAAACAATAATCTTGGACATCACACACTTTTTGTTGGGGTACTCCTTCAACTCTATTGATTGAAAGTGTATCTTGGACATCAACCCCAATAGTCTTTACCAGCTTGGGGATTAGTGTGGCATCATTTTTCAATAAAATTTGAAGTTTTTCCTCCGTGATGCAACCCTTGTCCGAATCATAGACATTTATCACAGATTTTTTCAAGTCTACCTCACAAGCAATCCAATGTTTCTCCTCAAGGACAGGATAGTAAATATGAGTGATGTCCTTCCAGCCCTTGCCTTTCGTAGGCAATGTTCCGTTGATGTATCCACTGAGAAGAGTGATGTCTCCAAACCCACACAACTGATGGAACATGGAGTCGAGTATAGCTCTTTTATAACGGCCAAATGACATTGGGTACTTGTTTTGCCTCAATCGTAACAGCTTCATTGCAAAATCAACTTGTAGATTCTCAAGCCATGAACCAGAGGTTAAAATATCTCCAAACCATTTTTTGGGCTCTTTTATAGTCATACCAATTTTCATCACCAACTCAACACTGTTGCAATCAAATAAACGAATAAATTCTCAGATAAACAATTAAATATTAATTCATACCTAAATAAACGATTCTGATCGCACATAAACGACTCTAGTCGCACATAAACGACTCTAGTCGTATGCACAGATAATGTATGTATTTAACTAGATTGAACAAAAGCACTTGGACAAAACTATAAATATTTACCTTTCACCCAATTTTGTGTACCATTTGTTGAACTCCTTTAACTTTGCCGCGTCAACCTTTTGAATTAGGATAGGAATCGAGTTGTCCATAAACTTTCTTGGCTTCAATTCGTTCGTATATGGAGATGATACGAACTGTGAAGGTATTCAACTCTTTTACTTGCCTCTATGGGAGCATCTTCAGTTTGTGTCTTTGATCCTCTTTTATACGTCTTTCTTATAGTCCTAGTTTTCTTTTGTATCTGCACCACATCAATATTTTGTTGTTCATGCTCACCCTCCTCTTCAGCACCCACCCTCTTAGCCACATCCCCCACCAATACTTCAACCACTTGTTCTGAAACCTTCTCCTTAGTCACATTTGATGCTACATCAACGCCGATCCAATCTGTCATATCAATTTCCTCATCATGCATAGGCGGAGGAGAAAGAGTTCGATGCACATTCTCGTTATGCATAGGCGGAGGAGAAAATTTTTGATGCACATCCTTATTATGCATAGGCGGAGAAAAAAAATTTTGACGCACATCATCGTTATGCATATGAGGAGAAGGAGCTTGATGCCTCATCTCTAAGATGCTCTCCACTTTTCGATCTAATGCATTGACTTTCTCGGTCCATGCCAAAATGGCATCTAAAATATGTCTTCCTGTGATAGGAGCAGTAGGTCGACGATGAGTGGAAGACGTCGGAAGGGGTTGGCTCACATCCTATAAAACAAAACATAAATCATAACTCAATTAACTATATTACATTAACGAATTTAAAAGTGCGATACAAAATTTTAAATATGCTTACATCATTTGGTTGGCATGATCCCGCTGTGTCACCCAAAACATCCTGAAATGACACCCTCTCTCCCTGGTTTGGTTGGGTGTTCTCAGAGGCGCATTCAATTATGAATAAACGACTATGGTTTTTAAATGCGCATACACTTTAACCTGATGACGCAGTCAATTATGAATAAACAACTATGGTTTCTAAGATACATAATTTCTCCTTGGGTGACGCAGTCAAATGCGCATACACTTTAACCTGATGATTTTTAAATGAAATAATTTCAAAATCTAAACAAAATATAACTTCTGTCATGAATAAACGACTATGGTCGTTTAATTTTGACTAAAGTCATTTATAAACCTTTGTATGGCTATTTTAACAAAAAACAACCCAACTCGACTATAAACGACTTTATTCGAAATTAAAAAACTGATTTTAATTTTTTGAAACAATTAGAGTACTCACATTTGGCGAATCCAAGATATTAGAAATATAATTTTGCCCAAGTGTCAAGCTTGATTTCCATTTCCGCATCCTTGGAATTTTGTCCTTGGTCATAGATGCTTGAAATAAGTTGGCGATACTCGGAATAGACTCATATGCCCATACCTTGAAAAAAATAAACAATATAAGTAACACGTTACTAATCAACTTGAGAAAATATATCAACTAACTAAATAATAAGTTCAACAATTTATTTTTACTTGTATAGCCAATGGAAATCCATATAAAGTGTATGTTTCGGCGGGAAGACTCTTAAACTTTCTCACGAATCCAGCTTTTGTGTGATCAAAACATTTCCGGCCCCAAGGATATGAGTTGAACAGCTCAAGATTGTCAACTAAATCTAAAACGTCCATTTCAATCGATGTAGATTTCTCTTTCGCTCTCAAGATACTCTCATAAATGAGTACTAATCCCAACTTGTATTTATCTTCTTTATCCTTTACCCTCTCCAAAATTGTCGATTCTAATTCTTCCACTGGCACAATATTACGTGCATTAAAATATTTTCTTTCTAACCTATTCTCACGGGGAAAATTGTCCCTATACTCCTCCTCATTTCCGGGTTTCAATCCGGTAATAAGAGTGAACTCTCTCAACGAGAAACAAGCTTTGGATGAACCACCAAAAGAGAACCAAATCTCATCATCATCTACTATCCCAACTACGCCTTCATTGGTGATCCTCCGAAGTATTAAAGAATTCAGTAGTTTGCCCGAGAATTTAATTTCTTTATTCATATAATGAAAATTTGCAAAACAAGAACTTAACAACCTCTCTTTATATTCATCAGTTAATATATTATATACTTTCACAAAATATTTCAAGTTACATCGAACTGATACTCTTGCATCACACCAAAACTCAGGATCAATAGCATATGTCATTCTCAATTATATATGAAATTATCCATCATAAACATGGAGAAACAATATCACATTAATATGAAAAATGAAAAAGAAATACATTTTGTAAGATTTTATATAACCAAATTTCACAGAGGTGCACAAATTACCTGCACAATTTTTAGTGTACTGCTAAAAATGCTCTATGTAATATGCTTATAAAATGTGATAACAACACAATCAAACAACATCACCATTGCACACAACAATAAATAATAATCAATGTGATAATCTGTAAGCCAAACAGTAACATAGTTTAGTGTAACAATCTATTAATATTTTCAGTCAACTGTCGTAATTAATCCAAATTGGAAAAATAAATTTAAATCAAAAACCATGGATAACATCATAGTTTTTTTCTGATCATTGCAAGAATAGTCAGGCTAAAACCCGCGACGCAGTGCACGGGGTGGAAATTAATACAAAGGCGCAAGAAAAGGAGGAGCGCTGCGCTGCCTAAGCCAAGGGCTGCGGCGCCCAATCGACCCGAACGAAGAAGGAACGGCGTTCAGGGCGCTGCAGCTAGCGCCAGCCTAGGGGTGCAGGCGCTCGACCCCAGCGAGAGTTGTACAAGCGGCGCGCAACGCGCCATTCCGCGTGGATGGGGATGGGAGCAGGGCAAGCGGTGATCACGGTGACCAAAAATTAACAAATCACTGCATTTTCTACATCTACTTGCAGCAAAGAATATTCACAAATCTTTAACCATTTAGGTTAACTAACAAGATTAATTACAAAAAATATGATTAAAGCAAACCCAAAAAAAAATCCATATCCATACCTGAATTCAGTTTTACAGAGAACTCCAAGAAAATAAACAAAAGAAACTCGAAGCAATATCAATTGTTGATGATGAATGTCGACTTGCTACCAATTTCCGATCGTCTTCTAGCCGTTTCTGACAAGAGTTTTGAAGTTTGAAATAGTGGAAGAAAACAGTCAATTTTTGGGAGAAAGAGAAAAGGATATTGTCGTATTGAGAAGGAGGGTTTGTAAAGGTAAGTATTTTTTCTTTTTTTTATTAGGTTTGAATGGTCAAAGGCCCAAAATTGATATGAAACCGGGTCACCCGGCCATATTTGACACTTCCCACGTGGAGATGGTGTGTTTAATTTGAGGGATGGTTACATTGGTGGGGAAAGAACTAAGGAACAAAGAGGCCAAGAGAGTGGCAACACCGCCTATAAAGGTGGATTGATAGATAATGCCACAAATCTCTTGTCGATTGGAATCTTACATTGACAATTCATTCAAATCTATCTCTCAAAATCTACCTTCTAAAACACAAATTTTTTTTCTTGAAAAGGATTCGTTTTTGAGGGACTGTCAATACTTTTTAGGTGCACTTCTAATACTTTTATGGTGAAAAACTAATATTCTTTTAGGGGGACTATTAAATATTCTGGGTAATTTAATGGATTATTGTGTTTGTGGGATTTTTTTATGAAAATGTAGTGAATTTTGGGTGTATAAATTATTTAAGTGTAGGCGCTATTGGCATTAGCGCCAATGATGTACGCTAAATGGCAATAGCGCCTGATTAATCATTAGTGCCAACTTTTTTTTTTTTTTAATTCTTTGATTGTTGGGCGCTAGTTCAACTAGCGCCCAACTCTTTTATTTTTTTATTTTTTGATTTTTTCTTGTTTTTTTATATTTATTTAAAAATCAATTAATTTATAAATTAAAAAATTTAAATTTATATGATGAATCAAATCCACTCAATTTGAATCGATACAATATAAAAAATTACAATCATTACAAGTCAAGATTAATCTCAAACTAGGGGTGTTCATTCGGTTAACCATTAATCGAAATGTTGAAAACCGAATTAATCAATTTGATAATTGGTAAAATCATTAATCAAACCGAAATTATATTTACCGATTAACCGAATCAAATTATATTTACGCATTAACCGGTTATATTCGGTTAATTGATCTGATTAATCGAATTAACCAAAATTTCTTTAAAAGACAAAAAATATATGTTGTATATATAATATATGATATAAATAAATAAATATAATTCATAGAAATTTATTTAAAATACGAATATATTTTTATGTATAATATATGAAATAAAATAAATAAAAATATATAATATATTATATATAGTTATAATTATATATAAAATATATGTTTAACAAAGAATTTCGGTTATCGGTTAATTCGGTTCGAAAATTCAAAATTAATCGAATTACTGAAATTTTGTGTTAAACATATATTTTATATATAATTATAACTATATATAATATATTATATATTTTTATTTATTTTATTTCATATATTATATATAAAAATATATTTTTGTGTATTTTAAATAAATTTCTATGAATTATATTTATTTATTTATATCATATATTATATATACAACATATATTTTTGTATTTTAAATAAATTTTGGTTAATTCGGTTAATGGATCGATTAATCAATATAATTCGGTTCGGTTAATTCGGTAAATATAATTTCGGTTCAGTTAATGATTTTACCAATTATCAAATTCGATTAATTCGGTTTTCAACATTTTGATTAATGGTTAACCGAATGAACACCCCTAGTTTGAGATTAATCTTGACTTGTAATGATTGTAATTTTTTATATTGTATCGATTCAAACTGAGCGGATTTGATTAATTATATAGATTTAAATTTTTTAATTTATAAACTAATTGATTTTTAAATAAATATAAAAAAATAAGAAAAATAAAAAAATAAAAGAGTTGGGCGCTAGTTCAACTAGCGCCCAACAATCAAAGAATTAAAAAAAAAAATAGTTGGCGCTAATGATTAATCAGGCGCTATTGCCATTAGCGCTTGGTACATTGGTGCTAATGGCAATAGCGCCTACACTTAAATAATTTATACATCCAAAATTCACTACATTTTCATAAAAAAATCCCACAAACACAATAATCCATTAAATTACCCAAATATTCTTCAGGGGGCTACTAATACTTTTATGGGGAACTGTCAATACCTTTTATGAGAAAAACCAATATTTTTAAGAGGGAAACACTAAAATAACTTTAATCAGAAAACATAATAATTTTATAGAAGACTATTAATACATTTTATGGGGATTAGTAACACTTTTGATGGGGAGAAACAATATTTTTCATGAGAACTACTAAAATACCTTTACATGAGACTATTAATATGTTTTAAGATGATTACTAATACTTTTGGGGGGAAAATTAATATTTTTCATGAGTAAATACTGTTAAAGGAACTATTAATATTTTTCTAATGGACTGCTAATACATTTCAGAGAAAAAATTAATACTTTTCAAGGTCTTACTAATTGTGTGTCACTGCATAATATTATAAAAATATCACTAGATTAGTTTAGAATCCATGTAACGAACTTTGGTCTGTTAGACCGTTTGACAGAAGTTTTTGCAATAAAATAATGGGATTGACACGATAATTGGGATCATAGCTCGTAATCACATTTGGGTAAACTCAATTTATCATTATCTTATGCAATTAATTGTGATAGAGACAGCCAATTTTAAAATAATTGTGGATGGCAGAAATTAGGCTAATTTATCAAATTATTGTTATTTGAAATAACTTTTACGTTTTTACCATGGAATTCATTTGTTTGCCAATGTATTGTGAAATAACTTTTACGTTTTTACCATGGAATCTCATTTGTTTGCCAATGTATTGTGAAATAACTTTTACGTTTTTACCGTGGAATCTCATTTGTTTGCCAATGTATTGTGAAAACAGCTTTACAGAGTTTTGATTTTTGTTTTTAAATGTCTACCAAAAACAGCTTTCTTAAAGCTGTCTTTAGTCTTTTTTCTTTTTTAATAAATCAGATTTTAAGACAGGGATTAAATCGCTGTCTTCTTATTTTTTTTATTTAAAAATTTGAAAACAGCTATGTGCTGTCTTTTTATTTTTTTATTTAAAAATTTGAAAACAGCTATGTTAAAGCTGTTTTCATTTTGTTTTTAAATTTCTAGAAATTTTTGAAATTTTTTGATTTTGTAGTTTTTGTCTTTATAATGCTTATTATTTTTTCCTACTCTAAAATGAATAGTTTTTTAATAATTCGCAATTTTAATGTGGTGTTATTTTTCCGTTAAGTTAATAATTTTTATTTGATACTTCTATTATATTGAAATTAAAAACAGTTAAACGTGCAAATATTCTAAAAGTGAAAACAGTAACGTACAAATATTCTAAAAGTGAAAACAGTTAAACGTACAAATACTCATATGCCCAATCTACTCCACCGACGCGTGTCCCCTTTGATCTATGATATGCAATGTTTGTTGATTGTCAGTTGGTGTGTGTGGAATATCTGTATGATTTAATCGTTGTCTTCTTATTTTTTTTATTTAAAAATTTGAAACAGCTGTTTTCAGTTTTTTTTTCTAATTTCTGGAAAATTTTCAAATTTTTATTTTTTAGTTTTTGTCTTTATAATGCTTATTATTTTTTCTCATCCTAAAATGAGTATTTTTTTAAAAATTCGCAATTTTAATATGGCGTAATTTTTCCGTTATGTTAACCTGTTTTTCCAAATACAGGATTAGTTGATGCTACCCACTTGGGTAGCTACCAAAATTGTTTTATACCATTAGATCAACACATATGGTATAAAATCCACTTGGGTAGCTACCTCATGGGTAAGATCTACTTACCTCACAATACATTGGCAAACAAATGAGATTCCTAGGTAAAAACGTAAAAGTTATTTCTAATAACAATAATTTGATAAATTAGCCTAGGAATTATAGAAAACTTGAGATTAGTACCAAAATAATGAGAGGAAAATCAAATTAAAAGAGACATACATACTTATCGTGTAGGTGGCGATGAGATTGGACAAAAATCAAATTGATAGGTGATGGGATTTGACTATTAATTGAATTTACCTTGAAAAAATTTAAATGACAAAATCTCTAGTCTCGAAAAAAGATATTTCTAGATGAGTTTAGAACTCAAATTTATAAACTTAATAAATCTATAAATGATATGCCACAAAAAAGTAAACAATAAATGGAATAAATTATCTGAAGTTGAATAAATTTGTTACGATTACGAATTCTTAATTAATTACTTTTTTAACCAACATAACACGGATCTCCAATTCTATAATATGACTATTGTGAATTATTTCTGGTTATAGACAATTATTCCCAAAATAAGTTTTACTTTTTTTATATATCTTAAGAAAAACTTATTTTCTCTCTATGTTTATCTTCTTATATTTGGAAATCACACAAACTTCTGTCAGTCTGACCTGTTAGACGGGATCTGACCCGCGGACCCGGTGGTATTTCCGTAATATTAGCAGTGGTGTTGTAGTAGTTTTTCAGGGACCACCGGTATTAACAGTCCTTCTGAAAAGTATTAGTCGTCCTTCTAAAAAGTACTAGTATTTCATGACCCGTGCAATGCACGATGAGTATTATATTGGACCTTTTGAATTGTGTTGTATTGATTGACGTGAATTTTGTTGTGTCGGACCACATACGTTGGATGGATATAAAATATTAATATTATAAAAAACTATAAAACTGATTTCAAACAAATTAATCAAATTAGAGCACTGTATTTAAAAATTATAAATTTCGGAAGACTTATTTGTACAACACATTCATTGTTTGTTTGTTTTTTGATTCGTCGTCACCACATATAATATTTTCGAAGTAAATATATTACTGAAAATATGATAAGTGATGTTGCTGAGCGGGTGTTGGATAATGGATAAAGTTTTCCTTTAGATGAGTCGTGCAATTCTAATCTTGCAGACAATTTAGTAGATGTACTTCCATTCTATGTAAAAAAAAATTGGATTGTATAAGATACGAAAATGAGATTTTTATAAACAAAATATTTGAATTTAATAAAATAAGGTAGCTTTTATTTACATAAATCAGTATAAAATTTATTTAAAAAAATTTGTAACATTGTTCATTACAAAAAATTACAATGTGGATGGTATGTATTTTTAAAAACATTATTACTTTTTGCCTAAATATCATTGCATTCTAGGGACTAACATATAGAATAATAGCACTTTTTATATATAGTTCAATTAAAAAACTGTATAAGAAAACTCTATATCTTCATGTTTGCGATTTATCCTTTTTTTAACACTTTATTTTATAATTTTATAATAATAACGCATAATTAGTTTATATTTTTACACTGAATTATTCTATAGTGAATCATAAGATTTTTTTTCTTTGTTTTCAAAATCTGAAAATACAAATTTTTTATTATAATATATTTATAATAAAAATCATAATTCATAATTTAAATATATGTATCTATATAATATTTAATAATAGATTCGAATTCTTATTTTAAATAAAAAATTTATAATTTATAATTTATATATTTAAATGTATATAATAATTTGTAACTAATTACTAATATCCATTATAAATTATTTCAAATATTAAGAAATTGTAATGTTCAATTATATTTATCAGTTATTTTTTCTTTTTAAACACAACTAAACCAGTTGAATTTTATTTTCAAAGCCCTATACATGTAATATCAATTTTTTTTCTTGGCCTAGTTGTTATAATTTTCAGCATTAAAAATAGTTAAAACAAATAACTAAAAAACACACAAATGATACGTGTATGTTTGCATGAAAAGGGGTTGTGTGATGGAGACACGTGTATTAATTAGAGTGTCCAAATTGAATACGTGACTACAAAAGGATATGGCCAAAGTGTTAGGGCAACACACCAACCGAGCCCCCATTTCATTCCCTTTATCTTCCATTTTTATCACCTAGCTCTATTTTTTGGGAAATTTACTTTAATATGGCAAAATTTAAATGAAATAGTAAAAATATGGCAAAATTTAAGGGGCTTGTGTTTTTGTTCGGTGGCGCAGGTGTGGGACGCGTGCGCCACCACTCATTTAATTTTTTTATTTAAATTTATTTTAAATTTTTAGGTGGGGGTGAGGTGGCTAGGGGTGGGGAGGGTGGATGGTGGGGGTGGCGTACAATTGAGGTGCGCCAACCTAACACAAAAGGATATGGTCAAAGTATTAGGGCAACACACCAACCGAGCCCCCATTTCATTCCTTTCATCTTCCATTTTTATCACCTAACTCTATTTTTTGGGGAATTTGCTTTAATATAACAAAATTCAAATGAAATTGTCAAAATATGGCAAAATTTAAGGGGTTCGTGTTTTTGTTCGGGTGCGGGGTGTGTGCAGGATAATCTGGGGACCTCTCACCGCGCCTTGTAATTTTTTTTATTTAAATTTAAATAATAAATTTTAATGAGGTGGCTAGGGGTGGAGGGTGGGGGTGGCACACAAATGAGGTGCGCCAACCCAAACTTTTTTTTTTTTTGTTGGGGTGGGGTGGGGGTGGAGTGGGGAGTAATTTTTTTATTTTATAATAATAAATTAATAATTATCCGATCCGATAACCCGAATTATCACCCCTACGAAACTCTATATGTGTATCGCTCAGAATCGTATTCTCAAATCGAGATCCAATTTATGGCTATGTATTTATCTTATTACAAAAGTATGCAATATGGATGTCAAATTGAAGATCAAAAAAAATTAATTAATTTGATATATTATACATTAAAAACATATAAAAAAACAAAAAAATTATATGCGAATTTTCCATGCACACTAATTAAATAGAATAATTATTAATTTATTATTATAAAATAAAAAAATTACTCCCCACCCACCCCCTACCCCACCCCACCCCCCCAACCCAACAAAAAAAAAGTTTGGGGTGGCGCACCTCATTTGTGCGCCACCCCACCCTCTACCCCCCCCCCACCCCCACCACCCCACCCCCACCTAAAAATTTAAATGGATTGGCGCACCTCATTTCTGCGCCATCCATTTAAATTTAAATAAAAAAAAATAGTATTCTGGCGCAGGTGAAAGGTGCGCCAACAGTTATCCTGGCGCACCCACACCTGTGCCACCGAACAAAAACATGAACCCCTTAAATTTTGTCATATTTTGACAATTTTCATTTGAATTTTGCCATATTCAGCCCTTTTATTTTTCTTTTGTATTTTCTTCTTCTCTCAAAAAGACATTCATTTTATATTCTCACCAGTTAATTCATCACATAATATTTGAAAAAAAAGGCTTTAGATTTTCATTGTGTCCGCCTTGGTAAGTGTTGATGTATATAGGGGTGGCAATTTGAGGCACGACACGATTGACCGACACGAATACGACACGAAATTATAGGGTTTAGGCTGAGGCTTATCGGGTTCGGGCCGTTATCGGGCTGGCACGATAAGGCACGATAAAAATCGGGCTGATATCGGTGGCACGATAAACACGATAAGGCACGATAATTTTTTTAATTATTAGTAATTAATTATTTATATGGGTAATTTAATAATAATTGATTATTTTTACTTGACTATTTTTATTAATAATTTATTAGAATATATGTTTTAAGTATTAAATATAAAGAATATAAAAAAAATCATAAGTTTTATTTGTTAACGGGCCTAACGGGCCAATCGGGCCTAACGGGCTTACCTAAATAAATTTGACAATTTTCCTTGTCGTGCTTATCGTGTCGTGCCGTGTTTATCGTGCTTTTAACGTGTCGTGTTCGGGTTTAAATTTTAAGCCCGTTAAGCTTATCGTGTCGTGTTCGTGTTTGGACTTATCGTGCCGTGTCGTTATCGTGCCAGCCCGATAACGGCCCCGCACGAACGATTTGTCACCCCTAGATGTATAATGGTGCTAATAACAACCTGTTGTCGATATTTGTTTATATTGGTCCATTACCTCGGATCTGAAACATTCAAGGGGTATGGAATTATTTCTGAAAAAGATAAGTCCCCTTATATTTTCTTCTACATTTTTCTTCTTTTGTTGTTAGTATTATTATTCTAATGTTTTTTTTTTTTTTGCTGATCCAGGTTAGATCCGTTCATTTTTCAACTAAGAAACTTTGAGCGCCTCCCCACCCCAGATCGAAAAATTTATAAAGGAAAAAAAATGCTAACACGTACATCGACCCTCTTTGATTTTTATGATTTACAATTTTTTTATTATTCTGGATTTTTTCCAATTTTAACCTGAGATTTTTATTACGTGTATGATATAAACACATTCTTACATTTACATAAACGATATATCCAGTAGATAAAATAAAAAAATGTTGAAATGCTTAAACATAATTTGTTTCTAACGATAGATATAGCAAATTAATGTTATTGAGACCTTGTTATTGAATTTTTTATGAATTGTTTTTGTAATTAAGTGTTCCGAAAATGATCAAGTACATTTTCTAATGAATCACTATTTTTTTTTTTCAAAAATCTTCTTGGAACCAACTTTCCATTGTAATATAAAACAGGAATTTTTTTCCCTGTGTTGTGCATTTTTCATTTGTACTATTTTTAGACTCAGTTTCAGTTTATCATCCGTTAATTTGGCATTGTGATAGTATTTATTTTTTACAATCATTAAATATGTAGTTGGATCAATTTTATCAATATTTTATTATGTGTTTTTCAGAAATTAGTTGAACATCAATTATATATATGTGCAGCAGATTAATTTTTTAAATAAAAAGATAAATAACGTAACATATATCTTTCAAAATTATAAATCACCATAACTCTTTTGTTCTATGTTACAAATTACACCAAAAATAGGGGATGATATTAATTTTGAAAGACAATTAATTATTTTCATACTTTGAAACCTCATGGGTAGTTTTTGCAATTACACCAAATTATAATGAATTAACTTCTTACTTTCCATGTTTTGCAAAAGACTCTACGAAGGAACATTTGATTCATTTACTATTTGCTTATGCAATATGTATTCAACCAATGTTTTTTCCAATCTTGTGTGCACATTTTCTATTTTTGTGTATAGATAGATGATGTATAGTTTGTTTTTCAGAAACTAATCAATTTTTTTATTAGGATTCAGGGTTCAAAATGTATTATGTCATATATACCAAGATAACTCAATTAAATTTTAGCCCCTCATTTTTTCACATAAATATTCATTCAGTTGACATTCTTTAATTATTTGTTTCAGGTTATCTATTCATACCATCCTAAGACCATCTCCAATAGTTTGCACTACTTTAGTGCAAAGTCTGCACTATTTTGGTGCAAAATCTGCACTTCATCTCCAGCAGTTTACACTACTTTCTGCACTAAAAAAGAATGTTTCATAAGATTCCTTCTTTTATTAATGTAATATTGATTTTTATTACTTTATAATTGATAAATATATTATATAAGTAATTTTATTTAATATACTATATTAAAATTTTATCTTCAAAATAATCAAATTTAAAAAATGTAAAAATAAGGAAATTAATGCAAAAAATTAAAATTAAAATTCACAATAATACATAAATATAATTACAATATTATATTGACTAGTTCTCTAAATTAGAATACTCTTCCCACAAATGATCAATTAATGCATTTCGAAGGTTAAAATGAGTCTCAGCATCTTTGATTTGCCTAAACCGGGAAAGAAAATTTTGAAAACGAGTATATTTTTATCTGTATTTTCAAGAATTTTATTTTTAGTTATTTTATGTATTTTTACCTATTTTATGCAGTTTTTATTATTGTTGTAATTTTATGTTTTAGTATTTTGTAATGTATTTTATATATGATTTATAATTTTGTGTGAAGTATTTTAAATCTCATAGTATTATTCAATTCACACCATATTATTTTAAAAAATTATAACATGTTGAATTAATTTTAATACTATTTTCTAATAATTTTAAATTAATAAAATTAATTTTCTAGAGCTATTTAAAATTAAAAGAAAAAATCAAAAAAAGAAAAAGGTAAAGGTAAAGTAAAATGCAATTTTAGCGCCATTAAATGGCGCACTAAAAAAATAGCGCCCCACGCCGAGTTGTGCTGGGATGCTCTAACAAAATATGGGCATAGTTGCGGATTCCATCCACATAAATTTAAAATTAAATCCTTAACACTAATAAAACTATGATAAATAATAACACTATAAACTAAAAAGAAAAAAATTAAAAAAAAACATAATTAGAAAACTTAGTACTTATCCAAAAATAGACCAAAACATTAGTGTCATTGACAAAACAGTAAAAACAAATCAAAATAACTAAAGATGTCCAATCAAAACAACCATATAAAAATATTAAAAATCAAAGATTGTTTTTAAACTTCTAATAAAAAATATTCTCTTTCATTCATCATTATCATTCTATGTTTAAGCTCTTTAACTTTTAGCAAGTGGTTGAGGATGAGCATTCATTTCTTTATTCTCTTGACAGTCTTGTTTGGGGTGTTCATCTCATCTTTCTGATAGATAATCCTATATAAAAATAGGATTACTAAAATTTAAACAATCAAATAATGTTTGAAAATAAAAAAATGAATTAACTTTTTAATAAACTCACATTAAGAAAATCATTGTGCAGACTCATCTTCTTGAAGTTTTGATAAGAAGTTTGACTCTTAAAAAAACAGAATCATATCTAAGTGTAGAATGTCTAATACATAGCAACAATAGTATTTCAACATGTACTCGACTCTTAAAAATAGAGCAACTATATTTTGAAATTAAAGTTGAACCAGCTGCCAGCTTCACAACCGTGAATACTCTATTATAGCTCCGAAGTTGTTTTGACTTAATTTGCACTGTTAACAATATCTCATCAAGAATTGCATTGGTGTTCTATTTCTAATCAAGACATCAGTAAAAATATTACTTTATAATTAACAAAGCAATAAATAAATTGCAAAAAATTCCTAAAAAAACATAAATTACATGCATGCACTCCTCCCTCAAACTTGTGCAAAGCTTGTGTATCAAAACCTAACAATCCCTATCCCAACAAATATATTTTCACTCTTGCTTTGTGAATGCGTGAATTCAGAAGTGACTTCAGAATGAACTGGTGCCACATATATATAGGGAACCAATTGGACTATTTATGGCAAAAATAAGATTTCTTTAAATTAATATTAGTTAATTTCTTATATTCTATCGCCAACTTTTTTGGTAATGTATAAATTATGGTATGTATTAAATTACATGGGTATTTATATTTCCATTATTTGTACAATCTATGTATTATTAAATGATGATTTAGTTATCAATTTAATAGAATTACCATACATACTTTACTTGGCCAGCAATTCAAAAGCATTCCTTATTATTAGTCGGTAAAATCAGAAAGTCCATTTGGTGTAACTAAAATAGGAATGAAAGTCAATATATGTTGTTTTATATTCAATTCGGAAGGATGTATCTAATTTTCAATTTAAACTTATTACCATATATATGATGCGTTCTCCACAATTTATTACTTTTCCTTATTATTAATCGTTACAATCAAAATGTGAATTTGGTGTAATTGAAAATATATGGAAAGTTAATCGAATTTGATAGAGACAGCTTTATAGTGTCTATATATATATATATATATATATATATATATATATATATAGGGAGGTTAAAATGAGATCACATATTATAGTGAGACAGTGTGGACTCATCTCAACCCTCCATTATCTACATCAATGGCTAAGATAAATAGGGGTTAAAATTAAATTAAATATTTAATTAATGCAAAATAAGGGTATAATTGTCAAATTAACCAAGTGGGGGACCATCCAAATATGGAATCGATTATTATGAGAGAGAAAATCACGTGGGGAGAGAAAAATCCCTAGAAAATCGCTACCGGGAGAGAGAAAATCGCGCATGTGCTCTCTGCCATGCAATATGTTGTACAATTATCATATATTTGTTGTATACTTAACACTATTTTTTCTTGTATGTTTAGCATAATTTTCTTTGCATATTAAAATGGTCAAACAAAAATATGTGGGGACCGTGAATCAAGGAATCGATTATATAGAGAGAAATCACGCTCATTAACATGTGGGGGCCGTGGATTAAGTAAATCAATTATAGAGAGAGAGAAAAAAAAAATCATGCTCATTATTGTCTTTGTATATTTAACATATATTTGATGTACACTTAACACTATTTTGTTGTATGTTTAACATTATTTTACCGCATATTAAAATAGTCAAACAAAAAATATGTGGGGACCGTGGATTAAGTAAATCAATTATAGAGAGAAAAAATCACGCTCATTATTGTGTTGTATATTTAGCATATATTTGATGTATACTTAACACTATTTTGCTTTATGTTTAACATGATTTTACTGCATATTACAATTGTCAAACAAAAATATAAGTATACAACAAAACACATACAAATATACAACAAATCACATATAAATATACAACAAAAAAACATAAGTATACAACAACATAAATATATACATCAAAAATTAACTATTTATACAACAAAATACATCTAAGTATACATCGAAAAATATATAAGTGTACATTAATCCTAACTGCCTCCTCGTAGGCCCTTGGTTTCTCCACATCAACATCGTCTTCTTCACCAATCCTCCAATCCTGTCCTTTATTCTAAAACCTTTCGATTCATCCACCACGTTGATTCTTGCCCAAAATCTGCAAACTCTTAACGTCTATTTGCAGTAATTTGATTTACATCCTTAATCCATGAAAAATATGATTACAATGCATCGTTTTTTCCCAAAAAACCAACACCACTCATATCTCAAAAACAATACAATTAATGTGAAACATTTGCATTAACTTCACATTGACATGGTTACAAATGAATTTTAATCGCTGGTAAATATTAGAAATGAATTCAACCTTCCTCGTCCATTGTCATCGTCGGACCTCTCCATCCGGCCAGAATCCCCTCCGACATCTCCTGCCACACTCAGCGACGGCGCACCGTCTCCGCCGCTGCTCAGCGCCGAATTCCTGAAAATCCAAGTTCCACTTCTCGATCGATCGTGCGACGTCGGTGTTGTAGTGGGACCCTTCCAAGTTCCTCTTCTCTTACAAGCCGAACTTCTCCTCCAGTTTCCTCTCTCTCTCTCTCTCTCTCTCTGTGTAAATTAACAAAATTAAATGAAAATGTTTAATTATACAATTACACTCTTACCCTTTACTGATTTAAAATAAATCAAAAATAATTATTAATTTGGATAAATCCCAACCATCTAAAATTACAGATTTGTGGCCAGGATTAGTCCACACTGCCTCACTCTAATTATCTGGTCTCATTTGATCCAATCCCTATAATAATAATAATAATAATAATAATAATAATAATAATAATAATAATGATAATTCTAATAATAATAAAATAATAATAATAATAATAATAATAATAAGCGACTATTCTCAAAATAGTTTTTTCCTGCCCATTTTCACTTGCTAAAAACGTATTTCCATTTTCTTTGGTTTTATTTACTTTTTTTTCGGCAACTTAATCTATTGTAAGCAAAATTGATTTTTTATTGAAATTTAAATAATTTAATATGACTACCAAAAATACTTTTTACCAAATTGCAATTAGTCAATACTGAATACCAGATTGTGTGCATAATTTACCTAATTGAATGGATTAAATATGGAATTAATAATGGTGTGCATGATTCGGCTATTTAACCTCATGTTGGGAAATTATTTTTTGATGAATGCCATGTAAAACTTAGAATAGAAAGTTGGCACCCTATTTTTGTAGTAAATTGCATTGTTATAGATAGGGTTGGTCGAGCTGATTCAAGTCAGCTATGCATGAACATGCAAGAAGACAACTGAAGACTAGAAGGAAGACTCCGCTGCGAGGCAGCTGAGTGTGGCAAAGAAGAGAAGACAGGAACTCGACTGAAGGTGCAACTGAGATACAGCTGAGTGAGGAATCAGTCAAGTCAACTCAAGACAGCCAAGTCTCAAGTTGAAGTGACAGAAGAGTCATCCAATGATTGGAAGCTGACTCCAAGTCACATGGGGAAGTTAAGAAAATGCAGTCAAGTCGAGATAACTGAAAGAGATCCGTTGCACAGAAGTCAAGGAAATTACTTAAACAAGTAATACTTCCATACTACCTTTCTTAAAGTGCTCAGTCCCAGAAGCATGCAAAGGAATAAACCAATGGGAAGCACTGCCCTGTGTCAGAACTCTGAAAAGTTGAAGAATCATTCGTACGAGGAAATGTCAATTCCAAGGACTGCAACAAGACAAGCCAACGACCACAAGTGTCTTTTAAAAATAAGCCTATCTCTTCAACGGGCAGATTTTGAAAGATCACTATAAAAGGCTGAGGAATCACTCTAAAAAAAAAACCACGAACATTCAAGCTAACATTTGAACTGTAACCAAAAAATTACTCTCAAGTCATTCAAGTTCAATCCTCAAGCCTACATTACGAAGAAAATCAATCCAACACTCACCTGTGAAGGAAAGACGACTTCAATCAGTTGAAGAGGAAATATTTGAAGAATCAAGAGGAAACAAGACATCACCTTTGTTGTAGGTGTATGTGCAAGATTTCAATCTGCTCCAAAAGAAAGCCACATGACTGCAGCCAAGAGAATCTTGAGATATTTGAAAGGAAGCCAAGAAGTTGGCTTATGGTATCGAAAGGAAGGTGGATTCAAGCTAATTTGTTATTGATTACGACTATCTTTGGATGTAGAGTTGGTAGGAAAAGTACCTCAGGCACATGTCAAATGCTTGGAAATAGGCTAATTTCCTGGTTTAGCAAGAAGCAAAATTCAATAGCTATCTCCACAGCTGAAGCATAATACATAGCTGCGGGCAGCTGTTGTGCCCAAGTCTTATGGATGAGACATCAACTGAGAGACTATGAGGTTGAAGAAAAGGAAATTCCAATTATATGTGATAACACAAGTGCAATTGCAATCACTCAAAATCCTGTGTTGCATTCCAGAACAAAGCACATTGGTGTCAGATATCACTTCATAAGAGATCATGTTGAAAAGAAGGACATCACCTTGGAATATATCTCAACTGATAAGAAATTAGCTGACATATTCACAAAACCATTATGTGAATCAAGATTTGAAGAACTCAAACATGAATTGGGGTTAATTGAGCTGAGTTGACACTCAGAAGACTCAAAGAAAAGAGACAAAGCACGAAAAGATGAAAAAGAGCTGAACTCTTAAATCAGCTAAGTGAATCAGCCATATCGGAGAATCAGCTGCATCGAGTTAGCTGATAGCTGAGTATTTATGTGCAAAGAGAGAAGAGTTAAATCAGCTAAGGAATAAGATGAGTCATTTATGAGCAAAGTGACAAAAACGCAGTCGTTTTTACTAAGCGGGATTGTTTTTAAGAATGACGTCGGATAATTATGACTTGTACAGTCAAAAGCTGCACACAAAGCTTATGATTGGATATAAATGCTGCCACATTAAATACGAGAAATTAGGTGTAAATTGGAGTGCAAAATCTGAGCCATTGATCTTGATCAAATTTCAAAAACCACCCGCACGTCCTTTCATAACCTATACTTATACCATTTCGTCCGATTTTCTCTAACTTTACCAAAACTGTTCATCTCTCTCGAAGGCAAAGAAAAATTTTCTCTCAAAACCCTAACAAATCCTCTAGTTCATTTTCAAAGTATCGTTCGGTAAAACATCGAGAAATGGCATCTACTCATGACTTCGTCAAGTTGGGAAAGCAAATCCACACTGGGTCTCTTGTGGATTTCGACGGCATGATCAAGCAGGTCCGCGACACCCTTGTGAAGAAGATAGCCGCAGAAGTTGGAAAAATCAATTTTGAAACCGTTTTTGACGATGAAGTTTCCGATGACCTACGTGGAAGAGGTCGCACACAATTCTCGTGAACGAAGTTCACGATAAGGGCATCAAGTCCTCTGTTCACGGAAAAGCTTTCACCATTACGCCAAGGACCTGGCAAAACAACGCTTTCTTCTTTGGAAGGAGTCTTGGAGATTTATGAAGTGATGTTAACCTGGCCGCTTCTTTGCTTGGAAGGAAGTAGCCAAGTCCGATTGTCTTTGCGAAGGTGATCTACACACTAACAAGAAGGCTGTTGAAAGAGGACTACCACAAATTCTTTGGACATTGTTGCCAAATGCATAGACATCAAATTTGGAAGCTTTGACCCGGTTGTCTAAAGCTAAGTGATCCTAATGGCTGCGATCATTGAAGTAAAGAAGGTGAACTGGGCTGAGTTTGTATACGACAAACTCTGCCGGAACATTGGGAATAAATCCTTCAAGAAGGATGGTGCGTTTGGAGGTTCCTCGGGTGCGGCCTAGTAATTGGCGGATGATGGAAGTAAAAAGTTCCTCTTCAACATGGAAAGGCGTTCCATGTAAACAAGAAGATGTTCGATCTAACCTTTCCTAGAACACGAGAAGAGAGCATATGCAAAGAGAGCGTCACAGTGAGGGGGAATCAGTCTGAAGAAACAATTTGTCTCCTCTCTCCCCCAAAAGAAGGCTGCCCTGCGGTGCAAAAGAAGATTGTTGCCCCTGCGATGAAAGAAGAAAAACAAAAAGATGCCCCTGCCCCTGCAGTAGTAAGTCACTGCCCCCACGCGTCGTGTCTCCCCGCCCACTGCGGCTGCGGAGAAGGAACCTCAAATACCTTCTCCTTGTCAAGAAAAGGAGGATTGATAAGCCAAGATGGCGGCTACTCGAGAAAAAACACAACGGCCAAAGACCCCCCCGCCGCCGGACTCGAAGAAACCATATCAGGGCAAAAATCCATCTGGTAAAAACTAAAAGAAGAAGAATCTTCAAGCGTTCGAGCTTGAGAAACCAGTGAGTCCGTCACTCACTCAAAAACAAATACTGGGAGACTAGCTTGAAGAAGTAGAGTCTCCGAAAATTGTAGATGAAACAACCAAGTCTGCTGAAATCGATCAGCAGAGGCAAACTCAAGACACAATTTGTCATCAGCAATGAGACACAAGAAGCAACTGAGAAAGCAAACTCTCCTGTTGACATGGTTGTATCCCCTCCTGCGCAAACATACACTGCGGAGGGTGTGGAGCACCAAAGCTTGCTACCCTCAATCCCTGAGCACGAAGCACAGCAGGGAGAAGATGACAAGGATGATGATGTGATGATCCTATCACCACCATATCCAGACATCCAACATCGTCTGCGAGAATGGAGAAAATGGAAGGCTGAGTCGATCCAGGAAATAGTTCCAAAGACCGAATTCATTGAAGAAGAAGACGAATGTTGAACTTTCTTGGATTGACCAATGTGGTCAAAGCGATGGATGAAAAAAGCGCATAGATATCTTGCGGATCTTCAAGGACAAGGAGAAGGAGAAAATGCGAGAGGAAGGCGAGGCTCGTGAAAAGGCCAATATTTGTCCTTTCTGGAACCACGATTATACACATCCTCATCTCGGCGTTCTCTCAGGGAATGATGAGGATCGGACCTTCTTCCGCTCTGAAAGAATTGGAGATGCAACAAGTCATGCGGGAATCCAGGACCCTACATGAGCAACGATTGTTGGAAGGACCAGGGGAATCTTCCACATCGCAGTTGGAGATTGATCCGATGGGAGTGGTGCAACATATTGCCACTCTTGTAGCTGCCACCACTTCACCAGCTCACTTAGAAGAAGGTGATAAGGGAATTGGCGATGAAACTGGGATTGTGGGGACCCCAGTCGAGCCTACCCCTAATGAAGGTGTCTTACCACCTGCCCTAACGGTTGAATACTCAAAGGGAACAGCCGGGAGTCTGGAGATGAGTGACCCCATTCCAAGTCACTCAGTTGGTGTGCCAGCTGAGGGGGAAACTCCCTCCACTGCAGCAAGGTCGGAGGATGATGTAGCTGACTTCACAACGAATCTCGGAGGTGAAGTGGAGAAGGAACAACAAAATACACAAAGAAAGTTGTCAGCGACGAGGCTCGAGGCGATTAAGACTGTCTCGGTGAAGTGCCAATCGCTCCGCATGAGCCAATGACGCTGGCGATGCGGTCGAGGCACATGAAGGAACTACCCGGGAGTTAACACTGGGGCATTGAAAGTGCAATCCATGGAGTTGAGACTCCAGTGGATGCCACCTCGAAGACCCCAAGACGATTGACACCGTCGAAGGGGATCGTCCAGGCCTCGCGATTGAGACTGCGGGGAGGTAATGAAGGCCAACGAGAGGTTGAGACTTCTCGGGGTAAAGGACGGATGCACAAAACATCCCTCCTACTATCATTGATCCATCTGAAAAGGAGATAAGTGCTCTTCACGATTCTCAAGATAACCCTGGTGTAACCTTCCTTGGATCTGAAGGTGAAGACGAAGCTGAGTCATCCCCTATTGCCGATCCAAAAGACTCAACTATGGATGTTCTTCCAAGCACGAGTAAGTCTGACCTTAAGGCTTCTCGCCAAACATTTAATTTTGATGATGAGCCACCCTTGGAAATCTCATCATCATCCGATGACGCTTCTAATATGGCCGAGGACCAGTCAACTCATGTGGAAAAACCAGCTGAGACCGACGAAGCTATTAAGACAGCTGAGGTTCAGCAAGCTGGGTCAACTTCACAACATGAGACCATATATCGAAAGCAGTCAATCGCGCAGCTCCCAAGCTGCAGCAGGATCGACTCCACCGGGAACTTCACGAGCACAAGTTGTAATTGAGCAAATTCCCGTTGCCCGTGATGATCCTTTTGTAGAATCATTTCCCTTCTCTCTGGAAGTACCTGACCTTCTTGAAGAATCAGCCAGAGATCAAGAACGCTTCCATAAACCTGATCCTGTTATTCCAACGAGACACCATCGTTCAATGAGACTTTGACTTTGACGCTTGCCGCCACCGAGACATAAGTGGCGGTGAGGTTCGGGTAGTTTTCAAGGCCATATTTGCAGAGATAGAAAAGATGGAGAGGCACCAGGCCTCACTGGACATGAGGCTGGATAACAGAGACGCAAACCTTACTGCCGATCTGCGAGGCATAATTGTTAGGATCCGGGAATGGTGGCAACAATAGCAGACCATGCACGTAGAACAAGCTCGATATTTTAGGACATTGTTCAATAAATTGCTAGTCCGCAGGCGGGTGAGAATGCTTTGATGCAAAGACAAAATGCAAGAGCACATCGAGCGAATGCATGAATCTCACACCACGAGAGATCTTTGCTGCTGTGAATATAATAAGAAAGAGCTCTGCGCGTAGAGAGAGAACATGGATCGGAAGTTTAGCCTCTTCATGGCTGAAATGAAGCGGTAAGTGAATCCAACGCCACCGCTCCGAATTCCGTGCGATACTCCGCATCATTCGAAGCATAACTCAACTATCACCGCTTAGACTTCATGATTGCTAGCTTGTTTCCGGGGTTCTCTCTCCTTTGATGATGCCAAAAAGGGGAAGAGGAATACCTAAAGCGTTGAAAGGATCGGAAAAAAAAGAGGAGCCTTGTTGTGAAGGAAAGACAGTTGAGGAAGAGAGAAGAGAGAAGAAAGGAAAAAATCTGTTGAGGGGAAGGTTCGAAAGATATGACCTTGATGATTGCTAAAACCCCCAACAAGGTCTTGCACAAATGATATCATCGATAAACTCCCGATAACTCTGCCACTCCAACACTCTGTTGTACCCATGGTCGAAAAGAGAAAGATAGTTGAAGCGGGGATGGAGGAAGTGGAAGGAAAGATGGATACCCGAGTTATGGATATTCGAAACAACATGGAGGCATTCCAACGCAGACGAGACATATATGCCATTTCGGATGTCGGAACCGAGCCAAGATCTCGTTGATGAATTCAAGACACTCGCATCTCGAAGGTTACTTCACAAATATGTCCATGGCTCAAGCCTGGATTTGTCTTGGAAAAAGGTCTCAAACTATGTGAAGAAGCCGACAGACGTGATGGCTTGCAATCACTCTGCTGGGTCACTCTGCTAGTCACTCAATTTGGGAAAAAGAAGGCCCCGATGACAAGATACACGCCCGGAGGAAGAGGAAGAAGCAATGGTAGAGGAAGAGGTTTGAGACTGGACCTCTGCAAAAACATTGAGTACATAGATCCGGCAAGAAAGGAGGGATCTATTGGGCGGATTCGACGAAGTAGCTAACCTACAAGTGGCTAAAAACAATCTTTGAGTATGTGAAGAGGATTGAAGAAGAAAATAGAAGACAAACTCGGATATGGGAGGAAAGACAAGAAAGAAAAAGAAGAGATGAAGGCGCCGAGAAAGGCTTATGAGAAAAAGAAGGCGGTCAAGATGAGAATAAGAGAAAGAAGGTCGAGAAGATGACAGAGCTGAAGAAGAGGAAAGAAGGAGGCAGCGAAGGAGATGAAGTGTTACTGTCCACCCCTTCATGTATTTTACTATGTAAATACATCTTTATGTAAGTCTTCTGTACATCGAATAAAAATTGTACAATTTCCATACTTGCGTAGATATAGAACAACTTGATTACCTTAAGTTACATTTAAGCTTTGATACACTCTGAACAAAAGTGTGTATAGAACAAGAATGTTATGATCAATAAAAGATTGATTCTACGCATACATTCTGTGATTCTACTGTTTAATTATTGCGTGAAAGTTTTAAGTTTTGGCATCATCAAAAAGGAGGAAATTGTTGGGAAATTATTTTTTGATGAATGCCATGTAAAACTTAGAATAGAAAGTTGGCACCCCATTTTTGTTGTAAATTGCATTGTAATAGATAGGGCTGGTCGAGTTGAGTCAAGTCAGCTATGCCTGAACATGCAAGAAGACAACTGAAGACTAGAAGGAAGACTCCGCTGCGAGGCAGCTGAGTGTGGCAAAGAAGAGAAGACATGAACTCGATCAAGGTGCAAGGCGAGATCTGTTGAGTGAGGAATCGGTCAAGTCAACTCAAGACACCAAGTCTTAAGTTGAAGTGATAGAAGAGTCATCCAATGATTGGAAGGCGACTCGAAGTCACCAGGGAAGTTAGAAAATGCGGTCAAGTCGAGATAATCGAAAGAGATCCGTTGCCGCTTAAGTCAAGGAAATTACTTAAACAAGTAATACTTCCATCTTGCCTTTCTTAAAGTGCTCGATCCCGAGAAGCGTGCAAAAGGAATAAACCAATGGGAAGCACTTCACACTGTGTGTCGAACTCGAAAGTCAAGAATCATTCATACGAGGAAATGTCAATTCCAAGGATGCAACAAGACAAGCCAACGACCACAAATGTCTTTTAAAAATAAGCCTATCTCTTCAATGGGCAGATTTTGAAAGATCACTATAAAAGGCTGAGGAATCACTCTAAAAAAAACCACAAACATTCAAGCTAACATTTGAACTGTAACCAAAAAATTACTCTCAAGTCATTCAAGTTCAATCCTCAAGCCTACATTACGAAGGAAATCAATCCAACACTCACCTGTGAAGGAAAGACGACTTCAATCAGTTGAAGAGGAAACATTTGAAGAATCAAGGGGTTTACATTCCACGGAGGATAAAACCCCTTTCACGCTCATGTCACGTCGAGGTACTGCAGAAGAAAAAAAGCAAAATCCGATCCAATTTATCGTAATCGATTAGTTAACATGTTGGTTAACCGTATTCTGAAACACGGAAAAAAAATCATTGGCTTATCAAATTATCTATCGAGCCATGAAAAAAATTCAACAAAAGTCAGAAACAGCTTCGAATTTGCTACGACTTCTTCCCTGAAAAGAGTTCGATTTAGGAGAGTGAACTTATTCTTCTTCCTTTTCTTTCATCAGCAGAGAGTTCAAAAAGAGAGGAGCATGAAGATAGTTCAGTTCTTGATGCTCTTCGAGAATCTGATGCTTCAACCGTGCGCTTTGGGAGCGTCACGGGGGAGGAAGATAGAAAGATTGTAGGAAGGTTTAAGGTCGAACCAGTCTCAAGTTTTTGGAGGGCTTCATGATCAAATCCAAGAAGCTTGAGCAAATGGGCTGTAGTAGCAAGGCAACTGCCCTGTGAAGAAGGCCGAGCCGTCGAGAAGCCACTTGTGTGACCAAGGCATCTCGGATCGAGTCCCAAAGGATCAAGTCACCGTGTGTGATCAAGACTTGTATCTGGAATGTTAACCACTTTGTATATTGATCAATACTTAGTGGATTCCTCCAGGAGTTGGAGAAGAGAGGAGTAGAAGAATTACCCCATCTTCGAACCTATATAAAAACTTATTGTGTCATTTACATTTCAGCACTTTAATTTCTGCATAATACTTTAATATATGCTGATAAATTTGCTATCCAATTGATAATCAAAAAAGTGCTAAAACCAAGTATTAAAACAAACTTAACCAAATTCAAGGGTGTTAAGTCTTCCGCTGAAAATATATCACGGTCGAGTTAAGTCTTTAGTCAAAACAACTGAGTTATTCTATCAACGGCTCGATCAGTGCATTGAGTGACTAACTCTGCCGATTAACTAACTTAGTCTGTCCATCAAGGACTCAACTGTGAAGTATTAACTCTGAACGTTTTTAAAAGGACTAAATCGAAAAGTTGGTAAGGTTTATTCAACCTCCCTCTTCTAAACCTTACACTCACACCTCTTGGGACCTACACCTCACAACTTTTTTAATATTTGCTTTCAATATGCCCTTGATTTTCGCATTGTAAATTACCGTGTAATAATTGCAATTCAATTTGGTAATAATGTGAAGCATAATAAAGATGATCAATCAGCCGGATTCTCAGTATTCTGACGAGAGATTAATTTGGTAAGTTGTTGTAAATTGCATATCAAGTTAATTGTTATTTCTAAGAAATTAAAAATTTAATTTTAATACACAAAGAAAAAAACTAGGATATTTACAAGATTTACTAAAATAACTAAAAGCAAAAAAGAAAACGCAATTCTATAAAATTAACTTACTAAAATATAAAAAATTTCTTTCCTTTTATTGAGACATTGGGCCCTATAAATACATCAAACATTGATTAGTTTACAGAAAATTCGAAAACAATTCTCCCGAGTTCTAGCAATCGTTTTTATAACAACAAAAAAATAAGAGCTTTTCACGTTTTCTGTTTGTTAGAGATGGCACCAATGTTCAGTTTGATCAAGCATTTGAATAAGAGCAAGACTACTTGGGCCCTAAAAGTACGCTTGGTCCGTGCGTATAATAAACCAGCTTTCAATGACAACACCCAAATTGCAAGTCTAGAATGCATATTTCATGATTCAGAGGTTTGGCAGTATTTCTGATTATTAAGTTATTTAAAAACAAAGGAGTATGAAAATCATTGTCTAATTGTTTTTTAATATATTTCGCAGGGAAATCAGATACATGCTACTATTCGTAAAATGTATATGGAACAAAATAAAAAGCTGCTAATTGAAGGGCGAATTTATGCTATTCGAGACTTCTTAGTCACTAACCAAATGGACAAATACAAAGCATGTGAGACAAAATATAAAATCATCTTTCATGGTAAAACTCACATGTTTGAGATGTTTGATAAAAAGCTATCCAAGGTTTATGTATGAGTTCAAAGATTTCAAGGAGCTGTATGACTTCTAGAAAATTGACGATAGTTTGCTTTTTGGTAAATTCTGTTTCAATGATGTTGTAATATATTATTTTCATATACTTTGTTACTTTTACGAATTTTTATATGTTATCTTTTTGGGAATATTAACAGATATAATCGGAAGAGTTGTGTCGATGCAATCGACACAAACATCACAAGTTGGTGGAAAATCAACACGTTTCTTAGACATCACTTTGGAGGATTTGGAGTAAAATCATAAATTTTTAAATTGCATTCTATGTTTTAAAAATAATTTTACAAATGGTATTTCTGAAAATGCAGCAAAAATCGCATGACATGGACTCTATGGGAAGAATACATTGATATCATACTGCCTTATCTTGAAGAACACAGCCGTGAACTAATTGTTATTATTCTGCAAATGTGCAGAGCAAAGGTGTTTAAAGGTAAAATTAAATGCAGCAAAATAAGAATTTTTTAATTTTTTTTGTTTTACTATGACCACAACTTGATTATATTTCTGTTTTCATAAATAAATGAAGATGAGGTAAAAGTGTCCAATTCATTTCATATTACGAAGCTAATTGCCAATGGAGAAGTAGACGAAATTATGGAATTTGAGAAAAGGTATTGAATTTTTATATCATTGATTATTTATATATTGGATGTTTAAATAATTATCAGTTTACTTATTCAAAATTTGTTAGATTCAACTTTGTTAATGGAAGCACCCCCAGCTGTTCGATCATCCATGTTGTTGTGCCTTCCAATGTGACTGTTTCTGATGATTTAGCATCCGGTGAATCTTCCATACGAACAATAGAGCAATTGTATACCAACAGACAAGTTAATACATTATGTTCAATGTAATCTCTTTTTACATATTGGTATGTTATAAATAAATTTTGTTGATTAATTATGTTTTTTTTTTCATATTTGTAGTTTTTGGGTGTGTGGTACCATTATCTCTTTCATTGGAGATTGATGGTATCTATCTTGCCCAATTTGCCCCAAAAAACTATCTGAAGCAGGAGATAAGTTGTACTGCTTTGGTTGTGACAAATTTCCGAAAACTGGCGATTGAGGTACATATTTTTTATTTGTAATAATAAATTTTTTTAATGAAATATGATTATATTTTAATTAGTTTTCTCATGTTTAATATTAGGTATAAACTGGAGATACAAGTTGTTGATGAAACTGGGAACGTGCCACTTTTGTTGTGGGATTGAGATTGTGAAAAACTTATAGGAAAACCATGTGCAGTTCTAAGGAGAGAACACCTTGATGTATGCATAGTCATTTAAGTTTATAATAATCTGTATATAAATTTATTAATTACATAAACTTTATTAATTTAATTAGATGGCCGACGGACGAGATATCCTGAACAAAATTGCAAGTTTAATTGATGCACAAGCGTTTTGCAAGGTTCAAGTGAAAGGAGATCAATATAATCATTATGATAGAGCTTTAACAGTTTTGAAACTGACAACCAACCCATCTTTGATTAAGGAATTTTCTCGAACTGCATTTGAAAGTCAGGTATTTAAATATATTATTAATTTTTTTGTTTAATTGTTTTAATATATTTAAATATTTACTGAAAAGATTAAGAATTGACATTTACATTTTTAATGAACTGTAGGAATCTGACTTTTTGTCTAAGCTGCACCATGAAGGAGAATTCAACATAAAGGTTTCTATTTTTTTTTATAATTTTTTATGAAATATATAATGTTGTATTTTTTTAAAATAAATCAAAATTTTATTTTTTGCAGGACGATTCTTCTGAAGATGAAGTTAACACTCTCAATAAGAGTGCTAAGCAGAACGAAGTTGTGAAAGGAAGTCATGCATTTAAAAGATCACTTTTTGATGACTTTGTGTTTTCTACAACCGCAAAGAAGTTAAAGGGGTTTGTGAAGAAAGAGGATGACGATGAGAAGAAATAGTATCATTTTTGCTTGGTAATATTATTATTTTTAATAGATGGGTTTTATTTTCAGGGTTTAATTTGAATAAATGAATGACAATGTGTCATTTAATTAGAGTATTATTAGGGTTCTAAGAATTTGGTAAGTTTGTTATTTTTTGATATTGATTGAAGGGTCATTGCTAGAGCTGTCAAAATGGGTCAGGCTCGTCGGGTTGGCCCGCCCTGCCTTGCCGAAGGTAAGGGGGTGGGTTGAGAGTGTAGTGGCCCGTCAGGAGGCGAGCCTAAATGGGCCAGCCTATTTGGGCCGTGGGTTGAGGTGGGGCGGGCCAACCCGCGGGCTGCCTGTTTTTCTTAAATAATTTTTTTTTGAAATATTATGTAGTTAAGAGAAACACGGCCAATCAATTGTTAATGGGACAGAACGTGTACTCATGGAATTGTGGAGAGTCTAAAATCCCTTAGTCATGCTTTAAGTTTTGAACTTTGGATTTCTCATTGAAATATTCTGAAGCTATTGTTTGTTATTTTTGTAGATAAGCTTTAGGGCCATTATTATATAATTACATCCTGGAGCCTGGAGGGTTAGGTCCACTGTAAATAGCATCAAACAATGTGGTCTTTCTAATTATAATTTTCCATTACGATAGGCTTTTAGTTTTTTTATCCGTTCATTAAATATATTTGATATGTGCATTAAACATATAAATTTAATATCAAGTCTTTGATTTAATGTTAAATTGAAATATTGACAGAAAAATACATCTAAAGAGATATAAACATGTCAATTTTGAAAAAAAAATAAAATTTTGAATTTATGGCGGGCAGGCGGGCCTAACCCGAGGCCCAAAGTGGTTTGGGTTGGGTTAAGGTTTTCCTGGCCCGCCACCTTGGCGGGCTATGGGCCGGCCCGCCCCTCCGGCCCATTTTGACAGCTCTAGTCGTTGCTAATAAAATTATTTTGGATATTATTTTTTATTATAGTATTAATAAAATTATTTTGTTTCGTTTTTCCTATTTTTTTGTTTTATTTTTCAAAATAATTAAATTTAATAACCTTATGAAAAATACAAAAACAAAATAACTTTTGCAAAAAAAAATTATGTAAAATCAACCATGTTAAGATTTAAGCAGAATGGAACAGTAGATTCAAGCAAACACATGCCATAAATATCAAATTACAGAACAAATTTCAACAACTAAGCCCCTGCAGAATTCCACTACACTCATGGTGTAGCGTCAAGCAGGTTTTGTTGCTTAGAGTGTTGATTTATGTTAACTGAAATCACAAAATATAATGCATGCGAATTGAAATTAAAGGACATTGAAAGATCATGAACAAAAAATAACAGAGTTAAGTGCTTCACACATAAAGTAATATGCTACAAACATAATAATTAATGCATTGTGTGAACAGAGAATGAAAATTAAGTTATATCTGTGATGTTGACATTTACTCGTATTAATTTCGTTGGCTTGTCTTGTTGCAGTCCTTGATGTTGACATTTCCTCGTATTAAATGAATGTTCAGGTTTTCAGAGTCTGACACGAGATGCAGTGTTTCCCATTGGTTTATTTCTTTTGCACGCTTATGGGACTGAATACTTTAAGACATGGCAGCATGGAAGTATTACTTGTTTAGGTAATATTCTTGACTTCTGTGCAACGGATTCCTTTCAGTTGTCTTGACTTGATCTGCGCTCTCTAACTTCCCCCAGGTAACTTCAAGTTAGCTTCCAATCAATGGATGACTCATCCGTCACTTCAACTTGAGACTTGGCTTCTTGAGTTGACTTGACGACACTTCACACACAGTATCCCGATTGATACTCCTTGATCGAGTTCTTGACTTCTCCTCCTTGCCATACTTAGTTGTTCCACAGTGGAGTCTTCATTTCAATCTACTGTTGACTTCTTGTATATCCAGGCATAACTGACTTGACTCAGCTCGTACATCCCTATCTATTACAATGCCAATTACAAGAAAAATGGGGAGCCAATTTTCTAGTCTAAGTTTTACATGGCATTCATCAAAATCTAATAAATAAATTTCCCAACAATTTCTCCCTTTTTGATGATGCCAAAACTTAAAAACATACATACAAGATGTAAGCATTAAAGATTCGTACAGACAGTGTAGCAACATAGAATGTATGCGTAGAATCAATCTTTTTATTGATCATAACATTCTTGTCATTTACAAAGCTGTTTACAATGTGTATCATAGCAAACATAGCAGACTATATCTACGCAAATATAGAAATTACACAATTTTTATTCATTGTACAGAAGACTTACATACATATGTATTTATAGCAGTAAAATACATGAAGGGGTGGACAACAACACTTCATCGCCTTCGCTGCCTCCTTCTTTCTTCTTTAGCTCTGTCGTCATCTGCTTTCTTTCTCTTCTTTTCATCTTCAACTGCCTTATTTTTCTCGTATGCTCTCTTTGCAGCATCGTTTTTTCAATTTCTTTCTTGCCTTTCTTCCCACAGCTGAGTTTGTCTTTTATTTTCTTCTTCGATTCTCTTAGCATAGTCAGCATTCTTCCTAGCCACTTCCCGGTTGGCTACTTCGTCATATCTGCCTCCACCACTCCTTCCTCTTCCTCTGGGCGTATATTGTACTGGAGTCTTCTTCTTTCCAGCAGAGTGACCAGCAGAGTGACTGCTAGTAGTCTACATTTTGTCAGCTTCTTCACATAGCTCTAGACCCTTCTCCCAATACAAGTCCCAGGATTGGGCTATGGACATATTTTTGAAGTATCCCTCGGATTCGAGCATTTTGAATTCTTCCACTGATCGTGGCTCGACTCTATCATCTGGAATGATATCTGTGTCTTTTCCTGCTAGAATGCCTCTGTATTGTTTCAATATATCCATCACACGGGCATCCTTTTTTCCTTCAACCTCCTTCATCCCTGCTTCAACAATTTTTCTCTTCTCAGACATCGGTACAACAGAATGTTGGAGCGGCAGTGTTACTGGAAGTTTTTTGATTATGTCAGCTATGACAAGGCCTTGTTGAGGGGTTTCAGCAAACATTAGAGTCATATCTTTTGAACCTTCCCCCTCAACTGCTTTTTCCTTTTCTTTCTTATGTTCTTAAGCCGTTTTCATCTTCTTCTCAACAGTTGTATCCTTCTCCTTCTCATCCGCTGACCCTTTCAACGTCTTCAGGTATTCCTCTTCCCCATTTTTGGCATCATCAAAGGAGAGAGGAACCCCTGGGAACATGCCAGCAAGCATGAAATCTAGGCGCGAGATAGTGAGTTTTGCACGAGTCTGCTGTGGAGTATATTGTCGAAATTCTGAGCGGGTGGCTTTGGATTCGTCTGTCACCAGTTTCATTTCAGCCATAAGAAGGCTGAACTTTTCATTCATATTCTCCTCTACGCGTAGAAGTTCTTTGCGATGAAATTCTCGCAGTAGTTCTATTTCAGTGGTATGGGAGGCATGCATTCTGTCAATATTTTCTTGCATCCTCCTCTTCATGTCAGCATTATCAGCGCTCCAAATCAATATTTTTTTGTACAATGCCTTGAAATATCTGACTTGTTCTAATCGCATTGTACGCTGCTGTTGACACCATTCCCAGATTCTAATCACTATTCCGTGCAGATCGGCCGTAAGAATGGCATCCATGTTGTCCAGCCGCATATCAAATGTGGCCTGGTGTCGTTCTATCTTCTCAATCTCTGCAAAGATGTTTTGAAGACTTCTCCTACCTCAGCTGTCACCTCGGTCTCAGCTGGCGGCCAAGCATCATCAAAATCAAAGTCTGCTGGGACGATAGTATCTATGGGAATAACCTGGGTCAGGTCTGACGTTGAAGCGTCGCTGCTCTCGAGCTGTTTCTTCATTAAGATCAGGCAGCTCAATAGAGAAAGGGAAAGTTTCTTCAAACGCATCATCACGGACATATGGTATAGATTCCACGGTTACTCGTTCTTGTGATGTGCCCGTTTGAGTGGAATCTGCTGCAGCTTTGGGAGCCTGCGCAGAAAGAACATGTATAAGTTCTTATTTTAAGATAGATTAAGAAAAGAAAACAAATAACAAACTACTCTAAGTTCTGAGAACTTATCTTTAATAGAGTTGTGTCTTCATTACTTCAATGAAACTATGAAATTATCTGTAAAATGCGAAAAAAATTTGTTAATAACATATTATTGAGATAATAAAGATGAGAATCAGAAATGTTCTTTATATTATATGCGACTACAAGATATATTTATCATTACCTTGAAAATGACACGGTCACACATCTTCAAATTTATGATCATTAAGTCTCATAACACAGAAAAAAAAAGTTAGATTTTAAATATCCAATAATTATTTCTAAAAAATTGAATTTGTAGGTCCCAAGGGGTGTGAGTAAGGTTTAGAAGGGGGTTGAATAAACCTTACCAACCTTTTGATTTTAGTCCTTTTAAAATAATACAAAGTTAAATACACAAGATTAAGTCCTTGAGGACAACTATGTTAGCTAACTAAATTGAGTTAGCCACTCAAATGACTTCGATTGAGCCGTGATAGAATAACTCGATTGTTTAGTCTAAACCTTAACTTGGTTTGTGATGAGATTTTCATTGGAAGACTTAACACCCTTGAATTTGGTTTAAGTTTGTTTTAACACTTGGTTTTAGCACTTTGTTAATTATCGGTTGGATAACAAATTATTAGCGAGATATAAAGTAATATCTTTGAAATAAAAATCTTTGAAATGTAAATGAATCAAAATTTTTATAGAGGTTCGAATATGGGGTAATTCTTCTACTCCTCTCTTCTCCAACTCCTGGAGGAATCCACTAAGTATTGATCAAAGTACAAAGTGGTTATCGGTCCGGATACAAGTTTTGCTCACACAAACACTTGATCCTTTGGGACTCGATCTAGAGATGCCTTGGTCACACATGGTGGCTTCTCGTCCGACTCGAACTTCTTCACGGGGGTGGTCTTGCTACTTCAACTCACTTGCTCAAGTTTCTTGGATTTGATCACGAAGCCCTCCAATAACTTGAGACTAGTTCGACCTTGAATCTTCCTACAGTCCTCCTTGGAATGTGGACCCCTTTTGATTCTTCAAAAGTTTCCTCTTCAACAATTTGAAGTCATTTTTTCTTCACAGCTTGGTGTTGGATTGATTTCCTTCGAAACTTAGGCTTGAGGATTTTGCTTGAATAACTTGAGAATATTTTGCAGGTTACGCTTTGAATTTTTGCTTGATTGTTCGTGGTTCTGGTAATCAAGGTCACTTTTTTCCCAAGTTGATTCCTCAGCCTTTTATAGTGAACTTTCAAAAATCTGCCCGTTGAAGAGATAGGCTGATTTTCAAAAATCACTTGTGTTCGTTGGCTTGTCTTGTTGCAGTCCTTGATGTTGACATTTCCTCTTATTAAATGAATGTTCAGGTTTTCAGAGTCTGACACGAGATGCAGTGTTTCCCATTGGTTTATTCCTTTTACACGCTTCTGGGACTGACTTCTGTGGAAGTATTACTTGTTTAGTTAATATTCTTGACTTCTGTGCAACGGATTCCTTTCAGTTGTCTTGACTTGACTGCAGTTTTATAACTTCCCCAGGTGACTTCGAGTTAGCTTCCAATCAATGGATGACTCATCTGTCATTTCAACTTGAGACTTGGCTTCTTGAGTTGACTTGACTGAGACTTCACACAGCTGTATCCCAGCTCATACTCCTTCAGTCGAGTTCTTGACTTCTCCTCCTTGCCATACTCAGCTGTTCCACAACGGAGTCTTGATTTCAGTCTACAGTCGACTTCTTGTATATCCAGGCATAGCTGACTTGACTCAGTACAACCCTATCTATTACAATGCAAAACATGGAAAATGGGTAGCCAACTTTCTAGTCTAAGTTTTACATGGCATTCATCAAAATCTAATAAATAAATTTCCCAACAGAATTTAATCAAAAGCAAAGGAACCTATTAAATTTAAGTACTACAGAATAAAAAAATGAAAATGTAAGACCATGTTCATCTTTCCTTAACAGATACGAAAAAACTCTGTAAAGTTTACAATTATCCTGTAATATACTTAGAAAAATTGTCGGATTTTAAGAATGTGTTTTAAAAACCAAAAATGCCTCCTTAACTTTAAAGATAATTTTGTACAAAAATAACATATGGGAACATCTACAAGGAGTTTTAACAGATTCGAAAAAAACACTAAAATATCTAATTTTTCAAACACAGAGATAAATAATTACTGGATCAGTACAAATATACAACATATGCAAATTTATGGTTAAAACATAAATTTTTAAAAAAAAATGTAAACACATCTACACATATCCATGTACAGATCTTAAAAAAACGACAGAAACCTTGACCAAGCTGACTTTTATGAACAAAAATCTTAACATTTTGTATTTTTAAAAAAATAAAATATATATTGCCATTATAATTTTCATTCTCTGTGCACACAGTATATTGTACATATAACTTAAGATCTGATTCAGATCTAAAGAAATTCATGAAAAAACACAGATAAACAAAAAATTAAATGCACGCTTTATTTCCATTTACAGATCTACAATGAATTAAGGGTGTTCGAACTGCACCCTTGAATGACTAAGATTCCACTTCCTCCATGCTCTTAGATGATTTTGGATGTCTGGGTATAATGGAGAGCATATGATTACGCCATCATCTTCATCCTCTCCCTGTTGCCCTTCCTTTTCAGGAATGGAGGGTAGCAAACTCTGCTGCTCTTCACTCTCAGCAGCATCTGTCTTCGCTTTTTCTTGTTCCTCAGCTGTTCTGACCACAGCTGGGTCTTCGATTTGCCTCTGCTGATCGGCCTCAGCAGACTTGGCTGTTTCATCAATAATTTCTGGAGACCGCACTTCTTGGCATCTCGAGAGATCTTTTCCAGCTGAGTGGCAGACTCAACTGTCTTCTCAAGCTTTGAACGCTTGGTGAGTCATCTCCTTCTCTTAGATTTTGTAAGTCCAAGCGGCTACGATAATCTAGAGGGGGGGTGAATAGATTATCTCCATCTTTTCGATTATGCCCTCTTTTTCAAACAAGACAGGCCAAGACAATAATAAATGTGCGGAATGTAAACAACACGCGTCGATTTATAGAGCTTCACCCCACCTAGGGACTATGTGCTCTACCACCCCAGTATATCCGGGATGGGTTTCGAAAAAGAAAAAAGAATTTTATTAATTACCACAATTAATACAAGTTCAACTTACAACAACACCTTGAAGAGCACCACACTCTTTTTCAACACCACTTTTGAGATTACCACAATCTCTCTTGAAGATTACCACAATCTCCAACGGCACATTGTGAAGATTACCACAATCTTCAACCTTGAAGAATACCAAATTCTTCAACACCTCAACAAGAAGATTACCACAATCTTCTTACACCTAACACCTAGATCACCCAAGTGTGTTCTTACCACAAGATCACTCACAAGGATATCTTGTGTTGAATGATAACCCAAAAATTCAAGATTACAACTCGATAATGAATAATACAATTGAGTGCAAGTGTAATCAAGAATGGCCTAGACCTCAAGAATGTGAAAGTGATAAGTTAGACAAATTACAACAAGAATAATGATAATATAAGACCAAGTGTTTGCTTGAGTATTTCTTGTTGTGTTGTATTGTTCTCTCATATTGTTTTGCTTCAAATCTTCCTCTATTTATAGGAGATGATTGATCATTGATCTACAAAAAAATTCAATTAAAATCAAGATTATTGCTATTAGAAATCAATCCCACAATTTAGGGAAAGATGTCTGCTACACAACGGTTAGAATTTTGCTGTCAAAACATAGGGCGACTGGTCGCACTCAAATACACGTTTGAAGAAAACACAGAAAATTAACATAGGGTGATCGGTCCAGGGGGTCTTCGACCGGTCGACCCCTAGTAGGACCGGTCCCCCTCTCCTCCATTTCAAGAAATCAAAGTCTGTTTCAAAACATAGCTCCCAGGCACCGTCGCCGCACCAGGAGACCGGTCGACTTTGGCCGACGCCTTGAGGCGACCGGTCGACCTGCTCAATGTATCCTCCGTCTCATTTTCTGTTTCCAAAATCCATCTTCAGGTACGGGTTGCCCTATAGGGCAACCGGTTGGCCTCAAAATAAAAGTGTTGTCCAATTTTATATCGAAAATAAACTTCAAGAAATACTCCAAAAAATAGTAAAAATATTTTAGACCGATCGGGAGTATTATGACAACATTTAGAAACAATGTTTTGGTGTAAAAACATATTAACACAAAATCATCAAAAGTGTTGTCCAATATTTGTCGAAAATAAATTTGAAGAAATACTCCGAAAAATTATAGGAAACAATTTAAATCATTTAGGAGTATTTGGACAACATTTAAAAACATTGTTTTGGTATAAAAACAAAATCATCAAAATCATGATAAAACCATTTATCAAACAATCTCCCCCTTTTTGATGATTACAAACCAAAACAATTTTAACGAGGCCGATTTTGAAAACAAAACATTTTTACCGGTTAAAAATGAACTATCCGTTGTGAGCGACAACATTCCACGCAACATAAACACAAGGATGCGAGTATAGATTTTCAAAAATATTTTTGCAAAAGCTCCCCCTATCAATATACACAACAAGAGTAATATAGAAGCAATCAACCAAAAGCTAAAAGCTCAGCTTTTACAACTTGAGCTTAAGTATCAAGATCTTATAAGCTCCCCCTGTCAACAAAACATCATATACATGAATATGAGTCCATAATACATCAAATGGACTAAGTATAATCCACAACTTATGGCTTTTAATAGCCACAACTTATAGCTTCTTTCTCGAGCTTGTTTTAGCTTCTTTGAGCTAATAAGCTTATAACCTATTTGTCCCCCTTTGGAATCATCAAAAAGAATGTTAGCACGATAAAAATATCATATAATCATATCAAAGTGCGCAACTAAACCGATGTATCGAGCTATTTTAACATTGAAGCTTATAGACCAAATAGGAGGGAAAAGTCGATCATACGACTTGTAGAAGCTTATGAAAACTCACTTGATTTGCAAAACATGATCTCTATAAATATATAGGACACTTGAAAACAGGAGAATCATGTCGGTGATGACTTTTTCATTGAAGCATTTTATCGAACACTTGGCGGGCGTCAAAAATTGAAGAGGATATATATAGCCCTTGTAAATGTAATCAAGCCAAGTTTTTTATCACCAAAAGCAATTTTACAAATATCATTCATCAACAATCATCATGCTCAACACAAATATATAAGAATTGCATCAAGAAATATACATATAGTCCAAGTTCTCAAGGGTTCAACCCAATTGAGATAAGGAAGTGGAATTCTTACCATTTAATCGGTGAAGACGAGCAATGATGATGGTAATCGAGCTACATAATCCCCAAAATATGAAATTTATGCAACAAAACTCATTTGGAGTGAATTGTGTGCAAATGACAAAGGGGACGAAAAATGGAGTAAAAGAGCCAAAATGGCTAAGTCTGGAAAACAGAATGCATTATATCTGAAAAATCAGAAGGGGCGACCGGTCATGGGCATGGGCGACCGGTCGAGCTAGTGGGCGACCGTCGGCCCCCTGCCTGGCGATTATTGGTTCGATTCTGTTATGAAAATCCGAAATTTGGTACAAAAATCCGATTTTTCGCCCCTAAGTTTTAAAAACGTGCAAAATGTAAACATATACATCATTCAATATACATTATGTCATAATCAAGCTATAAATGAAGTAAAATACTCGGCGGTAAACGATTAAAAAATCCACGAGTTATCCTTGAGACGGAATTAAACGCATCTCAAGTTTTTGTTAAACATGTAATCCCTTAGAAAAAGATATTGAATCTCAATATGTTTAGTTTGATTGTGACGAACCATATTTTTAAAAAATATTATCACCGGGCTTGTTATCCCGAAAATAAGAACGTTTTAAAACTTTGGATAAATAAGCTATAAGAAGAAGTGCCTTTCAAATATTTGAAAATTTCTTTTAACGACACTTTAATGAGATTCGTTGGGATAGTTTTTGAAGTCGAGCATATAGACGTAAGGCGTATGGAATGTCGAGTCTATGGGAGTAATAAAAGTAAATGAACATACCTCGAATTTGTTTGTCAACCGATATGCCTTCCTCAATCTTTGTCAATCTTTATATGGTAGTCATAGAGGTTGAGATAGTTCTTTCTTCTTCAATGCCTCATTTCTTCTTTTGTATACTTTGAGTGTGGAATATAACCACCTTCTTGGCATTGTTGAACTTGAATTTCAATGAAGAAATTGAGCTCCCCCATCATGATCATCTTGAATTTACCTTGCAACAACTTAGAAAATTTCTTGTACAAAACTTCATTAGTAGCACTATAAATGAAATCATAAATTTGTACAAGTAAACAATCTTGCCATTTTTCAAAAACAAAGAGAGTAGTATAAACTTTACCTCTTGTAAAACCATTTAGCAAGAAAAGCTAAGACTATCATACCATATACGGGGTACTTGTTTTAAACCATACAAGGCCTTTTTAAGTTTATAAACATCATTAGGCCTAGAAAAATTTTCAAACCCCGGAGGTTGTTTTACATAGAATTCTTCTTCAATGAATCCATTTAAGAAAGCGGATTTAACATCCATTAGGTAAATCTTGAAATTTTCTTAAAACAAGAATGGGCAAGTAGAATGCGAATAGTTTCAAAAACATGCTACGGGTGCAAATGTATCATCAAAATCAATACCTTCTTCTTGGCATTACATATGAGCTACTAACCTTCCCTTGGTCATCAAGCTTGTTCAAAATACCAAAAATTTCTGCAAAATCTTAGCAAGACATCTTTGCACAAGAGCATAGTAATATCGAATAATAGAGACATTATAACAAGTAACACATACTATGCTTTCAAACAAATCATCAAGAGTTCAATAAGACATGTAAATTCAAATAAGCTTATAGAAAGCTATATAAGATCTCTTTTAAAATTTGAAAATCCGAGAGCATATAGTTGAGACCTCATTTAAAAGAAACATTTGAACAAGAGTTTTGACAAGAATGAATATGAGCAATCAAATGCATAATTTTGAGACGAGGATCAAATATTTTATTAAAGCAAATCTCGGATAAAACAAACTTGATAGAATAGTGCCCCTTTTTAAAAAAAATGAAAAATCCTTTTAATTGCACTTGTATGAAATACTTTGAAATATCTTGAAGAAGAAGCACAAAGGCATATGACAAAAATAAATCGAGTCTAAGAGGTGAATAACAATGGTGAGCGTACCTTGATAGTTTATGCCTCTCTTGTCAAATAATGAGTAGATAACATTTGATGAAGATGTATAAGTCCTACACAATTCTTAAAACAAATATTGCTAAAAAACATAGCAATAGAAGTGTAGGCTAAAGCAATAAAAGATATCACAAGTATATTATGCATAATAAGTCCATAAGAGATTATGAACATACAAATTATTGTAAATACACAAGAGTTTTTAAAAATAACATGCAAGATCCTCTTTTCAAAAATATTTTAAGAACACACAAATATATTTAAGACCTTAATTTTTAAAAATAGATTTTTGAAAACTCATTTTGAAAAATTAGGCACAATTAAAAACATGCAATATAACAAAATAAAATACATATTTAAATGAGGAGATACGGTTTACCAATTACGCCATTTCCATGGGTTATGTATTTCCCATTGTTGATGGTATCTTCCCCTTTGAAAATTATCTTGTAGATGATAGCTTCTCCAATTGCTCCATTTCCAAGGATTATGTCCTTCCCATTGTCGATAATGTCTTTCTCTTGGAAATTCATTGTGGGAACAACTGGTCACTCACTATCCGTCCTCTCTCTTGTTTGTTACGAGTGGAGATTAAACGATGTCCGAAACGAACGTAACTAAAGCTTCCTCCTATAACCACATTCTCAGCGAACATCTGGTCTAATACCGCTTGTGCCAATTCACTATCAATAGGCCTGAGGGTCGCGACCAAGTGAGTAACAGCCGAATAGTCTGGCACATCGAAACCTACAGCTATAACCTGGTTACGTAGATGACCTACGCGGTATACATAGTCGGCTAAGGGCTCACCCATATGCATAGTAGCATTCAGATAGTCACCGTAAATTCTCTGTGGATTCATCTGAGTATATGAAAGTTTTATCAGTCTATCTAAAAGTCAACTAATTGTCAGTCTTATTTCGAAAACTAAGTTCAAAAGTCTAAGTTCATGAAGCATCAAATGATCTAAGTTCAAAGTTCTTTTAATTGTGAAGTTCTTAAAAGCATCACTAGGTTTTCAATATTTGTTGTACTAGTTCTCATAAAATTCTTGTAAGGTTCCTCTAAAGTTCATCATAGTTCATAATCGTTCTTGTTTGAGGAACAAGTTCATTTCATAAAATTTCATTGAAATAAAATGCAATAATATCAAAGCATTTTACTAAATTATACCTCGGAGCGAGTGTAGGTTCTGCTAACGTGGTCGTCCTTCCCAATTTTCAGTAATCAAGTTCTTAAAATAAAAATAAAGTTTTAAAGAAAAAAATCATATATAGTCTACAGAAACGTAGACCCGCTCTGATACCACTTGTAACGCCCCGAACCCATTTCGATTAGGAACGTCACTGTGGTACACATGAGAATAAATAATTTGCGAAAGCATAAATAGAATACTTTAATTACTAAAATATGGGCTTAAAAATTTCTTAATATAAACTTGAAAAATTTACCAAAACTAATAAGGTTTATAAGAGTTACGCATTATTAAAATACTTATTACAAAAGCTTTAAGGTTTGCTTCATCAAAACATAAGTACTTAAATTATTCGGGAAATACAGAACGACGCCACGCAGACAAATCCTACGCCTCGACTCCGGCTCGTCATCATTATCTCAAATGTAATAAAACATTTGAAGGCGTGAGTCATGAAACTCGATGGGAAACGTAGCGATTACACTATATAAGTCAAACAAAAAATGCTCTAAAATTATTTTTCGACACCGAGGGGTCATCCCCCACCCGTTGGCGGCATATATTTGGCTCTTGGCCATTTCTGACACCGAAGGGTCATCCCCCATCCGTTGGCAGCATACATATAGCCCGTAGGCAAATTTGAAAATTAAGGAAAGTTGACAAACATAGTATAACAGTACAACATGCTTACAAAATCAGAAGTTTACCCACCTTTGAAGTTTACATATATCTAGTGATGTATTTGTTCGAATGAGTCCGTTATCCGATTGCGTCGAACCTAACACAGTTAATCCTTTCAACTTAAAATGACATAGTACAAAGTAAAGTTCATCAAATAACTTAGTCCGACGAGCTAATTACGATCAAGACGTTCTTAAAGTCAAAAATCCCATAATCGGGTGTTCGGTACCCTTTTAAAGAGCTTTAAAAACGATAGTTGACCAAAGTCAAAAGTCAAAGTCAAAGTCAATGGTCAACATGAAGTCAAAATCAATTTAAAGTCAAAAAGTCAACTTAAAGTCATTTAATCCTTAATTAATCACCTAATTCAAATAATCGCTAACGACTCGTTTTACATAAAATTTCCGATTAATCGAACCCTTAATTTATAAAATCTTATTTCGACTAAAATTCCCGATTTTCTTAAAAATGACGTGTCATCCCGGAAAAATCCCGAAAATATCTAAGTCATGAAAATCCAATAAGATTGCATTGATTTGCGTGCCATGTGCACATCACATCACATCACTTACACCCATCACATCAAAGTCACATCTCATCATTATTTGTCACATCTCATCATTATTTGTCACATGGTCACTATTCATCATCCTTATCCTCAATTCCGGATAACCTTAGCGGCTCAGCTTGACCGCCACCTCCGGTGGGCGATGGCGGACACAGGAGGAAGTATTTCTCGGTTTTCTAGCTCTATTCAATTTTCCCAGTTCTAATATTTTTAAACACCAAATTTTATCAACCTATCATCCTAAAATCACTTTTAGAAATTAGAAGCTCTCATTAACTTATTCTAAAATCACTTTTACAAATTCTAAGGCTTTTATCAAAATATCCTAAAATCATTTATAGAAATTAAAAGCTCTCATCAACTTATGCTAAAATCACCAAAAGCTTTAAATCTTCAAATTTTTCACCAAGAACACCAAAATCCTTTAAATTTCACCAAGAACACCAAAATCCTTTAAATTTCACCAATTAATTCCTTAAGGCATTAAGCTTCTAATTTTTAACAACATTAAAAATAATGAAACCAAAAATTTCAAATTGATTAGTTCATCATCTAGCTTAAGTTCTTCTCCAATAATCACTTATGAAAATTCTAGAAATCTCCTTAAGCCATTAAAATCAAGATTAATTCACCAAAAATCATATATATCTCCAAATTAAAAACAAAAGTTATAATCATCATTTTTAATCATCCTATCATCATAATCAAGCTTAAAATTTAACAAATCAAATTTCTAAAAAAACACAAGTGGCCGTCCACTTCTAGGTAATTAGGAGGAATTTTTTTCATTTTCAATTCAAGATTAAAACACATAATCAAGCTCCTACTAGTTAGATATAACATAATCTATAAACAAAATTTGAATCAAAATTTATTAAAAATTTTATATAAATGCCAAAAATTAAGGCTAAAAAATTGGGGTTCAAAACTTCACATTTTAATGATCAAAGTTGATTTATATGTTCCATAATTTCATAGGATCATTTTGCCTAAAAGAAATTAAAGAAAAGACAAGAATTAAAGAAAAGATGAGAAAAAGTTACCCTTGAAGCTTTATTCAACAATGGAATTTTTGATGAGTTTAGGTGGTGTGAGGAAGATGACCATGTGATGGGGTTTTTATAAAAAAAAAAGTAATAATTTGTGGTAAAAGAAAATGTAAAAAGAAAATATTAAAAGGGTTATTATTCTTAAAATACTTAAAAAACTACTAATTTTTCTTAAAAATCCGAGAGTTAGTAAAACTCGATTTTCATAAATTTGATGGTCGTTAGTAATAAAATATAAAGTAGATATTTAATCTCGAATATCCAAAGTATAAATAAACACTTATGTGAAAATCTCAAAAATCACTTATTCGATACAAAAATCTAAATCCTAATATCTAAGTCCGAAACTCCATAATAATATTCTTGTTATGTCATCGCGATATCTATACATTTCCATTCACAGTAGTTAGGGCGCAATCGGTTCTCGGATGCTCAAAATATATATAGATTTCATAAAGCGAATAAATTGCTAATTAAAAATATAAATTAGATATTTGATGCAACATTATAATTAATTAAAAGCTCGAGTAATTTAAAAGGGTTGGGTCGTCACAACCTCCCCTACTAAAAAAATTTCGTCCTCAAAATTCGACTTACTTAGTTAGGAATATTTGGATATTTAGCTAGGATCTCTTCCTCTCTCCCCAAGTAGCCTCTTTCTGCCATGCTCGGCTCCACCGCACTAACACTAGGGGCACTTCCGATTTCTCAACTTATGTACCTTCTTTTCCAAAATAGCAACAGGGCTTTCTTCGTAGGCAAGATTGTTACTAACATCCAATTCCTCATGGTTAATGATGTGGCTTGGGTGGAAATGTACTTCCTAAGCATGGATATATGAAACACATTATGTATCCGCAAGTTAAGGAGGTAGTGCTAAATGATATGCGACATCTCCAATCCTATCCAAAATTTCAAATGGTCCAATGTATCGTGGTCTCAATTTTCCCTTCTTCCCAAAACGAACCACTCCTTTCAAAGGTGCAACCTTGAGAAATACCTTGTCTAACACCTCAAATTGCAAGTCTTTTCTTCTTCTATCAAAGATAACTTTTCTGTTGGTCTTGTTGCGCCTTGATTCTATCTCGAATCTTAGCTATCACTCCCACTGTCCTCTCGATAATTTCGGTCCAAAAATTTTGCGTTCACCAACTTCGTCCCTAATGAGCTAGTGATCGGCACTTTCTTCCATACAAAGCTTCGTATGGTGCCATTTGGATAGTAGCTTGGTAATCGTTATTGTAGGCAAATTCAACCAACGGTAAATAAGTCTCCCAACTTCCATCGAGATCCAATACAACTGCTTCGAGCATATCTTCTAACGCCTCAATTGTTCTTTCCGACGACCGTCCTGCTTGTGGATGACATGCGATCTTTGAATTTAAGCTTTGTCTTCATAGCTATATGAAGACTCCCCCAAAATTTCGATGTAAAACGGGGATCACGATCGACACAATTGATATCGGCCCTCCATGAAGACTAACAATCTTCTCAATGTACAATCGAGCAAAACGATCCATATTGAAAGTCATTCCTACCGGATAAAATGCGCGCTCTTTGTGAGTCTGTCCACAATAACCCAAATAGCTTCATTCTTTTTTATTGATCCGGGTAGTCCGTTCACGAAATCCATAGTAATGTGTTCCCATTTCCATTCAGGAATATCAAGTGGATTTAATAATCCTGACGGCCTTTGGTGTTCGGCCTTCACTTGGCCGGCAAATGAGACATCTTTCAACAAATTTTCCTATGGTCCGTTTCATATTTCTCCACCGAAAAATTTCTCTCAAATCCCTATACTTTTTTTTTCCTCCCTGATGGGTCTGTATAAGGTGTGTTATGGGTTTCATCAAGAATTTTCTTTCTCAACTCTTCATCCTTAGGTACACATAATCTTCCATCATAGACTAGCGTTTCATCTTGTGCAATAGCAAATCCTTAGATATTTCCTGCAAAGTACTCGTTGCTTCATCTTGTTGAGGAAAATATCTATCTTCCTCGGGCATCTTTGATTCGTTGCCTCGAGTAGGTCAGATCTTGTCAATGTTGCAATCACGACGATTGCCTGAACAGGGGGTCTCAAAATTTCCAACCTTAGATTGGAAAAATCCCTTAATAGAGGTTTTTGTTGTGTGAGCAATGTTGCAATCATCCACTATTCTTTCTACCGAGTGCATCCGCCACAACATTCGCCTTTCCCGGGTGATATTGAATGGTGCAATCATAATCTTTCACCAATTCTAACCACCTTCTCGATGCATATTCAACTCCTTCCTGGGTGAAGAAGTACTTCAAGCTCTTGTGATCCGTGAAGATCTCACACTTCCCACCATAAAGATAGTGACGCCAAATCTTTAAGGCGTGAACTCTGCTTGCTAATTCCAAGTCATGAGTGGGATAGTTTTGTTCATGCGTTTTTACTATCTCGATGCATATGCGATAACCTTGCCATTTTGCATTAGCACACATCCCAATCCTAATTTTGACGCATCTCGTATAAATTACAAATCCATCACTTCCTTCGAATTGTCAAAATAGGAGCATCACTAACCTCTCGCTTGAGTTCTTGGAAGTTGTTTTCACATTGGTCCGTCCACAATGAATTTCTCATTTTTCTTAGTTAAGTGTGTCGATGGCTTGGCGATTTTCATGAAATCCTGGATAAATCTCCGTAATATCCAGCCAAACCTAGGAAACTTCGCACTTCTCCTGCGTTAGTTGGTGCCTTCCAATCCATCACCGCTGTACTTTGGATGGGTCTACTTCAATTCCACTCGGCAAGAATAATGTGTCCTAAAAACACTTGCTGAACTTGGCCTAAAGTTTTTCTTGTCGCAAGGTCTCTAATACAATGCGAAGGTGTTCTTCATGTTGTTCTTTGTCTTGTGAGAAAACTAAAATGTCATCAATAAAGACAATAACAAACTTATCTAGATACGAATGGAACACCCTGTTCATCAAATCCATAAATACTCGCTGTGCATTTGACAAACCAAAAGGCATAATGGTAAACTCGAAATGACCATATCTTGTCCTCGAACGTTGTTTTAGGGATATCACAATCATTGATCTTCAATTGGTGGTATCCGGATCTCAAATCAATTTTAGAGAACACACTGGCTCCCTTCAATTGATCGAATGATCTTCTATCCTAAAGGCAAAGGATATTTGTTCTTAATAGTCAGCCGGTTCAAGTCTCGATAATCAATGCACATTCTAAAAGTTCCATCTTTCTTCTTCACAAATAGTCTTGCGCTCCCCAAGGTGAAACACTAGGTTGAATAAATTTCTTATCCAACAACTCTTGATCTCGGATCTTTAGTTCTTGTAATTCCTTGGGAGCCATTCTCAGTATGGTGCCTTAGACATTGGTGCCGCTCCTGGCACTAAATCTATGGTGAATTCCACTTGACGATCCGGGAATCCTCGGTAAATCATCGGAATACATCTAAAAATTCTTTAACCACTTTGCTTCATCTGTTGTCTTCCTTTCCATCGTCTCTTTCCCATTACATTCACCAAAAATCTTTGGCAATCTCTCTTTCGTAGCATTTTGATAGCTTTTATTGCCGACACTATCTTTACTCTAGTGTTAGTCTTTGCTCCATGAAAGACAAATCGATTCCCATTTGATCCTTCAAATTCAATTTCTCTATCATAACATTTAATGGTGGCTCGATTCTTACTTGACCAATCTATACCCAATATAACATCAAAGTCTCTCATTTCTAGCACGTCATGAGATCAACTTTCATTTGTTGGCCACTAATAGTAAGTTCCACTCCTCTCGCAGCTTTTCTTAGTATTAATTGTTTCTCCCGAGGAATACTTACTTTTAGTACTTCATCGTTATCACAACAATTTAGTCCAAGTTTTCTCCTAAATTTCTCGGACATAAAGGAATGTGAAGCTCCACTATCGAATAATACAAGTGCGGGTATGTGAAATACGGCATAGCATACCATGGTTTTGTTTTCCTCTCGGTGCTTCCTCATTAGTCACAAATAAAACACGAGCTTTCCCTTCTTGTCTTGGGACGCCCCGGGCCTTGTTGATGGCCTCCCATTCTTACTCCCGATGGAACCCGAATTCCTGCATTTGGGCAATTTTCAATCCTCGTGTCCTGGTTGGTGACACTTAAAGCAGAGCCCTTTCCTTGCTAAGCACTCGCCAAAGTGGTACTTCCGGCAAGTAGAGCATTGGGGTACATTTCCACGGTTTGGAACTTGACCGCGATTGGTTTGAACCTTCGATTGGAGGAACAAACTTTCCTTTTTGAGGAGGAACCCATTTCCTCTTTCCCGCTTGATCGGTAGTGCGGGGTCTCGATCAAGATTCGATCGTAGGATATGATTTGAGACCTCTCAATCACTTCCCTCAGTAGGTGGGCAACCTTAAAACGATACGATACTCCCTATTTCTCGCCTTAACCCTCTTTCAAATCTCCTTGCCTTTCTCCCATCCGTGTTCACCATATGAGGTGCAAACCTGGACAATTGATTGAATTGTCTTTCATATTCCATCACCGGTAACCTTCCTTGTTTTAAATTTACAAACTCAGTTTCCTTTTGATCCCTCACTGATTCCGGAAAATAGCGATCAAGAACCATCCCTTTAAATTCATCCCACGTCAACTCCCTTTTCGCACATCTCTGCGTGTCCTTTCGTCGTGCGATGTCCACCAAAGGCTGCACTTTTAGCTAATCTGAAACTTTCCACAAGACACCTTCTGGGTCTCCGAACACTCTAGGTGATCGAAAATTCTTTCTAATTCCATGATCCACTCTTCAGTTACAGTGGGACCCTCATTTCCGTGGAGTCTTGGTGGCGCGAATCGTCGGAATTGTTCGACGATTTCATTGGTGCGGGGCACCCCTCGTGGTGCCATTGGTGCATTCTGGGAGTCACATGTTGAACCATACCGTAGGGTAGTAAGGAAGTCCTTTGCAAATTCTGCCCCGATCGCTCCAATCGCAGGAGCCGGCCGTTCGTGTTCTGCCGCATGCTCACTCGCACTGAGCCGATTGAGGGCTCCTTTCTATCTTTGGTCCGCTGGTCTTCTTTTTGTGGTGCCATTTTCTTCTTTGTTAACTCGAAATATCATAGTGCCTTGCTTAGGTTGATTATAGATAGACATAATTCCATAATGTTTTAAGCGGTAGTTCCATACACAGCACCTTGACAACAAAGTAGATGTGCAACCAATCATAAAAGTAAATACATACATGTGAAGGATAAATGACATAGCAATGAGTAGAACTATTCCCGATATATTTATAAACCGATCGAGGAGAGCCAAAATGCCCTTCCTACACGTATTTATAACGCTGGACTTCATGCTCTACAATGGGGCCGAGCATGAGTCATTTGTACAATCATCAACACGAGAAAATAAAGTAAATCTTGGTCCACCCTACTAGCCGATATATACTTGATACCCTACGGGAAAATGGGCATGAGTATAAATATAAAAGGAGTAGACTACGTCTTCGCCGCTCCTAAAACTAGATATATATACATATAAAAAGGATAGTCGTCCCGGACACCCTAGGAGCGGGTGCACTCGCTCCCTTCTCCAAATAAGAAACCCAAACGATCGATGGAGCATAACCTCCATCCCGATCTTTGGACTCGGACCCATAGCTCGCCTCGGGGTCGCTCTGTGTCGCCTCGAGCGCATCGGGCAACGTAGACAACTCTAAGGCCTTGACCGCATCTTCATGAGTTCGGTTCTCTCTCGAATATCGCGTTTTTCAAAGACGCCTACGAGAGTCTATGCGCCCCTCGTTCCATAGCGATTGTTGGAACAATAGGTCACTCACTATCCGTCCTTTCTCTTGTTTGTTACAAGTGGAGATTAAACGATGTCCGAAACGAACGTAACTAAAGCTTCCTCCTATAACCACATTCTCAACGAACATCCGGTCTAATACCGCTTGTGCCAATTCACTATCAATAGGCACGAGGGTCGCGACCAAGTGAGTAAGCGGCCGAATAGTCGGTACATCAAAACCTACTGCTATAACCTGGTTACGTAGATGACCTACGCGGTATACATAGTCGGCTAAGGGCTCACCCATGTGCATAGTAGCATTCAGATAGTCACCGTAAATTCTCTCGTGGATTCATCCGAGTATATGAAAGTTTTATCGATCTATCTAAAAGTCAACTAATTGTCGATCTTATTTCGAGAACTAAGTTCAAAAGTCTAAGTTCATGAAGCATCAAATGATGTAAGTTCAAAGTTCTTTTAATTGTGAAGTTCTTAAAAGCATCACTAGGTTTTCAATATTTGTTGTACTAGTTCTCATAAAATTCTTGTAAAGTTCCTCTAAAGTTCATCATAGTTCATAATCGTTCTTGTTTGAGGAACAAGTTCATTTCATAAAATTTCATTGAAATAAAATGCAATAATATCAAAGCATTTTACTAAATTATACCTCGGAGCGAGTGTAGGTTACGCTAACGTGGTCGCCCTTCCCAACTTTCGGAATCAAGTTCTTAAAATAAAAATAAAGTTTTAAAAGAAAAAAATCATTTATAGTCTACGAAACGCGTGACCGCTCGATACCACTTGTAACGCCCGAACCCATTTCGATTAGGAACGCCACATGGTACACATGAGAATAAATAATTTGCGGAAGCATAAATAGAATACTTTAATTACTAAAATATGGGCTTAAAAATTTCTTAATATAAACATGAAAAATTTACCAAAACTAATAAGGTTTATAAGAGTTACGCATTATTAAAATACTTATTACAAAAGCTTTAAGGTTTGCTTCATCAAAACATAAGTACTTAAATTATTCGGGAAATACAGAACGACGCCACGCAGACAGTCCCTACGCCTCGCGCTCCGGCTCCAGCTCGTCATCATTATCGAAATGTAATAAAACATTTGAGGGCGTGAGTGTGAAACTCAATGGGAAACATAAGCGATTACACTATATAAGTCAAACATCAAAAATGCTCTAAAATTATTTTCTCGACACCGAGGGTCATCCCCACCCGTTAGCGATATATTTGGCTCTTGGCCATTTATGACACCGAAGGTCATCCCCATCCGTTGGCGATACATACATATAGCCCGTAGGCAAATTTCAAAGAATTAAGGAAAGTTGACAAACATAGTATAACAAAGATAACATGCTTACAAAATCGAAGTTTACCCACCTTTGAAGTTTACATATATCTAGTGATGTATTTGTTCGAATGAGTCCGTTATCCGATTGCGTCGAACCTAACACAGTTAATCCTTTCAACTTAAAATGACATAGTACAAAGTAAAGTTCATCAAATAACTTAGTCTAACGAGCTAATTACAGTCTAGTACGTTCTTAAAGTCAAAAATCCCATAATCGGGTGTTCGGTACCCTTTTAAAGAGCTTTAAAAACGATAGTTGACCAAAGTCAAAAGTCAAAGTCAAAGTCAACGGTCAACATGAAGTCAAAATCAATTTAAAGTCAAAAAGTCAACTTAAAGTCAATTAATCCTTAATTAATCACCTAATTCAACTAATCGTCTAATGACTCGTTTTACATAAAATTTCCGATTAATCGAACCCTTAATTTATAAAATTTTATTTCGACTAAAATTCCCGATTTTCTTAAAAATGACGTGTCATCCCGGAAAAATCCCGAAAATATCTAAGTCATGAAAATCCAATAAGATTGCATTGATTTGCGTGCCATGTGCACATCACATCACATCACTTACACCCATCACATCAAAGTCACATCTCATCATTATTTGTCACATCTCATCATTATTTGTCACATGGTCACTATTCATCATCTTTATCCTTAATTCCGGATAACCTTAGCGGTCTTAGACCGCCACCTCCTCCAGGTGGACAATGAGCAGACACGGAGGGAAGTATTTCTCCGTTTTTCTAGCTCTATTCAATTTTCCCAGTTCTAATATTTTTAAACACCAAATTTTATCAACCTATCATCCTAAAATCACTTTTAGAAATTAGAAGCTCTCATTAACTTATTCTAAAATCACTTTTACAAATTCTAAGGCTTTTATCAAAATATCCTAAAATCATTTATAGAAATTAAAAGCTCTCATCAACTTATGCTAAAATCATCAAAAGCTTTAAATCTTCAAATTTTTCACCAAGAACACCAAAATCCTTTAAATTTCACCAAGAACACCAAAATCCTTCAAATTTCACCAATTAATTCCTTCAGGCATTAAGCTTCTAATTTTTAACAACATTAAAAATAATGAAACCAAAAATTTCAAATTGATTAGTTCATCATCTAGCTTAAGTTCTTCTCCAATAATCACTTATGAAAATTCTAGAAATCTCCTTAAGCCATTAAAATCAAGATTAATTCACCAAAAATCATATATATCTCCAAATTAAAAACAAAAGTTATAATCATCATTTTTAATCATCCTATCATCATAATCAAGCTTAAAATTTAACAAATCAAATTTCTAAAAAAAACACCAAGTGGCCGTCCACTTCTAGGTAATTCAAGATTAAAACACATAATCAAGCCCTACTAGTTAGATATAACATAATCTATAAACAAAATTTGAATCAAAAATTTATTGAAAATTTTATATAAATGCCGAAAATTAAGGCTAAAAAATTGGGGTTCAAAACTTCACATTTTAATGATCAAAGTTGATTTATATGTTCCATAATTTCATAGGATCATTTTGCCTAAAAGAAATTAAAGAAAAGACAAGAATTAAAGAAAAGATGAGAAAAAGTTACGCTGGAAGCTTTCTTCAACAATGGAGTTTTTTGATGAGTTTAGGTGGTGTGAGGAAGATGACCATGTGATGGGGTTTTTATAAAAAAAAATGTAATACTTGGGTAAAAGAAAATGTAAAAAGAATATATTAAAAGGGTTATTATTCTTAAAATACTTAAAAAAAACTACTAATTTTTCTTAAAAATCCCGAGAGTTAGTAAAACTCGATTTTCATAAATTTGATGGTCGTTAGTGATAAAATGTAAAGTAGATATTTAATCTCGAATATCCAAAGTATAAATAAACACTTATGTGAAAATCTCCGAAAATCACTTATTCGGTACAAAAATCTAAATCCTGATATCTAAGTCTGAAACTCCATAATAATATTCTTGTTATGTCATCGCGATATCTATACATTTCCATTACTGTAGTTAGGGGCGCAATCAGTTCTCGGATGCTCAAAATATACATAGATTTCATAAAGCGAATAAATTGCTCATTAAAAATATAATTTAGATATTTGATGCAACATTATAATTAATTAAAAGCTCGAGTAATTTAAAAGGGTTGGGTCGTCACACTTCTCCTTTGATTGAATGAGATGGTCATTTGATGTCTTCTAGGCGGTATGAATTTTCCTTGATTTTTATTCCGCCGGGTACCTAATATGACATCGTTTTGTGGTACCCTCAAGTCTTTGGGTCCTTTGGGATTAGCTTTGAGACTTTTAGGTCTCCAACAATAATTAGAGCTATTTCTAGCCCGACAAGTATTCACCATATGACCCTTTTTACCACAATAGAAGCAAGTAATAATTCTAGAAGTGTAATGATCAACATTCTTAGAGACTTGACTATTTTCATATGATTAACAACATTAAGCTTATGGTCAAGTCTTTGTTTCAATTTATCACAACTAAGAACATCAACAATATCGGTCATTTTATCGGTACTCAAGTTGGATTTTGATAAATCCTTTATCATGCAATTAATATCCTCAACAAGAGTACTATTTTCTTTTTCAAGGTTTCTAACCTTGTCAAGTGTGGTGGTGTGAGCACATGATAGTGATTCATAGGAGGTAAATAAACTATCCTTATCATTTTTCAAAGCATTGAATTCCTTATTCAAATTTTTGTATTTAACAAGCAAACTTTGGAATTCATTTTGAAGCTCATCATAATCATTGAGCAAATCACTAATACTCATTTTGTAATTCATTATCATAAGAAGTATAAGGTTTAGAACTTACCTCGTTTTCTTCTTCGAGGCCCATAAGACATAGTTCATATACATCATCGTTGGACTCCTTTCATAGCCCATAATCATAGCCCATGTTGTTGGGTTTGATGTTGTACCCATTTGAGAAGTAGATGCTTTTGAGTGACTCCTTTCATTTGCATATACTTCTTCTAATTTTCTCCATACTTCATGAGCCGATTTAATTCCTACAAGATGATCATATTCCAAAATGGTAAGTGAACAATACAAAATATTAAGAGCTTTACCATTTAAAGAGATGGTTTTCTTCTCTTCATCATTGAGCTCATTGAGGCTTTTGGAGGTGTGTGGTGTGTCCATCATCTGAATGGATTCTTCATTTACGACCATGTTCCAAATATCGAACCCGCAACCTTGTAGATAGCATTCCATTCTTTCTTTCCAAAATGTATAATTTTTGGAATCAAATAGTGGTAGCTTGGTGGTGGAGGCGCCGACAAGGTAGACTTCAATGATCGTTCCTTTTTACTCGCGATGTGAAACGAGCTTACCAAAGAGTTTGGCTTTGATACCACTTGTAAGTCTAAGCGGCTACGATAATCTAGAGGGGGTGAATAGATTATCTCCATCTTTTCGATTATGCCCTCTTTTTCGAACAAAACAGGCCAAGACAATAATAAAGGTGCAAAATGTAAACAACACGCGTAGATTTATAGAGCTTCACCCCACCTAGGGACTACGTGCTCTACCACCCCAGTATATCCGGGATGGGTTTCGAAAAAGAAAAAAGAATTTTATTAATTACCACAATTAATACAAATTCAACTTACAACAACACCTTGAAGAGCACCACACTCTTCTTCAACACCACCTTTGAGATTACCACAATCTCTCTTGAAGATTACCACAATCTCAAACGGCACCTTGTGAAGATTACCACAATCTTCAACCTTGAAGAATACCAAATTCTTCAACACCTCAACAAGAAGATTACCACAATCTTCTTACACCTAACACCTAGATCACCCAAGTGTGTTCTTACCACAAGAGCACTCACAAGGATATCTTGTGTTGAATGATAACCCAAAAATTCAAGATCAGTTGATGAATTTAAAACGCTCGCATCTCAAGGATACTTTGCAAACATGTCCATGGCTCAAGCTTGGGACTTGTACTCGGGAAAAAGGGTCTCACGCTATGTGAAGAAAGGCGACAGAGACAGAGCGATTACCGCAATCACTCTGGGTCACTCCTCTAGTCACTCACCAAGAAGAAGACCCCAAGACAATATACGCCCGAGGGAGGAGGTAGAAAAGAAGCGGCGATGAAGGAGATGATTGATAATTGATAGACTACTCTTGGAATCTGATATCTACAAAAAATTGCAATTAAAATCAAGATTATAGCTGTTAAAAATCAATTCCAAAATTTAGGAAAAGATGTCGATACACAACGGTTAGAATTTTCTTTGTCAAAACATAGAGGCGACATCGGTCGCTCAAATAGACGTTTGAAGAAAACACATAAAATTAACATAGGGCCCGGTCCAGGGTCTTCGACCGGTCGACCCCTAGTAGGACCGGTCCCCCTCTCTTCCATTTCAAGAAATCAAAGTCTATTTCAAAACATAGCTCCCAGGCACCGGTTGCACTGGGCGACCGGTCGACTGACCAATCGACGCCTTGAGCGGCCGTCGTCGACCCTCTCAATGTATCCTCCGTCTCATTTTCTCTGTTTCCAAAATTCATCTTCGGTGCGGGTTGTGTTGGGAAATTTATTGTTTAGATTTTGATGAATGCCATGTAAAACTTAGAATAGGAAGTTGGCACCCCATTCTTTGTTGTAAATCATTGTAATAAGTAGGGCTTTGTCAAGTTTGAGTTAAGTCACTATGACTAAACATGCAAGAAGACAACTCAAGGCTAGAAGGAAGACTCCGTTGTAAGACAACCGAGTATGGCAAAGAAGAGAAGACAGGACTCGATCAAGGAGCAAAGAGATGCAATCAATGAAGTATCGATCAAGTCGACCAAATACGACCAAGTCTCAAGTCAAAGTGACAGGAGAGTCATCCAATGATTGGAAGGCGACTCTAAGTCACCTGGGAAAACAAGGAAATGCGATCAAGTCGAGATAATCGAAAGAGATCCATTGCACGAAAATCAAGAGAATTACTTAAACAAGTAATATCTCCATGCTACCTTTCTTGAAGTGCTCGGTCCCGAAGCGTGCAAGAGGAATAAACCAATGGGAAGCACTACACCGTGTCAGAACTCTGAAAAGCTAAAGAACATCTTATACGAGGAAGTGGCAAATTCAAGGACTGCAACAAGACAAGCCAACGTCCACAAGTGACTTTCAAAAATAAGCCTATCTCTTCAATGGGCAGATTTTTGAAAGAACACTATAAAAGGCCGAGGAATAACTCGAGAAAAAGTTACGCAGTTACACAAAGTTACCTTGACAATACAAGCAAGAAAGAAACATTTTGTAACCTGAAACATTCTCAAGTTATTAAACGCTCAATCCTTAAGCCTACATTACGAAGAACATCAATCCAACACTCACCTGTGAAGGAAAGATAACTTCAATTAGTTGAAGAGGAAATTACTGAAGAATCAAGGGGTCTACATTCCATGAAGGATTGTAGGAAGGTTCAAGGTTGAACCAAGTCTTGAGCTTTTGGAGGGCTTCGTGATCAAATCCAAAGAGCTTGAGCAAGTGAGTTGTAGTAACAAGGGCAGCTGCCCTGTGAAGAAGCCGAGTCGTCACGAGAAGCCACCGAGTGATCAAGGCGTCTCTGATCGAGTCCCAAAGGAACAAGTCACCGTGTGATCAAGACTTGTATCCGGACTTTACCACTTTGTATCTTGATCAATACCTAGTGGATTCCTCCAGGAGTTGGAGAAGAGAGGAGTAGAAGAATTACCCCATCTTCGAACCTCTATAAAAACCTACTGTGTCATTTACATTTCAACACTTAAATTCCTGCACTATATTTGCTTAATTCTGCTGACATATTTGCTATCCATTAGATAATTTAAGTACTAAATCAAGCTTTAAATCTCTACTTAACCAAACTTAAGGGTGTTAAGTCTTCCAAAAAACAAACTACGAGTTGAGTTAATTTAGTCTTAACAAATTGAGTTATTCCATCAACAACTTAGTTGAGTCTGTTGAGAGACTAACTCTACCTTGATTAACTAAATTGGTTGTCCACCAAGGACACAAATTTGAGTAACATCAACTCAAAATTTAAAAAGGACTAAATAGAAAAAGTTGGTAAGGTTTATTCAACCCCCCCTTCTAAACCTTACACCCACACCCCTTGGGACCTACAAGTGGTATCGGAGCGGTTGGTTCATTGAGCCTTCCGCACCGTTCTTGAACTACATCTCCAAATTTTTCAAAGTCTACTTTAGTACTTAATTTTTCAAAACTCTTTTTATCATTAAAATTTATTATGATGGAAGCAAATTTGACACGCATCCCTATGTTCACAATTGAAGAATTTGATGATTGGAAAATTCATATGCGAGGCTCATCTATCAAAGATTACATGATGAGATGTGGATAGTGATAGAGGATGGGCCACTGCAAATCTTAAAGGTGAACACAATCTGTAAGAAGAGAGCTGCAAAATGAAGGTGAAGAGGATATAGCTCCCGGACCGGCTATGATCGAAAAACCAAGAGTTGAATGGACAAATGATGACAAAAAAAGATATAACTTAGACAATGTGGCCAAGGACATTCTTTACAAAACCCTGGACAAAGCCATGTTCAACAAAGTCAAATCATGCAAAACGGCTAAAGAAATATGGGACAAGCTAACATTAATTTGTGAAGGCTCGTGAGCAAATCAAAGAAAACAAATTATCAAAGGGTCATTTGTCTGAGAAATTTGAGAACTTCAAAATGATCTCGGAGAGAACCTAGATCAATTGGATGCTCGATTCACGAAAATCACCAACGAGTGTCAAGACTTGGAAAAGAATATACACGAGAAGGAAATGTGTATGAAGATCCTAAAAAGTCTTCCACTTGAATGGGAAATGAAGGTCATGGCACTAAGACATTCCATGGACCTATCAAACACATCCAACCATGAACTATTCTCGGATCTCAAAGCCTATGAGTTTGAGGAGAAGAAGAAAAGATCGGAAGAGACAAATGTACCCAAATAGTTTGCTCTAATTGTTAAAGATGGGAAGAGAGAGCCGAGGTCAAAGAAGTTATTGACCCGGAAGAAATAGCCCTACTAGTAAAAAGGTTCAACAAGTTCTTCAATAAGAACTACAAGAGAGGCAAGGGCGAATCCTCCAGAAGACACTCAGCTCCTTCCAAGTCAAGGGAAGATAGGCCAAACAAGAGAACAGATCATCAAAAAGTGAATATCAAAGGGCTGACAATCCAAGAATGGAAAGAGCGGATCAAAAGGTTGAGTATCTATCTTTGGAGCTGAACCGTAGGCAACCAGGTCACTACGCTATTGATTGCCCATATCCTGTAGTCAACAAATACAGGAATGAAGAAGAAAGAAAGGTCTTCAGAGAAAGAAGACAAGAAAAGAAAAAGGCAATGTTGGCTGCAGAGACTACTGAGACAACCAAGTCAAGAGAGACAGTGATTCGGAGCGGTGAAGGCGACTACTCAAGTGACTCAAGAAGAAGCCCTAATGTTTGATGGCCAAGGAACAAGATCAACCTGACCAAGAAGATGAGGTACACTCTAACTCATCAAACTCGATTCTAGTGATAGTGATTTGACACACACACTTCATCACCCACTGATCTTTATGATTCATTAGGCAAAATGATGAAAGATTTTGAACACATTAAATCCTCACACACACTACTAAATGAGGAAAACAGTCTACTCAAGAGCAAAAACTTACAAATTGACTAAGAAGTTGAGTACTCTAAGTCAAATAGGCGATGAGAATGGAAGTTTAAAGACGAAAATGCAAAGTTATTAGCGAGAAATAGCTGCTATAGAAAAGAGGAAAATGACCTCAAAAATGTGATTGCCTCATTTACTAAGGCATCTAAATCATTGGATGATCTTATTATGAGTCAAAGAGAATATGGAGAAAAGACAGGCTTAGGATTTAATTCCACTATGCTATGTCGGGCTCCAAGAGTGAATTTGGAAAAGGGATCTTCAAGCAATGAAGTGTCTCAAAATCCAAAACTCCAAATGATGCACACACACTCAATCAAAAGCACAATCACAAGCAAACTGGCCTTGGTTATAAAGGAAAAGGAAAACGACCGATTAAGTGCACCAAAGGGCAAAATGAGAAGAAATTCAACGAGTTCCTCAAAACTCCAAACGGAAAGTACTCAGTAAAGAAGAAAGCAGAGCTACCAAAACCCCAGAAAATCTATAAAAAAAAAACATATGATGGAAATGGTAGAAAATATCCAAGTCAAGCCGATTGGAATGATGTGAACTATCGGAAAACCTATGGAATACACGCCCAAATGGCAAGGCCCGGACCTCGGAGAGGCCATTCCAAAGGTCTAAGAGCTTTCATCAAAGACACATATGCACCTAGGCACTACACTCGAAATATCACAAATACCCAAAGAAGGCAATTGCTAGAACACATATACAGGCATACAAATAAAAGGGACAATGTATGAACCTGAATTCCCAAGCAATTTGTCAAGATTAATTATGATTATGGCACGATAGATGGCAACCCCTTAGAGTCAAATCATTTGGCTATAAGTTGATTGGATCATCTTACAATTCTAACTCCTCAGGACCCAGGCAAGTATGGGTACCTAAAACTTAAATTCCTTGATTGCGGGTTCAAGGAACAGTGAGTGCCAAGGAACCTGGTACATGGATAGTGGTCGCTTCCCGGACACATGACGACAGAAACAAGAAAAATCATCGAAATTCAAGGAAGTCAAAGGAGCAAAAGTCATATTTGGAGGAAATGAAGATCCAAGAGAAATAAGAGGCATTGGATCCACCAAGAAAAATGGATTAGAAATCACAGACGTTGCATATGTTGAAGGACTCAACTTCAATTTGCTAAGCATCGGCCAACTCGTGACAAGGGTTATAATGTTGGATTTAACATGGGTATATGCCAAATCAAGGATCTTGAATCGAATGAAGTTGTGTTGCAAGGATGCGGATGTAAAGAACATGTATGTCGTGGATTGGTCAACCGCAACACCCAAAGACTGTCATTAGCAAAAAGCACAATTTGAATCAAGTTGGGTGGTGGCACAAAAAAGTCGAGTCACCTAAATTTCAAAACAATTAACAAGTTTGCCGAAGTAGTCTTGTGGAAGGACTTCCCACTCGATATACAAAAAGGAGAGTATATGTGACGCATGTCGAAGGGAAAACAAATCAAATCATCATTCAAAGAAAAGACATGCCCATCTTCAACAAGAATATTGCATCTGCTACATATGGATCTATTTGGCCCAAAGTGGAACCAAATAGCATAAGTGGAAAGAAATACACCTTGGTGGTAGTAGATGACTACTCAAGATATACTTGGACTATATTCATGTGTAAGAAGAAAGAAACTCTCTGAAACTACCACAGTTGATGAAGAGAATTCAAAATGAGAAGAACCAAACCATCATCAAAATAAGATCGGACAGAGGAACCGGTTTGTCAATGGAATAATAACTCAATATTGTATTGAAAATGGTATTGGTCACGAACTATCTCAGAGCAAGGACTCCACAAAGAAAATGGAGTTGCGAAAGAAGGAATAGAACTCTCAAAGAGGCAAGAAAGACCATGTTAGGCAAGTAGGGTTACCAAAAAGATTTTGGGTCAAGCAATCAACACAACTTGCTACACTCAAAACAGATGTATGATAAAATGACAAACCGACAAAGACTCCTATGAGATTTGGGTCGTAGAAAACCAAATATTGCATATTTCGAAATATTCGGATGTAAATGCTTCATCCACAACAATGGCAAAGATAATCTAAAGGCGTTTGATGCTAAAGATGATGAAGGTATTTTCTTGGGATACTCAACCGAAAGCAAAGCCTACGAATACTCAACAAGAGGACTATGGTTATAGAGGAATCCATCCATGTGGTGTTCGATGAACCAAATGTTAATGGAGGAAACATAGAAGAATCAACGACAAGCCAAATCAACCAACCATGCGAGAAGAGTCCCTATCTTTGAAGGTTTAAAAACGAATTGTAAACTAAGAAGATGAGATAGCCGAATCTCAAAAACAAATGGAAAATTTGCAACTAAGTGATTACGAGAGAGCGATCACAAAGAACACAAACAAAGACGATCAATCCACTAACTTACTCCAACCTGATGTAAGATGGCCGAGAGACCATCCACGAGAACTTGTCATTGGAGATATAAGAGAAGGTGTAAAAACAAGATCCGAACTCAACATGAAGCTATGTTCACATGCTTCATCTCACAAATAGAGCCCAAAGATGTGTCACAAGCATTAGATGACACACATTGGATTCAAGCTATGCAAGAAGAATCAATCGGTTTGAAAGAAATAAAGTATGGGAATTAGTTCTAAGACCCACACATCAAAATGTTATTGGCACCAAATGGGTGTTCGAAATAAGATGAACGAGGAAGGTTACGTGGTAAGAAACAAAGCAAGATTAGTAGCCAAAGGATACTTGCCAAGAAGAAGGGATAGATTTTGATGAAACAATTGCCCCGTAGCAAGATTGGAAGCTATAAGGATGTTTCTTGCCTATGCGACTCACAAGAATTTCATTGTATATCAAATGGATGTAAAAAGTGCATTCCTAAATGGTTTATTGGAAGAAGAAGTGTATGTTGAACAACCTCCAGGATTTGAGCAGAAGACTCTTGGAGATAAGGTATACAAACTAAAGAAAGCTCTATATGGATTGAAACAGGCACCCGAGCATGGTATGATACTTTGTCACAATTCCTAATCGAGAATGGATTCACAAAAGGAAAAATAGATAGAACACTCTTCAGAATTCAAGACAAGAAGAGTATACTACTTGTTCAAATATATGTTGATGACATCATTTTTGGATCCACAAACAAAGAGCTATGTGAAAAATTTTCAAACCTCATGCAAAGCAAATTTGAAATGAGCATGATGGGAAGCTAACATTTTTCTTGGACTCCAAGTGAAACAAATGAAGGATGGAACCTTCATAAGTCAAACAAAATACACCGAGACTTAATGAAGAAATTTGGTATGGAGGAGAAGTCTTCGTAAAAATACCAATGAATACATCAACAAAATGGACGTGGATGCGGATGGCAAGTCACGTAGATCAAACAAGATACATAGCAATTATTGGATCATTGCTCTATCTCACAAAGCGGGCGGATATCACCTTTGTTGTAGGTATATGTGCAAGATTTCAATCGCTCCAAAAGAGAGCCATATGACAAAGATCTAAGAGAATCTTGAGATACTTGAAAGGAAGCCAAGAAGTTGGCTTATGGTATCCAAAGGAAGGTGGATTCAAGCTAATTGGCTATTCGGACTACGACTATCTTTGGATGCGAGTTGACAGAAAAGCACCTCGAGGCACATGTCAAATGCTTGGAAACAAGCTAATTTCCTGGTTTAGCAAGAAGCAAAATTCAATAGCCACCTCTACACGGAATACATAGTCATGAGGGCAAACAGTTGTGCTCAAGTTCTATGGATGAGACAACAAATGAGAGACTATGAAGTTGAGGAAAAGGAAATTCCAATCATGTGTGATAACACAAGTGCAATTGCAATCACTCAAAATCCTGTGTTGCACTCAAGAACAAAGCATATCGATGTCAGATATCACTTCATAAGAGATCATGTTGAAAAGAATGACATCATCTTAGAATATATCTCAACTGATAAACAATTGGCTGACATCTTCACAAAACCATTATGTGAGTCAAGATTTGAAGAACTCAAGCATGAGTTAGGGTTAATTGAGCTGAGTTAACACTCAGAAGACTCAAAGAAAGAAATGAAACAAAAAAAAAGGAGCTGAACTCACAAATCAGCTAACTAAATCACCTGTATTGGAAAGACAACTATACCGAGTCAGCTGATAGCTGAGTCACTAAGAGAACTGTGAGAAGAAGAGTTAAATCCGCTAAGGGATAAGCTGAGTCATTTATGAGCAAAGTGACAAAAACGCAGTCGTTTTTACTAAGCGGGAATGTTTTTAAGAATGACATCAGCATAATGATGATGTGTACAGACAAAAAGCGGCACACCAAGCTTATGATTGAATATAAATGCTGCCGCATTAAATACGAGACATTAAATGCTAAATCAGCGTGCAAAATCTAAACCGTTGATTTCGATCACATTTCAAAAACCACCCGCACGTCCTTTCGTAAACCATACTTACCCCATTTTCGTCTATCTTCTCTCACATATCACCAAAACGGTTCATTTCTATCTCGAAGCAAAGGCGAAACTCTCTCAAAACCTTCTCGGATTTCAAATCAAATTTCTCGGTTTCTTTTAAGTGAAATCCTGAAAAATGGCGTCAACCTATGACTTTGTCAAGCTAGGAAAACAAATCCACACAGGTCGACCGTGGATTTCGAGGGCATGGTCAAACAGGGGTCCAAGAAAGGAAAATAAATCGGCCGAGTTTGTTTACAGAAACAATTTCTGCGTTGGAACAAATCCTTGTGGAAGGAAGATGGTGCATTTGGAGGATCCACGATGAGGATAAAGCCTGGTGATTGGCCGGTTCACCATGGAGGTGAAAAGAGCTCACTCTCTCGCAAAGACCCTCTTAGATATGGAAAGGCATTCCATGTAAACAAGAGGATGTTCGATATCAAATAGCTCAAGAGGTCTCGGACTACCACAAATCGCATAGTTGCCAAATGCATAGAGAGGCATCTTTGACGCCAAGAGAGCCGATCGTAATGGCCGCGATCATGAGGGAAAATAAACAAGTTTGTTTACAAAGACCACAAAGATACAAGGAAGATTTTGGAGGATCCTCTATGGCCACCAAGAAAGAAATGGAAAGGCATTTCATGTAAACCCCCTCTCAGAGAGCCTACGCCAGAGAGGCGACACGAGTGAGGGGGAATCACCCGACAAAGAAAAAGAAAATGAACTCTCAAACTAAGCCCCTCCCGCAGCAAAGAAAAAAACAAACCCGCCCCGCCCCCAGTGTCTCCTTCCCAAAGAAGAAGCGGTCGAGAAGGACTCACAAATACCTTCTCCGATCGTTAAAAAAGAGGAGAACGATAAGCGATATGGCCAGCTCCTCGAGAAAACACCAAGACATGCCCCCCGCCCAAGACTCGAAGACACTCTCTCCGATCGAACCCAGAAATCCCTCCGGTACAAACTAAGAGACGACGATGAATCATCAAGCACTCCGAGCTTGAGAAACCGGGCCGAGTCGATCACTCACCGGAGAAGATACCAGACTGGCCGGAGAAGTAGAATCTCCGGATGTTATTGATGAAGCTGCTAAGTCTGGCAAGGCGATCAACGAGAGGCAACCCGAGGACACAGCTTGTAGTTCACACAAAGACACAAGAAGAAGGCGATGGAGATGATAGTGATGTGGTGATCCTATCCCCACTTTATCCGGACATTCAAAATCGCCTCATGCGAGAGTGGAGGACGTGGAAGTTGGGTCGATCCAGGAACATTTCCAATGGCCCGAGTTCATCTAAAGAAGAAGAGGAATCAACTGAACTTCCTTGACGACCTCTGTGATCCCGGCTCGGATGAAGAAAAATCGCAAAGATATCCTGCAGATCTTCAAGGATAAGGAGAATGAGAGATCGACGAGAGGAAGGCGAGGCACGAGAGAAGGCCAAGATCTGCCTCTCACCGGCACCACAGAACATACACATTCTCACTTCGATATTCTATCGTAAAGTGATGACGATTTGGACCTGCTGCCGCAAGCTGCTGAAAGAGTTGCAAATGCAACTAGCAATGCATGAGTCCAGGATTCTTCATGAGAAGAGCATGATGGAGGGACCAGGAGAGTCCTCCAAAACACAAATAGAAATCGATCCAATGGGAGTGGTTCAAAAAATCGCCACCGTTGTTCTTTGCTACCACTTCCCACTCAATCAAGAAGGAAATAAGAGAAATGGCGATGAAACTAGGATAGTGGGGACCCCAGTCGAGCCAACCCCTATTAAAGGTGTTTTACCACCGCCCCAACGGTGAACACTCAAGAAATACAAATGGGAGTTTGGAGACGAGTGACCCCATTCCAAGTCACTCACCGGTGCGCGCCGAGTGGGAAACTCCTCCACCGCAGGCAAGGTCGGAGGATGTTTGCGGATGACTCCACAACGAATCTAGGAGGCGAAGTGGAGAAAATACAAACACAAGAAGAACAACAAGTTGCGATCAACGAAGCTCGAGGCTTGAGACTGTCTCACCAGGAGGTGCCAATCGCTCTAAAGCTAATGACGCCGCCGATGCGATGCGAGGCACGGGAGACGGAACAACCCCGGGAGTTAACACTGGGCGATGAAAGTGCAATCCATGGGGTTGAGACTCCAATGGATGCCACCACGAAAGACCCTAAGACAGTGACCGACACGTCCAAAGGGAGGTCCAGCCTCGTTGCAGCTTGAGATCGCGGGAGGTAATGAAGGCCAACGGGAGGTTGAGACTTCCTGGGGTAATGCAAATTTGAAGTAGAGAACATCCCTCCCGCTATCATTGATCCATCCGAAAAGGAGATAAGTGCACTTCATGATTCCCAGGATAATCCTGATGTAACTTTTCCGGGATCGGGCGCGACGAAGAAGTTCGAGTCATCCCCGTGATGATCCAAAAGACTCAATGCGGATGTTCCAAGCACAAGCAAGTTTGATCCCAAGACTACTCGTCAAACCTTTAATTTTGATGATGAGCCACCAATGGAAATCTCATCATCGTCCAATGACGCTCGATAATGCCGAGGACCAGTCTACTCAATTGGAAACCAAATGAGACCAACGAACCTGTTGAGACGGGGCCGAGGCTCGGCAAAGTCGGGTCCACTTCACAAAAACCCCACCAAACAGTCCAGTCCATCGCGCAGGCTCCCAAGCTACAAAGGTTCGACTCCAAAAGGAACTTCACGCGCACCGCTCATCATTGAACAAATCCCGGTTGGCGGTGATGAATCCTTTGTAAAATCATTTCCTTTCTCCCCGGAGGTACCCGACCTCCCTAAAGAGTCGAGAACGAACTCGCGCTTTCATAGACCAGCTCTGTCATTCCATCGTACCATCGTTCGGTGACTATGACTTTGACGCTGCGTGGCCATCACCGCAACGGAAGAAACAAAATGAAGTTCGCGAGGTGTTCAAGGCATTATTTGCTTTGAAATAGAACGGATGGAGAGGCACCAGGCCTCTATGGACATGAGATCGACAACAGAGATGCCAACCTTACAACCGACTTGAGAGGCATAACAATGATCGAGAATCGGGGAATGGTGGCAACAAAGAAGAAACAATGCGTGTGGAACAAGCTAGATACTTGGACATTGTTCAACAAGTCGTTGGTATGGCGAGCCGAGAATACGATGCAAAGACGAAATTGAGAGAACACATTGAGCACATGCATGAAGTTCACACTCACTTGAGATAAAGCTATTGTGTGAGCAAAATAAGAGTGATCTCCTGCATCCGGAAGAAAATATGGATAGAAAATTCAGCCTTCTCATGGCCGAGATGACTCGCTAGTTTCACTCGAGTCAACGCCACTCGCTAAAGCTTTCGTGCCGCATACTCTGCGCAGCACTCGCGAGAACTTCGACTATAAGCGGCTAGACTTCCCGCTTCCCAAGATGTTTCCAGGGGTTCCTCTCTCCTTTGATGATGCCAAAAAGGGGGAAGAGGAATACCTTAAAGCGCTAAAGAGACCTCAAGTTTGAAAAGAAGGGAGCAAATGTGAAGGGAAAGACAATGAGGAAGTGTCTAAACAAAAGAAAGGAAAGTCTGTTGAGGGGAAGGATCGAAAGATGTGACCTTGATGATTGCAAAACGCCCCAACAAGGTCTTGTCACAAACTGATATTATCAACGCCAACTCCCGGTGACTCGCCACTCCAACACTCTGCTATATCTATGGTGAAAAGAGAAAAACAATTGAAGCGGGGATGGAGGAAGTGGAAGGAAGGATGGATGCCCGAGTTATGAATATCTTGAAACAACATGGAGGCATTCCAATAGACAGAGACACTTATGCCATCTCGTATCTTTGAACCGAGCCAAGATCGAGTTGATGAATTTAAAACGCCGCATCTCAAGGATACTTTGCAAACATGTCCACGGCTCAAGCTTGGGACTTGTCTTGGGAAAAAGGGTCTCACGCTATGTGAAGAAGGCGACAGCAACGGACTACGGGCGATCCTCTGCTGGTCACTCCGCTAGTCACTCAGCTGGGAAGAAGAAGACCCCAGTACAATACACGCCCAGAGGGAGAGGTAGAGAAAGAAGCAGCAGTGAAGGAGATGATTGATTATTGATAGGCTACTCTTGGAATCTGATATCTACAAAAAATTGCAATTAAAATCAAGATTATAGTTGTTAGAAATCAATCCCAAAATTTAGGGAAAAGATGTCTGATACACAACGGTTAGAATTTTGCTGTCAAAACATAGGGCGACCGGTCGCGCTCAAATAGACGTTTGAAGAAAACACATAAAATTAACATAGGGCGACCGGTCCAGGGGGTCTTCGACCGGTCGACCCCTAGTAGGACCGGTCCCCCTCTCTTCCATTTCAAGAAATCAAAGTCTATTTCAAAACATAGCTCCCGAGGCACCGTGCACCACTGGGCGGCCGGCCGACCACCGATCGACGCCCAGGGCGACCGGTCGACCTGCTCAATGTATCCTCCGTCTCATTTTCTGTTTCCAAAATTCATCTTCAGGTACGGGTTGTGTTGGGAAATTTATTGTTTAGATTTTGATGAATGCCATGTAAAACTTAGAATAGGAAGTTGGCACCCCATTCTTTGTTGTAAACTGCATTGTAATAAGTAGGGCTGGTCAAGCTGAGTTAAGTCAGCTATGACTAAACATGCAAGAAGACAATCAAGGCTAGAAGGAAGACTCCGTTGTAAGACAAATGAGTATGGCAAAGAAGAGAAGACAGGGACTCGATTGAAAGAAGCGGTGAGATGCAAAATGAATGAAGTATCGATCAAGTCACCAAATACACCAAGTCTCAAAGTCAAAGTGACAGGAGAGTCATCCAATGATTGGAAGTGACTCTAAGTCACCTGGGGAAAACAAGGAAATGCAAAATAAGTCGAGATAATCGAAAGAGATCCGTTGCCGAGAAATCAAGAGAATTACTTAAACAAGTAATATCTCCATGCTACATTTCTTGAAGTGCTCAAATCCCGGAAGCGTGCAAGAGGAATAAACCAATGGGAAGCACTACACCGTGTTAGAACTCTGAAAAGCTGAAGAACATCTTATACGAGAAAATGGCAAATTCAAGGACTGCAACAAGACAAGCCAACGTCCACAAGTGACTTTCAAAAATAAGCCTATCTCTTCAACGGGCAGATTTTTGAAAGAACACTATAAAAGGCTGAGGAATAACTCTGAGAAAAAGTTACGCAGGTTAAATAGGTTACCTTGACAATACAAGCAAGAAAGAAACATTTTGTAACCTGAAACATTCTCAAGTTATTAAACGCTCAATCCTTAAGCCTACATTACGAAGAACATCAATCCAACACTCACATGTGAAGGAAAGATAACTTCAATTAGTTGAAGAGGAAATTACTGAAGAATCAAGGTGTCTACATTCCACGAAGGATTGTAGTAAGGTTCAAGGTTGAACCAAGTCTTGAGCTTTTGGAGGGCTTCGTGATCAAATCCAAAGAGCTTGAGCAAGTGAGTCTGTAGTAACAAGGCACTGCCTGTGAAGAAGCCGAGTCGCACGCGAGAAGCCACCGAGTGATCAAGGCGTCTCTGATCGAGTCCCAAAGGAACAAGCCACCGTGTGATCAAGACTTGTATCCGGGATTACCACTTTGTATACCGATCAATACCTAGTGGATTCCTCCAGGAGTTGGAAGAATTACCCCCCATCTTCGAACCTCTATAAAAACCTAATGTGTCATTTACATTTCAAAGACTTAAATTCCTGCACTATATTTGCTTAATCTCTGACACATATTTGCTATCCATTAGATAATTTCTCGAGTACTAAATCAAGCTTTAAATCTCTACTTAACCAAACTTAAGGGTGTTAAGTCTTCCGTTGAAAACAAACTACGATTGAGTTAATTTAGTCTTAACAAGTTATTCCATCAACACTCGATTGAGTCATTGAGAGACTAACTCTACTTGATTAACTAAATTGGTTGTCCACGAAGGACACAAACAGTAACATCAACTCAAATTTAAAAAGGACTAAATAGAAAAAGTTGGTAAGGTTTATTCAACCCCCCCTTCTAAACCTTACACCCATACCCCTTGGGACCTATAGGTTGCCCTATAGGGCGACCGGTTGGCCTCAAAACAAAAGTGTTGTCCAATTTTATATCGAAAATAAACTTCAAGAAATACTTTGAAAATTTTAGACCGATCAGGAGTATTATGACAACATTTAGAAACATTGTTTTGGTGTAAAAACATATTAACACAAAATCATCAAAATTGTTGTCCAATATTTGTCGAAAATAAACTTGGAGAAATACTCTGGAAAATTATAGGAAACAATTTAAATCATTTAGGAGTATTTGGACAACATTTAAAAACATTGTTTTGGTATAAAAACAAAATCAACAAAATTATGATAAAACCATTTATCAAACAGTTTTCACTAGAGGAATGTCTGGTTCTACTTCCTCTGGTTCCTCGAAGGTAAAGGCCTTTGGAGTTGCCTTAGAGGTAGCTGCCTTTCTCACCTTGGCAGTCATCTTCTTCGTCATTCCTGGAGAAGGTATTAAGGATTCCTTCTCCACCGCGGCTGCAGGGGCAGGAGACACGGCTGCAGGGGCAGGTGACATGGTTGCAGGGGCAGGTGCGGTTTTCTTCTTTGCTGCTGGGACAGCCTTCTTCTTTCCAGCTACATAGGCAACTTTCTTCTTCGGAGGGGAGACAACAGTTGTTTCCTCAGGGTCAGCTGATTCTTCCTCACTGGTGTCCGCCCGCTTGGCGTATGCTCTCTTCTGGGCTCCAGATAGATTGGCCCGAAACATCTTCTTGTTAACATGGAATGATTTTCCATGTCGAAGGGGAACACCCTTCACCTCCATCAAGTGGCCAATTATAAGGCCATATCCCAGAGATCCTCCAAATGACCCATCATCCTTGAAGGACTTATTTGCAACATTCTGGCAGAGTCTGATGTAGACGAATTCTGCCCAATTGACCTTCTTCTCCTCCATCATCGCAGCCATGACGATCAGCTTGGTTTTGGACAGCTAATTGAAGCTTCCAAATTTTATGTCTACACATTTGGCTACAATATCCAGCAGCTTATGATAATCTTCCTTCAGCAGCTTCTTGTCTGTTGTGTAGACAACTTTTACAGCACACTCGGGTTTGGGCACTTCCTTCCATGCAGCGACCAAATCTACGTCTGCTTCATATATCTCCGGCATGCCCTCCGACGACAATAAACAGTGCTCCGCAAGGTCCTTTGCAGTGATTGTAAGATCCTTCTCGTGAACGGAGGATTTGATGCCCTCGTCATGAACTTCAGTGTTCACGTAGAACTGCGCTACCTCTTCAACATATGTCATCTGAAACACCATCGTGAGAAAGGGTTTCAGTCTGGGTTTCTCGATTTTATCAGCAATCTTCTTCACAAAGTTTTCATTGGAACCCTGCTTTATCATTCCATCAAAATCCACGATTGATCCGGTGTGGATTTGCTTTGCGAGCTTAGTGAAATCATAGGTTGGTGCCATTTTTATGAGTTTTCACTGATCGAAACTTGGCAAAATTGTTTTGAAGGCTGGTAGGGTTTTGAGAGAAAAATGCTTTCTTTGCTTTGGTGAGATGAACAGTTTTTGAAGTGAGAGAGAGAACTGAACAAATGGGTATATAAGGGGTATGAAAGGACGTGTTTTCGATTTTTGAAATATTGATCAAAATCAACGGCTCAGATTTAGCACGTCTCATTTGCATTTAATTGCTCGCATTTAATGCGGCAGCATTTATATCCAATCATATGCTTGTAGTGCAGTTTTTGACTGTACCCGTCATTATTACGCTGACGTCATCCTTAAAAATATTCCCGCTCATTAAAAACGACTGCGTTTTTGTCACTTAGCTCATAAATGACTCAACTTACTTCTTAATTGACTCAAATCTTCTTCTATCTATTCATGTAGTGACTCAGCTGTCAGCTAACTCGATACAGCTGACTTTCCGATATGGCTGATTTACTTGGCTGATTTATAAGATATGCTCTGTTTTCATCTTTTCACGTTCCATTTCTTCTCATTGAGTCTTTTGAGTGTCAACTCAGCTCAATTAACCCTAGCTCATGCTTGAGTTCTTCAAATCTTGATTCACATAATGGCTTTGTGAATATGTCAGCTAACTGTTTATCAGTTGAGATGTATTTCAATGTGATGTCTTTCTTTCCAACATGATCTCTTATGAAATGATATCTGACATCAATGTGCTTTGTTCTAGAATGCAACACGGGATTCTGAGTGATTGCAATAGCACTTGTGTTATCGCACATAATTGGAATTTCTTTTTCTTCAATTTCATAATCTCTCAGTTGTTGTCTCATCCATAAGACTTGGGCACAACAGCTGCCCGCAGCTATATACTCTGCTTCAGTTGTGGATGTGGCTATTGAGTTTTGCTTCTTGCTAATAGGGGTGAGCAAATGACTGGTTCGGTGCAAAACCGAACCGAACCGCAAAAAACCGAAAACCGAATTTACATTTTTCTTAAACCAAAACCGAACCGCATGGAAGGAAAAACCGAACCGAACCAAACCGAATTATTTTGGTTTGGTTTTTCGGTTTGGGCTTTATTTTGGGCCTTTATTTTTTTTGCTGAAAATATATATTTTTTATATTTATTTAATAATTTAACAATTAAATAAATTTTAAAAATAAAATAATAATATAAAGAATATATATAAAAAACATAATTTAATATATTCGGTTCGGTTCGGTCCAAACCGATATTTTCTAGACTAAAACCGAACCGAACCGGAAATTAATTCGGTTTCTTAGAATACAAACCGAACCAAACCATTTGACCAAGAAAAACCGAACCAAACCGCACCGAATTCATCGGTTCGGTTCGGTTTTTCGGTTTTGGTTCGGTTTTGCTCACCCCTACTTGCTAAACCAGGAAACTAATCTGTTTCCAAGCATTTGACATGTACCTGAAGTACTCTTCCTGTCAACTCTATATCCAACATAGTCAGAGTCTGAATACCATATGACTGGAACAGCCACTATCCATGTACCAAGTTCCTTGGCACTCAGTTGTTCCTTGAACCTGCAATCAAGGAAATCAATTTTTAGGTACCCATACTTGCTTGGGTCCTGGGGGGTTTGTGTTGTAAGATGATCCAACCAACCTATAGCTAAATGATCTGACTCTAAGAGGTTGCTATCTATCTGTGCCATAATCATAATTCACTTTGGAAATTTGCTTGGGGGCTTTAGGTTCATACATCTGTCTCTTTTGTATGTATGCATGTGTGTGTTTTAGCAATTGCCTTCTTTGGGTAGTTGTGATATTTTTGAGTGTATTGTTTGTGTGCATATGTGTGCTTGATGATAACTCTGTTGCCTTTGGAATGACCTCTGCTGAGTTCTAGGCCTTTGCCATTTTGGCATATATTCCACAGATCTTTGCTGATATTTCACTTTATTCCAATCGGCTTGACTTGGGTAGTTTCTACCATTCCCATCATTTGTGTTCCTTTGATAGAACTTATGGGGATTCTGGTAGCTCTGTTTCTTCTTTACAGAGTACTTCCTGTTTGGAGTTTGCTGAGGCACTCTGCTGAATTTCTTCTTAGTTGTCCTCTCAGCGTACTCAACTGGTTGTTTTCCTTTTCCTTTATATCCAAGGCCAGTTTGTCTAGGTTGTATCTTTTTATGTCATCATTTGTCCATTAAGCTCTTGGTTTTTCAACCATAGCTGGTCTAGGAGCAGCAGCCTCTTCTCCTTCAAATGCAGCAGCTCTCCTTGCGATTGTGTTCACCTTCATTATTTGCAGTGGCCCATCCTCTATCACTATCCACATCTCATCATGTAAAGTGATAGATGAGCCTGCATACGTATTTTCCAGTCATCAATTTCTTCAATGGTGAACATAGGAATGCGTGTCAAATTTGCTTCCATGATAATAACTTTGCTTTTTTTAAAAATGGCTTTTGAAAGAACAAGTGTTAAAAACTTCTTTGAGAGATTGGAGATCTAGTTCAAGAACTGTCGGAAGGCTCAATGAACCAACCGCTCGATACCACTTGTAGGTCCCAAGGGGTGTGAGTAAGGTTTAGAAGGGGGTTGAATAAACCTTAACAACTTTTCGATTTTAGTCCTTTTAAAATAATACGAGTTAAATACACTAAGTCCTTGAGGACAACTAAGTTAGTTAACCAAATAGAGTTAGCCACTCAACATGACTTCGATTGAGTGTTGATAGAATAACTCACATTTTTAGTCTAAACCTTAACTTGGTCATGATGAGATTTTCAGCGGAAGACTTAACACCCTTGAATTTGGTTTAAGTTTGTTTTAACACTTGATTTTAGCACTTTGTTAATTATCGCTTGGATAGCAAATTATCAGCAGATATAAAGTAATATGCGAAAATAAAAATGCTTTGAAATGTAAATGACACAATAATTTTTATAGAGGTTCGAAGATGGGGTAATTCTTCTACTCCTCTCTTCTCCAACTCCTGGAGGAATCCACTAAGTATTGATCGAGTACAAAGTGGTTATCGGTCCTAGATACAAGTCTTGATCACACAAAATGACTTGATCCTTTGGGACTCAGTCTGGAGATGTCTTGGTCACACAATTGGCTTTTCGTCCGACTCAGCTTCTTCACAGGGCGGCTTCCTTGCTACTTCAGCTCACTTGCTCAAGTTTCTTGGATTTGATCATGAAGCCCTCCAATAACTTGAGACTGGTTCGACCTTGAACCTTCCTACAGTCCTCCTTGGAATGTAGACCCCTTTTGATTCTTCAAAAGTTTCCTCTTCAACAATTTGAAGTCGTTTTTCCTTCACAGCTTGGTGTTGGATTGATTTCCTTTGAAAGTTAGGCTTGAGAATTTTGCTTGAATAACTTGAGAATATTTTGCAGGTTACGCTTTGGTTGATTGTTCGTGGTTCTGGTAATCAAGGTCACTTTTTTCTCAAGTTGATTCCTCAGCCTTTTATAGTGAACTTTCAAAAATCTGCCCGTTGAAGAGATAGGCTGATTTTCAAAAATCACTTGTGTTCGTTGGCTTGTCTTGTTGCAGTCCCCGATGTTTACATTTCCTCTTATTAAATGAATGATCAGCTTTTCAGAGTCTGACACGAGATGCAGTGTTTCCCATTGGTTTATTTCTTTTGCACGCTTCTGGGACTGAATACTTTAAGACATGGCAGCATGGAAGTATTCCTTGTTTAGTTAATATTCTTGACTTACGTAAACGGATTCCTTTCGATTGTCTTGACTTGATTGCGCTTCTCTAACTTCCCCAGGTGACTTGAGTTAGCTTCCAATCAATGGATGACTCATCTGTCACTTCAACTTGAGACTTGGCTTCTTGAGTTGACTTGACAGACACTTCACACAATTGTATCCCGATTGATACTCCTTGATCGAGTTCTTAACTTCTCCTCCTTGCCATACTCGGTTGTTCTACAAATGAGTCTCCATTTCATCTGATTGACTTCTTGTATATCCAGGCATAGTGACTTGACTCGGCAGAAATGCATTCTATCTATTACAATGCAAATTACAAGGAAAATGGGGAGCCAACTTTCTAGTCTAAGTTTTACATGGCATTCATCAAAATCTAATAAATAAATTTCCCAACAGAATTTAATCAAAAGCAAAGAAGCCTATTAAATTTAAGTACTACAGAATCAAAAAATGAAAATGTAAGACCATGTTCATCTTTCCTTAACAGATACGAAAAAACTCTGTAAATTTTACAATTATCTTGTAATATACTTAGAAAAATTGTCAGATTTTAAGAATGTGTTTTAAAAACCAAAAATGCCTCCTTAACTTTACAGATAATTTTGTACAAAAATAACATAAGAGAACATCTACAAGGAGTTTTAACAGATCCGAAAAAAAAACACTGAAATATCTAATTTTTCAAACACAGAGATAAATAATTACTGGATCGGTACAAATATACAACATATGCAAATTTATGGTTAAAACATAAATTATAAAAAAAAAATGTAAACACATCTACACAGATCCATGTACAGATCTTAAAAAAACGACAGAAACCTTGACCAAGCTGACTTTTATGAATAAAAATCTTAACATTTTGTATTTTTCAAAAAATAAAATATATTTCGCCATTATAATTTTCATTCTCTGTGCACACAGTATATTTTACATATAACTTAAGATCTGATTCAGATCTAAAGAAATTCATGAAAAAACACAGATAAACAAAAAATTAAAATACACGGCTTTATTTCCATTTACAGATCTAAATAAAAAATATAAAAAACAAAACACACTTACCTTCGATATAACGAAGCACAAATATTCATCTTCTTTCCAGTATCCACATGCAACCAGAAAAAAAGATCATTAGTAAACATACCAAAAAATAAATTATTAACAGACGAAAAAAAATATGGAAAAAAAAATTTACCTGCAAAATGTTGTTGTTTTTCCGAGATTTTATTTTCAGATTTTGAAGACACAAAATATTGTGAAGCCCCGATTTTTCCGAAGCTATTAGTTGAACCTTATTGTTGTTTATACTTTTGATCGACTATTTTACCGCGTCATTTTGACGGGTAATTATTAATAATATATACATTTTGTATTTTATTTCATTTTATTTAATTACTTGTGATCATGATCATCATTAATTCTATTCCTCATTTATGATCACTTGATTGATCATTATTACTATTTTTGTATTTATTAGTCACCGTAGAATTTTAAGAGACTATTTATTTTGGAGACTTTTACCTTATAGAATTAAGATTTTGATTTAGATTAAGTGATCATGAGACTTACAAGTGATCAAGGAAATCACTAATTATTTTGGAGATTGATATATTTCATCTATTATCATCAAATTTGGGACAAAAAAAATATATGGAATTACCATTTTGCCCTCATTATGGACGGCCATGGTGGTATTTTTGGGATAAAAATATCATCCAACTCTTGTACACCTACACCATATATTAGTCATCTTGTGTATAATTATATCATTAATTCAAACATTATACACATCATCTTATACACCAATTCTTTATTACTATTTTCCCCAACTTATTCCCACTTAACCAACATTCTTCTCAATATTCCCCAACACCATTCAAGCCCATACTTTGACTTGCATTTTGTCTCCATGCAAGAGACAAATTACAAGACACAATTTGAACAAAATCCTCTCCCTCTCTCCCATGAAGTGGACGACCATATGGCCTAATTTTGTCAAAATTTCACCAACACATTTGATCTTCCAAACCAATTCTCCTCCTCTAAAAACTCCCAACTCTCTTTCTTTCTTTCACCTTCTTCTTCCATACTTAGAAAAATTTCAACATTTTCCTCCCTATTCTTCATAAAAATCGAAACCATCATCATACAAGGTAAGAAATTTTAGCTTCAATCCATTTTTGGATATCACATTGTTCATCTCTTCCACCTTCTTAACTTAAGTTTGAATTTGGTTTTGGAGATACATTTAGAAGACTTTGAAGGTTAGAGCTTGACAACATTTTGAAGAAGGACCTCAAGCTTGAAGAAGAATATAGTAGAGAAAATTTGACTACAAGGTAAGAATTGTGTACTAGACCCCTTCTTTCTTACTCTTCCTATTTTTTTTTTCAAATTTTAACACCCCTTTTTCATTTTTGAGAAATAGGGGCTGACCTTAGGAGATTTTGGAGTTGAGCCAAAATTTCCAATTTTTGAGCTTCAACTAGTCTCCAAACATCTACTACACAAGGTAAAGTGTAGTCCTTTTCATTTCCTTATTTCCTTCTTTTCCTCCTTAATTTTTCTCTCATTTCTCTAACTCCAAATTTTGATATTTTCTTGACTTAGCGGCTGACCTAAGAAGCCTCATCCAAAAATTGTGAAATTATCCTTTTATTTCACAATTTCCAAAATTAAGTTGGGTGGAAAATTATTTTTCCAACTTTTAGGTGTTTTGATTAAATGCATGTAGAAACTTTAATCATGAGCCTTGATATAAATATAATTATGTATTACATGTCAATTTTTCATATCAATCATGAAAATTCTCAAGAGTTGCTCAAAATTGTTATTTATTGAATTTTAGGTGCATGCATGTACACTTTAATGCTTTAATTGATGAATTCTTGTATGTATTGGCCATGCATGTGTATGATCTTTAAAATCTATGTTTTGGATGCCTTATAACCTGGAAAAGTCGAGCATAATTGATTAAATTTCAATTTTGGACTTAAAAATGCAAAAATGGAAAGTTGGTGGACTAAATTGCAAGAAAATAAAAGTTAAAGGACCCCTCGGCAAATTTCGAAATTTGGGACTGTACTCAGGTTCAAAAATGACTTTTGGACATTTTAATAAAGTTTTAAGAGTTTTAAGATAAATAAAATCAACCATTAAAAGCCCAAGGACTAGATTGTAAAATTTTGAAAGTTTAAGGGCTGCTTTGCAATTTTTAAAACTGTACCAGACCTAAACTTTATAAATTGAAATTTTTACTTTTAAGTTACTGGGAATGACGCATTTTAAAGGTATTCCAAAAATCCAAGTGGTTAGGGCTTGGAAAACAATTTTACTAAAATTGAGGGACTAAGGTGTAAAATACTAAACTTGAGGACCCAAATGAAATTTCCAGGACTTATGCAGCCCATGCACCTGGAAATACTAACTTAACTATAACTTAATTATATTTTGGACCCAAGGTTCAAATTTCATAACAATTGGACCCCTAAAAGCCTTAAAGACAATTATTTTAAAATGGGACAAAAATGATATTTTCAAAAGTTGAAGGACCTACACATATTGTTTTTAAAAACTGATTTTGTCCCAATATCCTACTAACCTTAGTGACATTTTCCAACTGGAACCACATTAAAATCCCTTCCGGTTTGTGAGTTCCGAGTTTTTAAAACTTAAGGTCCGAATTGGCAATTTTTACAAATTTGGGGCCAATGTGAGATTTTTATAAAGACTCGACCTCAAAACTTTAAAAACCTGAATCTCTGGACAATTTGGAGAATTTAGACCTCATAATTTTTCAAGGTCGGGATATTTAATTATTCAATTTTTAACCCCAAAAGTGTTAGTTTTTACAAAATGGGGCTAAATTGTAATTTTTCTTTTATAAATGACCTAACTCAAATTATTTCTCTTTTACTAAAATAGCCCTGGACTCTCTGACTTGGAGATTTAATTTAAGTATTTTACTTTCCCAAAAACCCCTGACTTATCGGATCAATTTGACCGATTAATACCCGATCGTGGAGCGACTTCCTCGCCTTGCGAATTGAATCTATAACGGGACTTATGTCCCACCCAATTTTTCAAGATATCGAAGGTTGCTTATCCTTCCGATAATCATCTTTATCCAAAAACTCCACCAACGCCATAAATGCCACTCGCGTTTTTCAAAAATTTCTCCTAAATCGCTTCCAATCAATAATACTCATTGCTGGTTGATCGCCTGTAATTATAATTACTTTCTGCTGAGTCAACTTGGTGTGTCGAGCTCACAATCGAATGGTTACGTCGGGGATGGAACCGGCAGCTCATTGCTATTCCACTCTTCCGCCCCATCGTCCTAATTCCGCAAATCGAGGGATGGAGTTTGTCCAAGGGAAGCGGGTCGTAGTCTCGAGGTATAATCATGATTATGACAGATCCGAGCCTCGCCCGGCTCCACCGGATTTTGTCTTTGCCTACGGAGCGATAAGGTGCCGGTCTTGGACCATACTTGACCGGGAGTTACAAGGAAGAACGAAGAATCGCTTGTCCGATCCACACGATTCCGGAGTTATCGTCCCGTTTTGGTTGGCGTTACATTTCCGTACGCAACCGCTACCTGTTTTGCATTGGTTGGCGCTACAAATCCGTACGCAACCATTATTTGCCTTGCATAGGATTGGCGTTACACTTCCGTTTCGCAATCCTACCCGTCTTATCGCTTTCACATAGTGCCTGTGTGACCATGAACTATTTTCTTGAACTGTATAAATATATTATTATATTATTTTATCACGACGCTTGTGAATCGTGTGTGAAATCATGCATCATACTCACGCGTTTTCATATAATCAATTTTCTCACATTAACTATATTGCGCCACACTCGCATTACGATCACCCCATCCACTCGAGATTTTTGTCTCATCCCCACCTGTTTTCTAACCTTAGATGATGATTTCGTTGGAGATCTTTGAACCGCTCGGATTGAGACCTTGTACTACGCTTGTTGGATTTATCGCTTCTTGTTGTTGATTGGACTCTTTTCTTATTACGTTGTTGTCGGACTTTTGTATTGTAGGTCCCAAGGGGTGTAAGTGTAAGGTTTAGAAGGGGGGTTGAATAAACCTTACCAAATTTTCGATTTAGTCCTTTTAAATCTACAGAGTTAATTCTACACATTGTGTCCTTGATGGACAATCGAATTAGTCACTCAAGAGAGTTAATCTTTCAAAGTACTACTTAAGTCATTGTTGATGGAGTAACTCACCATTGGCTACAATTTAACTCACCGTGGTTTTATTTTCAAATGAAGACTTAACACCCTTAAGTTTGATTAAACAAAATATTAGAGCTTGATTTAGTACTTGTAAATTATCAAATGGATAGCAAATTTATCAAAGATATAAGCAATTAAAAGTGCGGAATTTAAATGCTTTGAAATGTAAATGACACAAAAAAGTTTTTATAGAGGTTCAAGATGGGGTAATTCTTCTACTCCTCTCTTCTCCAACTCCTGGAGGAATCCACTAAGTAATGATCGGTTTACAAAGTGGTAACAGTCCGGATACAAGTCTTGATCACAACAGCCGACTTGATCCTTTGGGACTCGATGAGACGCCTTGATCACTCACCAAGCTTCTTCGTTCGACTCGGCTTCTTCACAGGCAGCAGCTGCTTTGCTACTAAACTCACTTGCTCAAGCTCTTTGGATTTGATCACGAAGCCCTCCAAATGCTTAAGACTTAGTTCAACTTTGAACTTTTCTACAATCCTTCCCGGAAAGTAGACCCTTGTTTTCAAAGGTTTCTCTTCAACTCGTTGAAGCTCTCTTTCTTCACGGGTAAGTGTTGGATTGATGTACTTGAATGTAGGCTTGAGGATTGAGATTGTTTCATTTTTCTAATGTGCTTGTATATCTCACGTATGTGTCATTCATGCGTTGTCTTTCTCAACCAAACTCCTCGGCCTTTTATAGTGAACTTTCAAAAATTTGCCCGTTGAAGAGATAGGCTTGTTTTTGAAAGTCACTTTGCGATCGTTGGCTTGCGCTTGGAATTGCCGTTTCCTCGTATGAATTATTCTTTTCACCTTTTTCGAGTTCGACACGGTGTAGTGCTTCCCATTGTTCATTCCTTTTGCACGCTTAAGGACCGAGCACTCCAAGAAAGGTTGTATGGAGATATTACTTGTTTAAGTAAATCTCTTGATTTACTCGGCAACGGTTCTTTTTACGATTATCTCGACTTGACCGCATTTCCTTGCTTTCCCCCAGGTGACTTAGAGTCGACTTCCAATCATGGATGACTCTTCCGTCACTTCAACTTGAGACTTGGCTTTTCTTGAGTTGACTTGATGATGCTCCACTCACCGCATCTCACCGCTTCTTCATAGTGTTCCCGTCTACTCTTCTTTGCCATACTCAAATTGTCTCACTCAGAGTCTTCCTTCCAGTCTTGATTGTCTTCTTGCAAGTTAGGCGTAGTGTTTTGACTTAGCTTGGCCACTCTATTCATTACAATGCATTTTACAACAAGAATTGGGGTGCCAACTTTCTATTCTAAGTTTTACATGGCATTCATCAAAATCTAAACAATAAAATTCCTAACAATTTCCCCCTTTTGATGATGCCAAAACTTAAATCATACAAATATGCAAATAACAAAGATACATACAGATAGTGTATTGACATAGAATGTATGCGCGAAATCAATATTTTTATTGATCATATCATTCTTGTACTTAACACAATCAAGCATGTGGTGTATCGTAGTATATAATTGTCTTCACAAAAAATTTATAACTTTATTACGTAAGACTTACATTGTATGTATTTACATAATAAAATATATGAAGGGTTGACAAAGAACACTTCATCTCCTTCGATGTCTCCTTCTTTCATCTTGATCAAGATCTTCTTTCTCTTCTTCTCTTTTTCTCTCGTAAATCACCGCTTTCTTTTTTTCTTCTCATATGCCTTCCTGGCTTCATCTTTCCTTAGTCTTTCCTGTCTCTCTCCCCCATAGCCGAGTTTGTCTTTTGTTTTCTTCTTCTATTCTCTTTGCATACTCGGCGTTAGTTTTAGCCACTCGCAAATTTGCCACTTGGTCAAGCCCGCCCGATAGATCCCTCCTTTCTTTCCCGGGATCTACGTATTCGATATTCTTGGGCGGAGGCCTGGTCCAAGCTTCTTCCTCCATCGCCGCTTCTTCCTCTACCTGCGGGCGTATCTTTGTCTTTGGGGTTCTTCTTCCTGGTGATTGACTAGCGAGTGACCAAATAGAGTGATCGCTAAGTCTCATTGTCTGTCGCCTTCTTCACACAATGTGAGACCCTTTTCCCAAGATAAGTCCCAAGCTTGAGCCATGGACATATTTGCAAAATATCCTTCGATTCGAGTGTTTTGAATTCGCAACGATCGTGGCTCTGTCCCGACATCATCGAAATGGCATACGTGTCTCTGTAACCGGAATGCCTCCATGTTCTTTCAAGATGTTCATCACCCTGGCATCCATTCTTCCTTCCACTTCCTTCATCCCTCGCTTCAATTTCTTTTCTCTTCTCGGCCATAGATACAAAGAGAGTCTTGGAGTGGCGAGTCACGGGAGTTTTTGCTTATAATGTCACCGTGAGGACCTGTTGGGGGTTTGTGCAATCATCAAGGTCATATCTTTTGATCCTTCCCCCTCAAGTGATTTTCCTTTCTTTAGTTTCAAAATTTCCTCGGTGATTTTCCTTCTCACCGCTTTTTCTTTCAACTCCTTTCTTTTCACCTTTTCGGTTTTGCCGCTTTAAGGTATTCCTCTTCCCCCTTTTTGGCATCATCAAAGGATAGAGGAACCCCGGAGGAACATCTTTGGCAAGCATGAAGTCGAGTCTTCGATGGTTGAATTACTTCTTCAAGTCCGCGTTGTATGCGGCGGAATTCGATCGAGTAGCGTTGGATTCTCACAAATCGCTTCATCTCAGCCATGAGAAGGCTGAATTTTCTTGTCATGTGTTCTTCCAAACGCTGTATATCATTTGCATTTGCTCACGCAGCAGCTTGATCTCGGCGGTGTGAGCTTCATGCATATGCTCAATGTGTTCCTCGCCTTCGTTTCGCATCAACATTCTCGCTCTCCACACCGACTTGTTGAACAAGGTTCTCAAGTATCTCACCCGTTCCACACGCATTGATTCTTCTTTGTTGCCACCATTCCCTTATTCGAATCGTTATGCCTCTTAAGTCACCAGTAAGGGTGGCATCTCTCGTTGTCCAATCGCATGTCCAAAGAGGCCTGATGCCTCTCCATCTTTTCAACTTCAAAGAAAGAGTGCCTTGAACACTTCTCGTACTTCACTGATTCTTCCATTGCGGTGATGGCCATACAAATAATCGAAATCAAAATCGGCCGAACAATGGTGCCTGAGTGAAAAACAGAGCTGGTGCGTGATAACGTGCTTGCTCGTTTTCGACTCTTCGTGGAGTTCGTATCTCCAAAGGTGAAAGGGAAAGATTCTACAAAAGATTCATCACCGCCGACGGGATCTGCTTCGATGATGAGCGGTGCGCGTGAAGTTCTTTTTGGGAATCGATCCACCGTAGCTTGAGGAGCCGAGCGTGGTTTTTGGTTCAGGTTTGGTTGTGAAATAGACCCGACTTTTGGCGAGGCCTCAATTTGTCTTAACGGCCGTTGGTCTCAAACGATTTTTCCTTTTCAAATTGACTTATCCTCGGCCTTATCAAGAATACATCGGACGATGATGAGATTTCTAGAGGTGGCTCATCATCAAAGTTAAAAGTTTGACGAGTAGTCTTGGGATCGACTTACTCGTTTTGGAACACCCGCACCGAGTCTTTTGGATTTGTCATGGGGATGACTCGAAACTTCTTCTTCGTCTTCTCGATCCCGAAAAGTGACATCGGGGTTGTCCTGGGAATCATGAAGTGCACCGATCTCCTTCTCGGATGAGTCGATGATTGCGGGAGGGATGTTCTCTACTTGACCTCTTTACCCCGGGACATCTCAACCTCCCGTGGCCTTCATTTCCTCCAGCGGTCTCTCTGCTGCGAGGCATAGTCCTCCCTTTCGACAGTGTCGTGTCACTGTCTTAGGGTCTTCTACGATGGCATCCATTGGAGTCTCAACCCCATGGATTGCACTTTCATCGCCAGTGTTTAACTCCCGGGGCTGTCCCTTCTCAGTGCCTCGATTTGCATCGCAGCGTCATTAGCCTTTCGAGCGGTTGGCATCTCACCGAGACAGTCTCAATCGCCTGAGCTTCGTTGATGGCAACTTGCTGTTCTTCTTGTGATTGTAATTTCTCTTCTTCGCCTCCTTGCTTCTTTTTGTGGAGTCATCTGCAGATCCTTCGACCTTGCTGCAGTGGAGGGAGTTTCCCCACCGCACACCACCGTGAGTGACTTGAAGTGGGGTCACTCGTCTCCGGACTCCCGGCTGTTGCAATTGATGGTTCAGCCGTTGGGGCGGTGGTAGCACACCTTCAATAGGGGTTGGCTCGATTGGGGTCCCCACTAGCCCGGTTTCATTGCCATTTCCTTATTGCCTTCTTCGAGTGAGTTGGGGAAGTGGTAGCGGCAACATCGGTGGCTATTTGCTGAACCACTCCCATTGGATCGATTTCAGGTGTGTTCGAGGACTCTCCTGGTCCCTCCATCGATCTTTGCTCGTGAAGGATTCTTGATTCATGCAATGCTTGCTGCATTTGTAACTCTTCTCGTAGCGGACATTCTCCAGTTCCTCGTCACTTTCGGAGAAGACATCAAGAAGAGGATGGAAGTGTTCGTGGTGCGGAGATAGGGCGGATGCTTGCCTTTTCACGTGCTTCGGCTTCTTGACTTGCTTTGCTCTTTCCCTGTCCTTGTAGATTTGCGGGATGTCTAAGCGCTTGTCCTCATCAAGTCTTTGGGAGCACGATAGTTAGTCCAAGGAAATTTAGCGATTCCTCTTCTTCTTCTATGAACTCGGGCCGTTGGAACTGTTCCCTTGACTTGCTCAACTTCCATTTTCTCCACTCACGCAGACGATTTTGGATGTCCGGGTAAGGTGGAGATAGGATCATTACATCACTATCTGCTTGGGCCGGTTCTTCTTGTGCTTCGGTTGTGTGAGCTACACCGTGGTGTGTCTTGAGTTGCCTCTGCTGTCGCCTCCTCCAAGCAGACTTGGTTGTTTCAACAACTACATCTGAGACTTTACTTCTCCCGATAGTCTCTGTATTTGTGCTAGCCGAGTAATCGACTCACTGGTTTCTCTTGTTCGATGCCTTGACGAGTCTTCTTCGTCTCTGGTTTGTACCAGGGGAATTTACTGTTGAGTCGGTGTCCTCTGAGTCTTGGGGCGGGGGGCGTCTTGGTGTTTGTTTCGGAGGAGCCGGCCGTCTGGGTTTGTCGATTCTCCTCCTTTTGACGATCGGAGAAGGCATTTGTGAGTCCTTCTCGACCGCTGCTGCGAGGGCGGGTGACACGGCTGGCAAGGCGGTGACTCGCTGCAGGGGCGGGAGCATGTTTGTTTTCTTTCTTTGCGAGGGCAGCAGATCTTCTTGGCATTGCAGGGCGCTTTTCTTCTTGGGCCGAGAGGAAGCGATTGTATCTTCGGGTCACCGATTCCCCCTCACCGTGTCGCTCTCTTGGCATAGGCTCGCTTCGAGCACCGGAGAGGTTAGCTCAACATCCTCTTGTTGACATGGAAAGCCTTCCCATGTCAAGAGGTACTCCTTTCACCTCCATGGCGGGCCAATCACTAGGCCATATCCTAGGGATCCTCCAAATGTGCCATCTTCTTTGAAGGACTTGTTCCCCACATTCTCGGCAGAGTCTCAGTAGATAAACCCAAACCAGTTTATCTTCTTTTCTTCGATGATTGCAGCCATCACAACCAGCTTTGCCTTTGATAGTTGGTCAAAGTCGCCAAATTTGATGTCGATACATTTGGCAACTATGTCCAACAATTTGTGATAATCCTCCTTCAAATCTCTTGTTTTGTTTGTGTATATAATTTTATCGGCAAGGTCGGACTTGGCTATTTCTTTCCATGCGTCGACCAAGTTTACATCAGCTTCCTTAATTTCGATTTGCTCCTTCGCAGGTAGTGAGCAATATTCACCAAATCCTTGCGGTGATAGTCACCGCTTCCCATGAACATATGACTTGATTCCTTCGTCGTGAATCTCAAAGGCATTCACGTAGAATTGTGCGACCTCTTCCACATAGGTCATAGGATATTCCAGCGTTAGAAAGCGGTTTTAGTCCTGGGGCGTTTCCAACTTTTCCGCGATTTTCTTTACCAGGGTGTCGTCGGACCCCCGCTTCACCATTCCGTCGAAATCCACCGTCGAACCGGTGTGGATTTGCTTTCCTAACTTAGTAAAGTCGTAAGTTGGTGCCATTTCTCAGAATTATATCAAGAAAAGTCTCAGAAATTGATTTGAATGTTGATAGGGTTTCGAGAGTAGTATGCATTTGCTTTTGAGAGAAAAAGATGAACAGTTTTTAGAAGTGTGAGAGAGAAAGCGGGCGAAAATGGTTTAAATATGGTTTATGAAAGGACGTGCGAGGCGGTTTTTGAATTGTGATCGAAATCAACGGCTTGGATTTCGCACGCCTATTGAGCATTTCACGCCTCGTATTTAATGCGGCAAAGATTTATATCCAATCATAAGCTTAGTGTGCGGCTTTATGTCCGTACACATCATCATTATCTTATGCGTGTTCCTTAAAACATTCCCGCTAAGTCAAAAACGACTGCGTTTTTGTCACTTTGCTCATAAGTTATTCAAACTTATCTCTCACCGATTTAACTCTACTCCTCGCGATTCTCTTGGTGACTCGGCTCGGTGACCGACTGTAGTCAGTCTTTTCCGATCTGGTGATTCTTGAGTTGATTTTTGTTTTCACTCTTTTTCACTTCTTTTTCTGTTCTAATGCTCTTCTTTGATTTGTCCGAGTGTCACTCAGCTCAATCAACCCCAACTCATGCTTGAGTTCTTCAAATCTTGACTCACATAATGGTATTGTGAAGATGTCGGCTAGTTGTTTATCGATTGAGATGTATTCCAAGATAATGTCCTTCTTTTCAACATGATCTCTTATGAAATGATATCCGACATCTATATGTTTTGTTCTTGAGTGCAACACGAGGATTTTGAGTGATTGCAATGGCACTTGTGTTATCACACATGATTGGAATTTCTTTTTCTTCAACTTCATAGTCTCTCACCGTTGTCTCATCCATAGGACTTGGCTGGCACAACAATGCCATAGCCTATGTATTCTCGCCTCACCAGAGGTGGCTATTGAGTTTTGCTTCTTGCTAAACCAGGAAATTAGTCTGTTTCCTAGCATTTGACAGGTGCACGAAGTGCTTTTCCTATCCACTATGCATCCAAATAGTCGAGTCCGAATAGCCAATTAGTCCAATCCACCTTCCTTTGGATACCATAGGCCTACTTCTTGGCTTCCTTTCAAGTATCTCGAAGATTTCTTTTAGTTTGTTGTCATATGGCTCTCTTTTGGAGCAGATTGAAATCTTGCACATACACCTACAAAGAAAGGTGATGTCCGGCCCTTCTTTGTGAGATAGAGCAGTGATCCAATAAGTGCTATGTATCTTGTTTGATCTACTGTGCTTGCCATCCGCATCCATGTCCATTTTGATGATGTGTTCATTGGTATTTTTACTAAAGACTTCTCTTCCATACCAAACTTCTTCATTAAATCTCTGGTATATTTTGTTTGACTTACGAAGGTTCCATCCTTCAAATTGTTTCACTTGAAGTCCAAGGAAAAATGTCGGCTCTCCCATCATGCTCATTTCAAATTTGCTTTGCATGAGGTTTGAGAATTTTTCACACAGCTCTTTGTTAGTGGATCCAAAAATGATGTCATCCACATATATTTGAACAAGCAAGATACTACTCTTCTTGTCTTGAATTACTGAAAAGTGTTCTATCTACTTTTCCTTTTGTGAATCCATTCTCGGTTAGGAATTGTGACGGGGTATCATACCATGCTGCTCACGGGTGCCTGCTTTTCAATCCATACAGGGCTTTCTTGAGTTTGTATACCTTGTCTCCAAGAGTCTTCCTGCTCAAATCCTGGAGGTTGTTCAACATATACTTCTTCTTCCAATAAACCGTTTAGGAATGCACTTTTTACATCCATCGATATACAATGAAATTCTTGTGAGCTGCATAGGCAAGAAACATCCTTATAGCTTCCAATCTTGCTACGAGGGCAAATGTTTCATCAAAATCTATCCCTTCTTCTTGACAATATCCTTTGGCTACCAATCTTGCTTTGTTTCTTACCACGTAACCTTCCTCGTTCATCTTATTTACGAATACCCATTTGGTTCCAATAACATTTTGATGTATGGGTCTTTGCACTAGTTCCCATACTTTATTTCTCTCAAACCGATTGACTCTTCTTGCATAGCTTGAATCCAATGTGTGTCATCCAATGCTTGTGACACATCTTTTGGCTCTATTTGCGAGATGAAGCATGTGAACATAGCTTCTTGTTGAGTTCGGATCTTGTTTTGACACCTTCTCTTATATCTCCAATGACAAGTTACGTGGATGGTCTCTCGGCCATCTTACATCAGGTTGGAGTAAGTTAGCCGGATTGATCGACTTGCGGTTGTGTTCTTTGTGGGTCGCTCTCTCGTAATCACTTAGTCAGTAAATTTTCCACCGCTTTTGAGATTCACTCTCATCTTCTTCTCAATTGATAATCCCAAATTTTCACTTGAAAGATAGGGACTCTTACGTATGGTTGGATGATTCACTTATCGATTGACTCTTCAATGTCTTCTCCATTTACTTTTGGCTCATCGAATACTACATGAATGGATTCTTCGTAACCATAGTTCTTTTATTGAGTATTCTCGTAGGCTTTACTTTCAGTTGAGTATCCTAAGAAGATACCTTCATCGGCCTTAGCATCAAAAGCCTTTATGTTGTCTTTGCCATTGTTGTGGATGAAGCATTTACATCCAAATATCCTGAAATATGCAACATTTGGTTTTCTTCCATCCGGATCTCATAGGAGTCTTTGTTAGGCGTCTATTTATCATACATCTGTTTTGGGTGTAGCAAGTTGTTAATTGCTTGACCAAAAAAATCTTTTTGGTAACCCCCCTGACTAACATGGTCCTTCTTTGCTTCTTTGAGGGTTACGGTTCTTCTTTCTCGCAACTCCATTCTCATGTGGAGTCCTTGCTGCTGATAATTCATGACCAATGCCATTCTCAACACAATCTTGAGTTATTATTCCATTGACAAACTCGGTTCCTCTATCGATCTTATTTTGATAATGGTTTGACTCTTCTCATTTTGAATTCTCTTCATCACCGTGGTAGTTTTTGTAGAGTTTCTTTCTTCTTGCACATGAATATTGTCCATGTATATCTTGAGTAATCATCTACTACCACCAAGGTGTATTTCTTTCCACTTATGCTTGCTGGTTCCACTGGGCCAAATAGATCCATATGAAGTAGATGAAATATTCTTGTTGAGGATGGGCATGTCTTTTCTTTGAATGACGACTTGATTTGTTTTCCCTTCCGACATGCATCACATATACTTTCCTTCTTGTATCTCGAGTCCGAAGTCCTTCTACAAGATGACTTCTTGCCACTTGTTAATTGTTTTGAAATTCAGGTGACTCACTTTTTGTGCCACGTGACTTGATTCAACAGTCTTGCTCTTTGCTAGTAGACAGTCTTGGGTGTTGCGGTTGACCAATCCACTACATACATATTTTTCTCGTCTACTTCCTTGCAAAGACAACTTCATTTGATTCAATATCTTTGATTTGGCATATTCCCATGTTGAATCCAACATTGTAGCCCTTTGTCACGAGCCGATGATACTCGATAAATTGAAGTTGAGTCCTTCAACATATGCAACATCTGTGATTTCTAATCCATTCCTCTTGATGGATCCAATACCTCTTATTTCACCAGGAGCTTCATTTCCCCAAATATGACTTTTGCTCCTTTGACTTCCTTGAATTTTGACAGATTTCTCTTATTTCTGTCATATGTCCGGAATGACCACTATCCATGTACCAGGTTCCTTGGCACTCACTGTTCCTTGAACCCGCAATCAAGGAAATTAAGTTTTAGGTACCCATACTTGTCCTGGTCCTGAGGGGTTAGAATTGTAAGATGATCCAACCAACCTATAGCCAAATGATTTGACTCTAAGGGGTTGCCATCTATCGTGCCATAATCATAATTAATTCGCAAATTGCTTGGGGTTCTAGGTTCATACAAATTGTCTCTTTTGTCTATGCTGCATATGTGTTTTAGCAATTGCCTTCCTAGGGTAATTGTGGTGCTTTTGAGTGTAGTGCCTGGGTGCATGTGTGTGCTGATGAAAGCTCTCAAACTTTTGGAATGGCCTTTGTTGAGTTCTAGGCCTTTGCCACTTGGGCTTATATTCCATAAGTCTATGCTGATGGTTCACATTATTCCAATCAGCTTGGCTTGGATATTTTCTACCATTCCCATCATATGTGTTTCTTTTATGGATTTTCTGGGATTTTTGGTAGCTCTGTTTCCTCTTTACAGAGTATTTTCTGTTTGGAGTTTGCTGAGGGACTTGGCTGAATTTCTTCTCACTGCCCTTCCAAAGACACTCAATCAAGTTGTTTTCCTTTTCCTTTGTAACCAGGGCCAGTTTGCTTAGTATTGTGCTTTGGAGTGAAAGTGTGTGCAATATTTAGAGTTTTGGATTTCTCAGACTCTTCATGACTTGAAGATCCTTTTTCCAAAATTACTCTTGAGGTTTGACATGGCACAAAGGAATTAAATCCTAAGCCTGTCTTGTCTCCACATTCTCTTTGACTCATAATAAGATCATCCAATGATTTAGATGCCTTAGTGAATGAGGCAATAACATTTTTGAGGTCATTCTCCCTCTTTTCTATAGCAGCGATTTCTGCTACTAATTTAGCATTTTCAGCCTTTAAACTTTCATTTTCAATAGCTATTTGACTTAGAGTACTCAGCTCCTTAGTCAGCTTTGAGTTTTGACCTTTAAGTAGGCTGTTTTCCTCATTCAATAGTGTGTGTGAGGATTTAATGTGCTCAAAATCTTTCATCATTTTGCCTAATGAATCATAAAGATCAGTAGGTGATGAAGTGTGTGTGTCACAGTCACTATCACAAGTGTCTGAGCTTGTTGAATTAGATTGTACCTCATCTCTTGGATCTTGTTTTTGGCCATTAAGCGGATCAAGGCTTTCTTCTTCGAGTCACTCGAGTAGTCGGCTTCACTGCTCTCGAATCACTTGTCTCTCTTGACTTGGCTTTTTTAAATCTCTCTGACCATCATTGCCTTTTTCTTTTCTTGTCTTCTTTCTCTCAAGACCTTTCTTTCTTCATTCATTCCCCATTTGTTGACTACAGGATATGAGCGATCAATGGCATAGTGACCTGTTTGTCTACAATTCCAACATAGATATTCACCTTTTGATCGGCTCTTTCTACTCTTGAGTTGTCGGTCCTTTGATACTCAACTTGTTGATGATCTTTCTCTTGGTTGGCCTATCATCCCTTGATTTGGAGGGAGCCGAGTGTCTTCGGAAGATTCACCCTTTCCTCTCTTGTAGTTCTTGTTAAAGAACTTGTTAAATCTTTTAACCATCGGGGCTATTTCTTCGTGTCAATTGCTTCTTTGACCTCGGCTCTCTTCCCATCTTTGACAATTAGAGCAGCTGCTTTGGTACAAATGTTGTCTTCCTGGTCTTTTCTTCTCACTCAAACTCATAGGCTTTGAGGTCCGAGAATAGTTCATGGTTGGATGTCTTTGATAGGTCCATGGAATGTCTCAAAGGCCATGACCTTCATTTCCCATTCACCGAAGACTTTTTAGGATCTTCATACACATTTCATCGTGTATATTCCTTTCCAAGTGTAGACAGACTCATTTGTGATTTCGTAAACCGAGCATCCAGTTGATCCAGATTCTCTCCTGAGATCATTTTGAAATTTTCAAACTTCGTAGACAATACTCATCGATAATTTGTTTTCTTTGATTTGCTCCGAGCCTTCACAAATCAATGTCACTTGTCCCCATTTCTTTAGCCGTTTTGCATGATTTGACTTTGTTGAACATGGCTTTGTCCAAGGTTTTGTAGAGGATGTCCTTGGCTACATTATCCAGGTTGTATCTTTTTCTCATCATTTGTCCACTCGGTTCTTGGTTTTTCAACCATGGTGACGCCGGGAGCAAAGATCTTCTTCTCCTTCACCGTTTGCAACTCTTCGTCCGTTTGTGTTCACCTTTAATATTTGTAGAGGCCCATCTTCTATCACTATCCACATCTCATCATGTAATGCTTTGATAGATGAGCCTCGCATACGAATTTTCCAATCATCAAATTCTTCAATGGTGAACATAGGGATGCGTGTTAGATTTGCTTCCATGATAATGACTTTTAATAAAAAGAGTTTTGAAAGTTTAAGTACTAAAGCGACTTTGAAAAATTTGGAGATCTAGTTCAAGAACTAACCGATGCGGAGGGTTCAATGAACCAACCGCTCCGATACCACTTGTAGGTCCCAAGGGGTGTAAGTGTAAGGTTTAGAAGGGGGTTGAATAAACCTTACCAAATTTTCGATTTAGTCCTTTTAAATCTACAGAGTTAATTCTACACAAATGTGTCCTTGATGGACAATCGAATTAGTCACTTAGTAGAGTTAATCTTTCAAATGACTCAAATTTGAGTCATTGATGGAGTAACTTTCACCTGTTGCTACAATTTAACTCAATTTGTGGTTTTATTTTCATTGGAAGACTTAACACCCTTAAGTTTGATTAAACAAAATATTAGAGCTTGATTTAGTACTTGTAAATTATCAAATGGATAGCAAATTTATCGTGAGATATAAGCAATTAAAAGTGCGAGAATTTAAATCTTTGAAATGTAAATGACACAAAGAAAGTTTTTATAGAGGTTCGAAGATGGGGTAATTCTTCTACTCCTCTCTTCTCTCCAACTCTGGAGGAATCCACTAAGTAATGATCGGTTTACAAAGTGGTAAATGCAGTCCGGATACAAGTCTTGATCACAACAAATGACTTGATCCTTGGGACTCGATCTGAGACGCCTTGATCACTCACCGGCTTCTCGTTCGACTCGAAACTTCTTCTTCACAGGGCAGCTGCCTTGCTACTACAGACTCACTTGCTCAAGCTCTTTGGATTTGATCACGAAGCCCTCCAAATGCTTAAGACTTAGTTCAACTTTGAACTTTTCTACAATCCTTCCCCGGAAAGTAGACCCTTGTTTTCAAAGGTTTCCTCTTCAACTGGTTGAAGCTCTCTTTCCTTCACGGGGTAAGTGTTGGATTGATGTACTTGGAATGTAGGCTTGAGGATTGAGATTGTTTCAGATTTTCTAATGTGCTTGTATATCTCACGTATGTGTCATTCATGCGTTGTCTTTCTCAACCAAACTCCTCGGCCTTTTATAGTGAACTTTCAAAAATTTGCCCGTTGAAGAGATAGGCTTGTTTTTGAAAGTCACTTTGCGTCGTTGGCTTGCGTTCTTGGAATTGCCGTTTCCTCGTATGAATTATTCTTTTCACCTTTTCGAGTTCGACACGGTGTAGTGCTTCCCATTGGTTCATTCCTTTTGCACGCTTCTCGGGACTGAGCACTCCAAGAAAGGTTGTATGGAGATATTACTTGTTTAAGTAAATCTCTTGATTTACTCGTGCAACGGTTCTTTTACATTATCTCGACTTGCATTTCCTTGCTTTCCCCAGGTGACTTAGAGTCGACTTCCAATCATTGGATGACTCTTTCTCATCACTTCAACTTGAGACTTGGCTTTTCTTGAGTTGACTTGACTGATGCTCCACTCACCGCATCTCACCTGCTTCTTCGATAGTGTTCCGTCTACTCTTCTTTGCCATACTCACTGTCTCACAGAGAGTCTTCCTTCCAGTCTTGATTGTCTTCTTGCAAGTTAGGGCGTAGTCTTGACTTAGCTTGGCCAGCACTCTATTCATTACAATGCATTTTACAACAAGAATTGGGGTGCCAACTTTCTATTCTAAGTTTTACATGGCATTCATCAAAATCTAAACAATAAAATTCCTAACATGTATTCTAATCAATTCGGGTTTGTAATTGAGGGGCGTATGACCACTTTGACTTTAAGTTACTACCTTGTTGAATTTCGGGTTGTAATTTGGATGATGGAATGTAGACTTTAAGTGGTAACTTGTATCAGTTATTTTTTTTCCGCTGCTATTTAGACTCTGTCTTATTGGGTTCTCATTGATATTGTCTGGACTGTTGGTTCATTTGTATTTAAGTTGTGGTTCGTTCGTCGCGTCCCGTTTGGGGCGTGACAAATATTGTGTCTGATGAAGCCAATACAAATTTTCCAGCGTAAGATTTACAAAAAATGAAGATATAAAAAAACAAATACTAGAAAAATTATCTAAAAAAAAGAAAATATCTGAAAAAACAAAAAAAAATGATCTAAAAAAACCAAAATGACCCGAAGCATCATCATTTTCTCAGAAATGGAGGGTATAATACGATTTTAAATCCAAAAACAAATCGAAAATAAACACATAACCTAAAATACAACTTCCTTAAATCGATGGAGGAAAAAAAGGATAAAACACAAAAGAAACTTCGTTTTAATTCTACGAAAATGTAAAAAGAGATTTCAAAACCCAAAAACGAAAAAAAATGGATCGGTGTAAAATAAACTGAGATTAAGAATATTACAGAGTTTGTATTGTCGAATACAAACATTTCATACAAGATAATTTCGTGTAAATAACAAACTAGAGATCAGAAAAGTTAAAGATGAACTTAGGGCTTTTACTGAGAGAGAGAGAGAGGAGAGAAATGGAGAAATGAATTGTGTAGTTGAATCGGCCAAGTGTGAGGGGGGTCATTAGCGTTTCTGTCCTTTTCCCATTTCATTTTATTTCTTCAATTTTAGGTTTAATCTTGACCGCATATGTGGTTTAATCTGGACCATCGATCTGATTAGAATTGTCTAGAAGGTGGGTTAGGTCTTTTACACGTGTACATCTTATCGTGCTAAATTAGTTTCAGCGTTTGGTGTGTTTTAATGGACTTTTCGGGTTTTTTAAAAAAAAAATGGGCTATTCGATTTTACTTTTAAATAATGGGCCTTTGCATATTTCCGTTTTTTGGGCTATTCGATTTTTGGGCTATTCTTTTATTGGATTGTATATTAAATAATAAGCCTTTGCAATGGTTTTAATTTCTTTATATTTTATTTATTATATTTTAGGCTATGATTTATTTTAGAGAATTGTTTTTATATGTTCCCCTCAAAATTATTTAATTAATTATTTCAATTTTATATGTACCCCTGAAAAATATAATAAATAATTTACGCACTTTTTTTGTATTAAATAGAAAGTTACTAATTTTTTATATATTTATATTATAAAAAAATAATAAAACATATGTAACTTATAATTTGTATTATTATTTATACATCTTTTTTGTTTCAATTTTGTATATTTTAGTATTAGTTTATTTTTTAAAATAGCATAATACAAGAATGTACGTCTTTTTTTAATTAATAGAATTTTTTAAATTAATATATATATATATATATTATAATCTTATCGAAAATCAAATATATATGTATATAAATTATAAGTTATATTATTATTTATCCAACATTTTTTTACAAATTTTTATATTTTATTTTACGTTTGGTTTTATAATAAAAAAACAACCAACGTAATTATTTAGTTATTAAAAATTTCCCATTATTTTAACTTTTATATTTGGTTTCTTTCGAAAATAGAAAAAAATATAGTTGAAACAAACATTCCTTGTTAAAATTAAAATTTTCATTATTTATATATCATTTTTCTCGCAAATTTGTTTATAATTATTGTTTTGTTATTTTAAATAGAAAATGGGAGCATGGCAAGGATAACATCTACAGGTGGATCTAAAAGAGTTGTGGGGCAAAACAATGCTTCAAGCAATTGTGCTTCTCCATTTTCCATCTCTCCTCTCAGTAAAATCACAAACGGTATATTTTATTTTATTGTTACTAGATTTATATAGTTGTATGTTTAAATAGTTTTATGTATTTATATTAAAATTATATTTTAAAAACAATAAACAAATTTTAAAAAATAATATTTTTATTCCGACTTTGAAATATTGATATGTGTATGGCAACAATTTAAATATAGTTGTTTATTTTTTTAATCAATCACAAATTGACATTATAAATTTTTGTACTACAATTATATACAAAAGATTTTGATAAAGAAAGTGAATATTAGCTTAAATAAATATTTATAATTTTGAATGTTGTGAAATACAAGTACATATACTTATAGTAGATATTATAAATATTATATATATAGAGATAGATTTATCTGTGGAATTAATTTATTTTTTTTGCTTTTTTATAACAGAAAATGGGAGCATTGCGGGAAGAAAGTCTATATGTGGTCCTAAAAGAGTTCTTTCAAATAATGGTTCAAGTATGATTGTTTATCGTTTTTCAACTCCAGTCCTGGTAACAACACAAATGGTATATTCAATTTATTGTTTTATATGTTGCAGTTTATAATTTACACATTTAGATGTAAATTTTAACTTTTAATTTACGTTTTTTGTTTTGGATAATTAGTTTCCAGGAGAAGACCACTGCTTCAAAACATTACTCAGAATATGAAAAATTCTCATATCTCTGAAATTATTGACCTTACTACGGAAGACTCTGCTGAAACTTTGGAGAATTGTAATTCAAATACAATGGTGAGCAATACAATAAAGTCAAATACAACTAAATCTCAGTTACATGACACAATCGCATCAACTAACAATGGTGAGAATTGTTGTTTAATTATATTTTCATTTTTTAACTTAAGCAAAACTTTAGAATCGTTTAATAAAAAATACCTTTTTATACACTGTGAAGCCCTCGATTTTTATTCAATAATGTATTTGTTTCACGTATCGTCCTTGTATTCTTTTGACTATTTTACCGCGTCACTTTGACGGGTGAATATTAATGATAAATATATTTCGCATTTAAAATCTTTTCTTTGTATTTGTTACTTGTGATCATAAGCATTTATTACTTCTACTTCGCATTAATGATCACTCGATCGATCATCATTATTAATATTTTTGTACTCATTAGTCACCTTAGAATTTTGGAGACTATTTATTTTAGAGATTTATACCTTATAGAATTAAGAATTCGATTTAGATTAAGTGATCATGAGACTTATAAGTGATCAAGCAAATCACTAGTTATTTTGGAGATTGATATTATTCACCTATTATCATCAATTTTGGGACATAAAAACAAAACATGGAAATGCCACAAATATCCCTTAAGGGACGGCCATGATGGGTATTTTTAGTGTAGAAATATCTCCCAACTCTTATACACATACACCTTATGTATTCATCTTGTGTATTAATACACAATTAATTCAAATCTTATACACAATACCTTATACACCAATTCTTTATTATAAACTTACATGTTGGAGGCTTCCCAACATTCCATACCAACATCCTCCTCAATCCCTTCATTTCATCCTCCCATGTTGGAGGCTTCCTACACCTTTCACATTCCATGCCAACAAAATCATTTTTATCTCCATCAATCCCTTCAATTTCAACTTCTTCAAACAACATATCTTCATATCTTCAAATCTTTCAAACACCATATCTTCAAATCTTCAAACACCATTCCTTCACATCTTCAAATCTTCAAACACCATATCATCAAATCTTCAAACACCATTCTTCAAACACCATTCCTTCACATCTTCAAACATTCAAACAACATATCTTCAAATATCTTCAAATCTTCAAACACAATTCCTTCACATCTTCAAACATCCTTCACAACTTCAAGAACATCTTCTTCATATCATCAAACACTTCTTCTTTCTTCAAACAACTAAACAAAAACAAACATTCTTCCTACTTAAATCATAAAATTCGAACCATCACTACCAAGGTAAGGAAAATGTCTTTTTCAATCCATTTTTGATATCACCTAACTCATCTCTTTCATCTCCTAACTTAAGTTTGATTTTTGATTTTGAGGTATACCTAGATGACCTTTGAAGATGTTAAGAGACTTGTCATCTTGAAGAAAAATTATAAGGAAGTGGGACTATAAGGTAAGAAATAGGATTTTTGGTACATTTTCCTCTTCTCTTTTTATTTTCCAAACTTTGACACTCCATTTTCATTTTTGGAGTTTTAGGGGCTGACTTTGGAGGTTAACATTAAGGGTGACCAAAATCTTACACTTTGAAGCCATTACTAGTCACACTTTATTCACAACACAAGGTAAGTGTAGTAATTCAATTTTCTCACTATCTTCTTCTTCCCCTTAAATTTTAACCACATTATTCTAACTCCTATATTTTTTTGATATTCCTTAACTTAGGGGCTGACCTAAGTCACTCCTTCATCGAGAGAGATTATTTCATTTTTCCCAACAAACCGAACTTAAAGGTGGGTGGAAAAATCCTTTCAACTTCTAGGTGTTTTAAATTGAAAATATGCATGTAGTATTTTGTTATTGAGCACTTGAGATATATATTATGTATTGCATGCTATTTTCTTGTATCAAGTTGGAAAAATTCTCAAGTGTTGCTCAAAAATGCGATTTATCGAAAAATAGGACATACACGTACACTTTATTGTTGTACTTGATGAATGCTTTGCACGAAATGGATATGTATCTTTATGACTCTTGAAATCTATATTTTGAATGATTTATAACCTGGACAAGTCGAGCATAATTGATTAATTTTCGATTTTTGGACTTAAAATGCAAAAATGGAAAGTTGGTGGACTTAATTGCAAGAAAATAAAATTTAAGGGACCCCTCTATAATTTTCGAGTTTTGGGACTGAACTCAGGTTCAAAAATCATGTTAGGACATTTTAATAAAGTTTTAAGAGTTTTTAGATAAATAAAATCAACCCTTAAAAGCCCAAGGACTAGATTGTAAAATTTGAGAAGTTTAAGGGCTAAATTGCAAATTTCGAAACTGTACCAGACCCAAATTTAAAATTTGAAATTTTAACTCTTAAAAGACTGGAAATAACATATTTTAAGTGTATTCCAAAAATCCAAGTGTTTAGAGCTTGGAAAGTAAGCATTTATGAAATTTGAGGGACCAAAGTGTAAAAGATTAAACTTGAGGACCCAAATGAAATTTCCAGGACTTATGCAGCCCGTGCACCTGGAAATACTAATATAACTATAACATAATTATATTTTGGACCCAAGGTTCAAATTCCATAACAATTGGACCCCTAAAAGCCTTGAAGGCAATTATTTCAAAATGGGACAAAAATGAGATTTTCAAAAGTTAAGGAACCTATATTTATGAAGTTTTAAAACTGTTTTTGTCCCAATATTCCACTAACCTTAGTGACATTTTCCAACTGGAATCACATTAAAAGCCCTTCCGGTTTGTGAGTTTCGATTATTTTAAACTTAGGGCACGAAACGACAATTTTAACAAATTTGGGGCCAATATGAGAATCTTATAAAAAAACTCGACCTCAAAACTTCAAAACCTGAATCTCTGAACAATTTGGAGAGTTTAGGAACTGACCTCATAATTTTTCAAGGTCGGGATATTTATTTATTAAATTTTTAACCCCAAAAGAATTGGTTTTTACAAAATGGGGCTAATTGTAAATTTTCTTTTTATCAAGGACCTAACTCAAATTATTTTCCTTTACTAAAACAGCCATGGACCCTCTGACTTCAATTCTTAATTAAAATGTTTTATTTTTCTCAAAAACCCCTTGACCTTTCGGACCGACTAATGCCCGATCGCGGGCGACTTCCTAAATCTTTGCGATTTGAATATATAACGGACTTATGTTCCACCTAATCTTTCAAAATATCGAAGATTTCTTATCCTCCCGATAATTATCTTCATCCCAATAACTCCACCAATGCCATAACTACCTTGCGCAAATTTTGAAAAACTTTCCTAAAACGCTTCCTGAATCAATAATACTCATTTTGCTGGTTGACTACCGAACGTGTATTTACTTTCTTGTCTGAGTCAACTTGGTGTGTCGAGCTCACACCCAGATCGGAATGGATACGTCGGGGGATGAACCGGCAGCTCGGCCGCTATTCCACTCTCGGCCCCATCGTCCTAATCCCGCAATCGAGGGGACGGAGTTTGTCCAAGGGAAGCGGGTCATAGTACTTGAGATATAATCATGATTATGACAAATCCGAGCCTTGCTAGCTCCACTGTGGATTTTGTCTTTGCCTATGGAGCGATAAGGTGACGTGTCTTGGACCATCTTGCTCGGGAGTTACAAGGAAGAACGAAGGAATCGCTTTGTCCGATCCACACGATTAAGTTAATCGGACCCGTTTGGTTGGCGCTACAAAATCCGTATGCAACCGCTACTTGTATTGCATAGGTTGGCGCTACAAATCCGTGCACGCAACCGCTACTTGTCTTGCATAGGATTGGCGTTACAAATCCGTCACGCAATCCTCCCCCCGCTTGAACCATAGTGCTGCGTGACCACAAACTATTTTCTTAAATCGTATAAGTATATTACTTAATGTATTTATCACGACGCTTGTGGATCGTGTGAAATCATGCATCATCTCTCACGCATTTTCATACAACTAAATTTCTCGCATTAACTATTTATATCGCCACACTTACACACGATCACCCCATCCACCGAGATTTCTGTCTCATTCCCTCCTCTGTTTTCTAACCTTTAGATGAAGAGTACGCTGATGACATCGAACTGCGAGATTGAATCCCTATCATGATGTGGAGCGACATTTCTTTTACCTTTATTTGTTGTTGGACTCCTTCATTTTATTTATGTTTGGGTACTGTAAGTTAATACGATAATCCTTTGGGTTGTATTCGGATACCGCCAGACTTTAAGATGTAATTTGTACTCGTGTTTATTTTAATTCCGCTGCATTAGACTCTATTTCACTTGGAGTTTTGTATCTTTGGTTTAGATTGTTGATTTATTTCTATTTAAGTGATTGATCGTTGTCGCGTCACGTTCGGCGTGGCGATTATGGTATCGAGCTCGGCTAGTAAGATGGAAACTTACACCGAAACCCCGAGATAGGACCCTCGGATTGTGTTGGGTAGTACCGCGACTTGACTAATTAAGTGTGAAATCGATTTCAATAATGGTATAGAACCGTATTATTGATGTTCATGATAAGTCAGAATTTATACTTGGAGAATCCATAGTCATACTTGATTTGACTTAGTTGACTCTTGACTGACTTTCCTTAGTCATTCTTTTCTTGTTCTTCCTTATCTTTCCTTACATTTGTCTAATCCGCCTTAGTTTTGTTTGACCAGGATAGGTTCCTCTGCCTGGGATTGGGTACCACTACTAGATGACCTAAGTTGAATCTTGGATGAATATTTGAACTCTTTTGGGCTGTTATAGTGTTAAGATATCCGGATATTCCTCTATTTGGATGTTAGGTTATTTAGAAAATCCGTGATTTAGAGATTATAATGCCTGGTATGGTGAGACTCGAAGAAAATGAGGATATCTCCTGAGAAATATATGATTTGGATGTGATATATTATGGGATCTAGACACCTAATGATATTACATTGGGAAAATGATAGTTGGGGAATCACTAAGTATATTGATCAATGATAATACCCTTGTGTTATTCATTCTCAAGTACCTGCACAAGCTTAAGTAAGGGAATTTGACTTGTGGTTTAGGTATCACGGATAAGATACATTAAGGATGTGACTATTATATGATCTCGACTAGATGTTACCACTAAATATCCCCTCCCGGGATAGACGAACTGTTTGATCAACTTCAAGGAGCGATGGTGTACTCGAAGTTTGGTTTACAACAAGGATATTATCAACTAAAACTAAAGATCCGTGAAGAAGACGTTTCCAAAATGGCATTTCAAACAAGATATGGACACTACGAGTTTGTAGTGATGCCTTTCGGTCGGCGACGCACCAGCAGCGTTTATGGATCTGATGCATCGAGTCTTTCAACCTTATTGGGATCAATTCGTAGTGATATTCATTGATGACATACACGTATACTCTAAGTCTAGAGAAGAGCACGAACGTCATCTGAAAATTGTTTTGGAGACACTACGAGCATAAGTTGTATGCCAAATTCAAAGAAGTGCGAATTTTGGCTTAGTGAAGTCGCATTCTTGGGACACATAGAATCCGACACTGGGATTGCGTAGATCCTTGAAGGTACGGAGACATTGGTTGAATGGAAACAACCGCAGTCGATGCGAGATCGAAGTTTCTTTGACCGGCCGGATATTATTGAAGATTTATCGAGAATTTCTCCAAGGTAGCGGGACCATTCACTCGACTAAATCGGGAAGCAAGTCAAGTTTGAGTGGAATGAAAAGTGTGAGACTAGTTTCCAAGAGTCAAGAAACGACTTACTACGGCTCACTCCTAGCCCTTCCAAAGGGAAAAAAACTTCGTCCTACAAAGTGATGCATCAAAGGAAGGACTAGGAGCGGTGCTCATGCGGGGAAGGAAAAGTCATTGCTTATGCATCACGAAAACTCAAGCCGTATGAAGCCAATTACCCAACGCATGACTTGGAATTTGCGGCGATAGTGTTCACGTTCAAGAAATGGAGACACTATCTATACGGAGCAACATTCACGGTTTACATAGATCATAAGAGCCTAAAGTATCTATTTTCTCGGAAGGAATTCAATTTGAGGCAACGGAGATGGATGGAGTTAATAGAATACTATCACCTTGATATTCGGTACCATCCCGGAAGGCTAACATAGTAGCCGATGCCTTGAGTAGAAAGGTGGGTTTAGCCGGTAATGATTCGAGAGTGGAAATCATTAGAAGAGTTGAGCACTTGGAATCCGACAAGAACCAATACTCAAATTTCGTGTGCTAACATTTCGGTTAAACCCGACCTACTGAATGAGATCAAAACAGCACAAGAGACAGGTGTACAACTTCAAAGACTGAAAGAGAAGATACTCAACGGAGAGGGATTAGAATTCTCGGTACATGAAGATGGGATCATCAGATTTTGGAATCGAGTTTGTGTACCGAGCGACGAAGAGATTAGGAGCAAGATTCTAGCAGAGGCACACCGTTCGAAATACACTATACATCCTGGAGGAAACAAGATGTATAAGGACCTGAAACAGAATTATTGGTGGGTAAACATGAAGAACCAGGTAGTAGATTTCGTTGCGAGATGTTTGACTTGTCAACGAATAAAAGCAGAACACCAACGACCATCTGGTTTATTGGAACCGTTGAGAATTTCGGAGTGGAAGTGGGAACACATAACGATGGACTTCGTGACGGATCTACCAAGGACTAGACGAGGTGATGATGCTATATGGGTAGTCGTGAGACCGACTCACGAAATCGCACACTTCTTACCTATGAAGAAAACGACGACTTGCGAAAACTTGCGCAGATTTATGTCCGAGAGATCATTCGACCGCATGGAGTGCCGGTCGACATAGTGTCGACAGAGACCCGAGATTTGTCTCAGTTAAATGCTTACACGAGGAATTGGGAACCTCGCTAAGTTTCAAAGACAACAAAGACATCCCCAAACCGATGGCGATGAGCGAATGATTCAAACCCTGGAAGACATGTCTTTGCGAGCATGCACGTTGGATTTCAAGGAAGTTGGGATTCACACTTACCATTAGTCGAGTTACGCCTATCATAACATCTATCGAGCCACAATTGGGATGGCACCCTACGGGCCTTGTATGGGCGAAAGTGTAGATCCCCACTACACCGAGAGATTGATGACCAATGGACTCCAAAAGAGAAACGAAATTCACCACCAATTCCAAAGGTCGACTTGGTTCGGGAGGCCATGGAGAAGGTCAAGTTGATCAAGGAACGGATCCATACATTTCGAGCCGCCAAAAGAGTTACGCGGACAAGAGGAGAAAGGACTTGGAATTTGAAGCCGGAGATGAAGTATTTCTCAGACTCTTGCCACGAAAGGGATTGATCAATCCAAAGAAAGGAGGCAAATTGAGTACGAGATATATTGGGCCTTACAAAATTTTGCAGAGGATCGGAAAATTGGCCTACCAACTAGAGTTACCGCACAAGATGCGTAAATGCACGATGTGTTCCATGTATCGAGATTGAAAAAGTATCAACCAGATCCTGAGCACATCATCACTCGTGATGCTCCTCCTCTAATGGAGAATTTATCATACACCGAGGAACCAATCAGAATAATTGACCAGCAGGTATGTCAATTGCGTAACAGAGAGATTCCAATGGTTAAAGTTGTATGGCGGAACCACGACCGAGACGAAGATGCAACATGGGAAATGGAAGAAGACATGAGGAATCAATATCCAGAGTTGTTCGAGAGAATTTGGGGACCAAATTCTTTTAAGGAGGAGAATGTGAAGCCCTCGATTTTTATTCAATAATGTATTTGTTTCACGTATCGTCCTTGTATTCTTTTGACTATTTTACCGCGTCACTTTGACGGGTGAATATTAATGATAAATATATTTCGCATTTAAATTCTTTTCTTTTTATTTGTTACTTGTGATCATAAGCATTTATTACTTCTACTTCGCATTAATGATCAGTCGATCGATCATCATTATTAATATTTTTGGACTCATTAGTCACCTTAGAATTTTGGAGACTATTTATTTTAGAGATTTATACCTTATAGAATTAAGAATTCGATTTAGATTAAGTGATCATGAGACTTATAAGTGATCAAGCAAATCACTAGTTATTTTGGAGATTGATATTATTCACCTATTATCATCAATTTTGGGACATAAAAACAAAATATGGAAATGTCACAAATACCCCTTAAGGGACGGCCATGATGGGTATTTTTAGTGTAGAAATATCTCCCAACTCTTATACACATACACCTTATGTATTCATCTTGTGTATTAATACACCATTAATTCAAATCTTATACACAATACCTTATACACCAATTCTTTATTATAAACTTACCCAACATGTTGGAGGCTTCCCAACATTCCATGCCAACATCCTCCTCAATCCCTTCAATTTCATCCTCCCATGCAAGACCACACCTTGACCAAGATCATTGTCCCTCATGCAAACTACACCTTTCAAGCCTTGGAACAAAACAAAATTTGTCTCCTCCCCTCTCTCATTGTGAACGGCCAAGGGCCATTTTGATGATAAAAATTGTTCAAAAATCATTTTTATCCAACTCATTCATCATTCAAGTATTTTCTCCAACTTCTCTCTAACTTCTCTCTAAAAAATCATTCATAACTTCAAATCTTCAAACACCAACTCTTCACATCTTCAAATCTTCAAACATAAGTTCTTCATATGTTCAAACATACCTTCTTCTTCATATCTCCAAACATTTAACCAAAATTTCAAGAACCCCTCTTCTACTTACAATAAATTCAAACACCATTCCTTCACATCTTCAAATCTTCAAACACCATATCTTCAAATCTTCAAACATCATTCCTTCACATCTTCAAATCTTCAAACACCATATCTTCAAATCTTCAAACACCATTCCTTCACATCGTCAAACCTTCAAACAACATATCTTCATATCTTCAAATCTTCAAACACGATATCTTCAATCTTCAAACACCATTCCTTCACATATTCAAATCTTCAAACACCATATCTTCAAATCTTCAAACACCATTCCTTCACATCTTCAAATCTTCAAACACCATATCTTCAAATCTTCAAACAGCATTCCTTCACATCTTCAAACATTCAAACAACATATCTTCATATCTTCAAATCTTCAAACACAATTCCTTCACATCTTCAAACGTCCTTCACAACTTCAAGAACATCTTCTTCATATCATCAAACACTTCTTCTTTCTTCAAACAACTAAACAAAAACAAACATTCTTCCTACTTAAATCATAAAATTCGAATCATCACTACCAAGGTAAGGAAAATGTCTTTTTCAATCCATTTTTGATATCACCTAACTCATCTCTTTCATCTCCTAACTTAAGTTTGATTTTTGATTTTGAGGTATACCTAGATGACCTTTGAAGATGTTAAGAGACTTGTCATCTTGAAGAAAAATTATAAGGAAGTGGGGTATAAGGTAAGAAATAGGATTTTTGGTACATTTTCCTCTTCTCTTTTTATTTTCCAAACTTTGACACTCCATTTTCAGTTTTGGAGTTTTAGGGGCTGACTTTGGAGGTTAACATTAAGGGTGACCAAAATCTTACACTTGGAAGCCATTACTAGTCACACTTTATTCACAACACAAGGTAAGTGTAGTAATTCCAATTTTCTCACTATCTTCTTCTTCCCCTTAAATTTTAACCACATTATTCTAACTCCTATATTTTTTTTGATATTCCTTAACTTAGGGGCTGACCTAAGTCACTCCTTCATCGAGAGAGATTATTTCATTTTTCCCAACAAACCGAACTTTAAGGTGGGTGGAAAAATCCTTTCAACTTCTAGGTGTTTTAAATAGAAAATATGCATGTAGTATTTTGTTATTGAGCACTTGAGATATATATTATGTATTGCATGCTATTTTCTTGTATCAAGTTGGAAAAATTCTCAAGTGTTGCTCAAAAATGCGATTTATCGAAAAATAGGACATACACGTACACTTTATTGTTGTACTTGATGAATGCTTGCACGAAATGGATATGTATGTTTATGACTCTTGAAATCTATATTTTGAATGATTTATAACCTGGACAAGTCAAGCATAATTGATTAAATTTCGATTTTTGGACTTAAAATGCAAAAATGGAAAGTTGGTGGACTTAATTGCAAGAAAATAAAACTTAAGGGACCCCTCTGTAATTTTCGAGTTTTGGGACTGAACTCAGGTTCAAAAATCATGTTAGGAAATTTTAATAAAGTTTTAAGAGTTTTTAGATAAATAAAATCAACCCTTAAAAGCCCAAGGACTAGATTGTAAAATTTGAGAAGTTTAAGGGCTAAATTGCAAATTTCGAAACTGTACCAGACCCAAATTTAAAATTTGAAATTTTAACTCTAAAAGACTGGAAATAACATATTTTAAGTGTATTCAAAAATCCAAGTGTTTAGAGCTTGGAAAGTAAGCATTTATGAAATTTGAGGGACCAAAGTGTAAAAGATTAAACTTGAGGACCCAAATGAAATTTCCAGGACTTATGCAGCCCGTGCACCTGGAAATACTAATATAACTATAACATAATTATATTTTGGACCCAAGGTTCAAATTCCATAACAATTGGACCCCTAAAAGCCTTGAAGGCAATTATTTCAAAATGGGACAAAAATGAGATTTTCAAAAGTTAAGGGACCTATACTTATGAAGTTTTAAAACTGTTTTTGTCCCAATATCCCACTAACCTTAGTGACATTTTCCAACTGGAATCACATTAAAAGCCCTTCTGGTTTGTGAGTTTCGATTATTTTAAACTTAGGGCCTGAAACGACAATTTTAACAAATTTGGGACCAATATGAGAATCTTATAAAAAAACTCGACCTCAAAACTTCAAAAACCTGAATCTCTGAACAATTTGGAGAGTTTAGGAACTGACCTCAAGTAATTTTTCAAGGTCGGGATATTTATTTATTAAATTTTTAACCCCAAAAGAATTGGTTTTTACAAAACGGGGCTAATTGCAAATTTTCTTTTTACCAAGGACCTAACTCAAATTATTTTCCTTTACTAAAACAGCCATGGACCCTCTGACTTCAATTCTTAATTAAAATGTTTTATTTTTCTCAAAAACCCCTTGATCTTTCGGACCGCCTTGACCGACTAATGCCCGATCGCGGGCGACTTCCTCGTCTTGCGATTTGAATCTATAACGGGACTTATGTTCCACCTAATATTTCAAAATATCGAAGATTTCTTATCCTCCCGATAATTATCTTCATCCCAATAACTCCACCAATGCCATAACTACCTTGCGCAAATTTTCGAAAAACTTTCCTAAAACGCTTCCATGAATCAATAATACTCGACTGCCTGGTTGACTACCCGAACGTGTATTTACTTTCTGTCCTGAGTCAACTTGGTGTGTCGAGCTCACGATCGGAATGGATCGTCGGGGATGGAACCAGGCAGCTCGGCCGCTATTCCACTCTCTCGCCCCATCGTCCTAATCCCGCAACCGAGGGACGGAGTTTGTCCAAGGGAAGCGGGTCGTAGTACTTGAGATATAATCATGATTATGACAAATCCGAGCCTTGCTAGTCCACTGTGGGATTTTGTCTTTGCCTATGGAGCGATAAGGTGACGAGTCTTGGACCATCTTGCTCGGGAGTTACAAGGAAGAACGAAGGAATATCTGTCCGATCCACACGATTACGGAGTTAATCGGACCCGTTTGGTTGGCGTTACAAATCCGTGCAACCGCTACTTGTATTGCATAGGTTGGCGCTACAAATCCGTGCGCAAATCGCTACTTGTCTTGCATAGGATTGGCGTTACAAATTAAATACACGCAATCCTCCTGTCTGCTGAACCATAGTGCTGCATGACCACAAACTATTTTCTTAAATTGTATAAGTATATTACTTAATATATTCATCACGACGCTTGTGGACTGTGTGTGAAATCATGCATCATCTCTCACGCGTTTTCATACAAATAAAATTTCTCGCATTAACTATTTATATCGCTACACTTACACACGATCACCCCATCCACCGAGATTTACTGTCTCATTCCCTCCTGTTTTCTAACCTTTAGATGAAGAAGAGTACGCTGATGACATCGTACTGCAGATTGAATCCCTATCAATGATGTGGAGCGACATTTCCTTTTACCTTTATTTGTTGTTGGACTCCTTCATTTTATTTCTGTTTGGGCTGTAAGTTAATACGATAATCCTTTGGGTTGTATTCGGATACCGCCGGACTTTAAGATGTAATTTGTACTCGTGTTTATTTTAATTTCGCTTGCATTAGACTCTATTTCACTTGGAGTTTTGTATCTTTGGTTTAGACTGTTGATTTATTTCTTTAAGTGATTGATCATTGTCGCGTCACGTTCGGGCGTGATTGTTATGGTATCGAGCTCGGCTAGTAAGATGGAAACTTACACCGAGCTGACCCAGGATAGGACCCTCGGATTGTGTTGGGTAGTACCGCGACTTGACTAATTAAGTGTGAAATCGATTTCAATAATGGTATAGAACCGTATTATTGATGTTCATGATAAGTCGAATTTATACTTGGATAATCCGTAGTCATACTTGATTTGACTTAGTTGACTCTTGACTGACTTTCCTTAGTCATTCTTTTCTTGTTCTTCCTTATCTTTCCTTACATTTGTCTAATCCGCCTTAGTTTTGTTTGACCAGGATAGGTTCCTCTGCCTTGGATTGGGTACCACTACTAGATGACCTAAGTTGAATCTTGGATGAATATTTGAACTCTTTTGGGTTGTTATAGTGTTAAGATATCCTGATATTCCTCTATTTGGACGTTAGGTGATTTAGAAAAAACGTGATTTAGAGATTATAATGCCTGGTATGGTGAGACTCGAAGAAAATGAGGATATCTCCTGAGAAGTATATGATTTGGATGTGATATATTATGGGATCTAGACACCTAATGATATTACATTGGGAAAATGATAGTTGGGGAATCACTAAGTATATTGATCAATGATAATACCCTTGTGTTATTCATTCGCAAGTACCTGCACAAGCTTAAGTAAGGGAATTTGACTTGTGGTTTAGGTATCACGGATAAGATACATTAAGGATGTGACTATTATATGATCTCGACTAGATGTTACCACTAAATATCCCCTCCCGAGGATAGACGAACTGTTTGATCAACTTCAAGGAGCGACGGTGTACTCGAAGTTTGATTTACAACAAGGATATTATCAACTGAAGATCCGCGAAGAAGACGTTTCCAAAACGGCATTTCAAGCAAGATATGGGCACTACGAGTTTGTAGTGATGCCTTTCGGTCTGACGAACGCACCAGCAGCGTTTATGGATCTGATGCATCGAGTCTTTCAACCTTATTGGGATCAATTCGTAGTGATATTCATTGATGACATACTCGTATACTCTAAGTCTAGAGAGGAGCATGAACGTCATCGAAAATTGTTTTGGAGACACTACGAGCACAAGTTGTATGCCAAATTCAGCAAGTGCGGATTTTGGCTTAGTGAAGTCGCATTCTTGGGACACATAGAATCCGACACTGGGATCGCTGTAGATCCTTCGAAGGTACAGACAGTGGTTGAATGGAAACAACCAGAGTCTGTAACGGAGATTAGAAGTTTCTTTGGGACCTGGATATTATCGAAGATTTATCCGAATTTCTCCAAGGTAATAGGACCATTCACTCGACTAACTCGGAAAGCAAGTCAAGTTTTAGTGGAATGACAAGTGTGAGACTAGTTTCCAAGAGTCAAGAAACGACTTACTACGGCTCCAGTCTAGCCCTTCCAAAGGGAACAGAAAATTTAAGTCGTCTACATTGATGCATCAAAGGAAGGACTAGGAGCAAAGGTGCTCATGCAGGAAGGAAAAGTCATTGCTTATGCATCACGAAAACTCAAGCCGTATGAAGCCAATTACCCAACGCATGACTTGGAATTTGCAGCGATAGTGTTCGCGTTCAAGAAATGGAGACACTATCTATACGGAGCAACATTCACGGTTTACACAAATCATAAGAGCCTAAAGTATCTATTCTCTCGGAAGGAACTCAATTTGAGGCAACGGAGATGGATGGAGTTAATAGAAGACTATCACCTTGATATTCAAGGTACCATCCCTAGGGAAGGCTAACGTAGTAGGCGACGCCTTGAGTAGAAAGGTGGGTTTAGCCGTACTAATGATTCGAGAGTGGAAATCATTAGAAGAGTTGAGCACTTGGAATCCGACAAGAACCAATACTCAAATTTCATGTGCTAACATTTTGGTTAAACCCAACCTACTAAATGAGATCAAAACAAAGACAAGAGACAGGATGTACAACTTCAAAGACCGAAAAGAAGATACTCAACGGAGAGGATCGAGAATTCTCGGTACATGAAGATGGGATCATCGGATATTGGAATCGAGTTTGTGTACCGAGCGACGAATGCAGTTAGGAGCGAGGATTCTAACAGAGGCACACCGTTCGAAATACACTATACATCCTGGAGGAAACAAGATGTATAAGGACTTGAAACAAAATTATTGGTGGGTAAACATGAAGAACCAGGTAGCAGATTTCGTTCGAGATGTTTGACTTGTCAACGAATAAAAGCGAGAACACCAACGACCATCCGGTTTATTGCAACCGTTGAGAATTTCGGAATGGAAGTGGGAACACATAACGATGGACTTCGTGACGGATCTACCAAGGACTAGGCGAGGTGATGATGCTATATGGGTAGTCGTGAGACCGACTCACGAAATCTGCACTCTTCTTACCTATGAAGAAAACTGACGCTTGCGAAACTTGCGCATTTATGTCCGAGAGATCATTCGATGCATGGAGTGCCACGACGACATAGTGTCGACAGAGACCCGAGATTTGTCTCCAGTTCTGGAAATGATTACACGAGGAATTGGGAACCTCGCTAAGTTTCAAAGACAACAAAGACATCCCCAAACCGATGGCCATCGAGCGAATGATTCAAACCCTGGAAGACATGCTGCGAGCATGCACGTTGGATTTCAAGGAAGTTGGGATTCACACTTACCATTAGTCGAGTTCGCCTATAATAACAGCTATCGATCCCACCACATTGGGATGGCACCTACGGAGCCTTGTATGGGCGAAAGTGTAGATCCCCACTACACCGGGAGATTGATGACCAATGGACTCCAAAAGAGAACGAAATTCGCCACCGATTCCAAAGGTCGACTTGGTTCGGGAGGCCATGGAGAAGGTCAAGTTGATCAAGGAACGGATCCGCACAAACTCGAGCCGCCAAAAGAGTTATGCGGACAAGAGGAGAAAGGACTTGGAATTTGAAGCGGAGATGATGTATTTCTCGGACTCTTGCCCCGAAAGGGATTGATCAATCCAAAGAAAGGAGGCAAATTGAGTACGAGATATATTGGGCCTTACAAAATTTTGCGGAGGATCGGAAAATTGGCCTACCGACTAGAGTTACTGCAAGACAAAGATGCGAAATGCACGATGTGTTCCATGTATCGAGATTGAAAAAGTATCAACCGGATCCTGAGCACATCATCACTCGTGATGCTCCTCCTCTAATGGAGAATTTATCTTACACCGAGGAACCAATCAGAATAATTGACCAGCAGGTATGTCAATTGCGTAACAGAGAGATTCCAATGGTTAAAGTTGTATGGCGGAACCACGGCCGAGACGAAGATGCAACATGGGAAATGGAAGAAGACATGAGGAATCAATATCCGAGTTGTTCAAGAGAATTTGGGGACCAAATTCTTTTAAGGAGGGGAGAATGTGAAGCCCTCATTTTTATTCAATAATGTATTTGTTTCACGTATCGTCCTTGTATTTTTTGACTATTTTACCGCGTCACTTTGACGGGTGAATATTAATGATAAATATATTTCGCATTTAAATTCTTTTCTTTTTATTTGTTACTTGTGATCATAAGCATTTATTACTTACTTCGCATTAATGATCACTCGATCGATCATCATTATTAATATTTTTGTACTCATTAGTCACCTTAGAATTTTGGAGACTATTTATTTTAGAGATTTATACCTTATAGAATTAAGAATTCGATTTAGATTAAGTGATCATGAGACTTATAAGTGATCAAGCAAATCACTAGTTATTTTGGAGATTGATATTATTCACCTATTATCATCAATTTTGAGACATAAAAACAAAATATGGAAATGCCACAAATACCCCTTAAGGGACGGCCATGATGGGTATTTTTAGTGTAGAAATATCTCCCAACTCTTATACACATACACCTCATGTATTCATCTTGTGTATTAATACACCATTAATTCAAATCTTATACACAATACCTTATCCACCAATTCTTTATTATAAACTTACCCAACATGTTGGAGGCTTCCCAACATTCCATACCAACATCCTCCTCAATCCCTTCAATTTCATCCTCCCATGCAAGACCACACCTTGACCAAGATCCGTGTCCCTCATGCAAACTACACCTTTCAAGCCTTGGAACAAAATAAAATTTGTCTCCCTCCCCTCTCTCATTGTGAAAGGCCAAGGGCCATTTTGATGATAAAAATTGTTCAAAATATCATTTTTATCCAACTCATTCATCATTCAAGTATTTTCTCCAACTTCTCTCTAACTTCTCTCTAAAAAATCATTCATATCTTCAAATCTTCAAACACCAACTCTTCACATCTTCAAATCTTCAAACATAAGTTCTTCATATGTTCAAACATACCTTCTTCTTCATATCTCCAAACATTTAACCAAAATTTCAAGAACCCCTCTTCTACTTACAATAAATTCAAACACCATTCCTTCACATCTTCAAATCTTCAAACACCATATCTTCAAATCTTCAAACATCATTCCTTCACATCTTCAAATCTTCAAACACCATATCTTCAAATCTTCAAACACCATTCCTTCACATCTTCAAACCTTCAAAAACATATCTTCATATCTTCAAATCTTCAAACACCATATCTTCAATCTTCAAACACCATTCCTTCACATATTCAAATCTTCAAACACCATATCTTCAAATCTTCAAACACCATTCCTTCACATCTTCAAATCTTCAAACACCATATCTTCAAATCTTCAAACACCATTCCTTCACATCTTCAAACATTCAAACAACATATCTTCATATCTTCAAATCTTCAAACACAATTCCTTCACATCTTCAAACATCCTTCACAACTTCAAGAACATCTTCTTCATATCATCAAACACTTCTTCTTTCTTCAAACAACTAAACAAAAACAAACATTCTTCCTACTTAAATCATAAAATTCGAATCATCACTACCAAGGTAAGGAAAATGTCTTTTTCAATCCATTTTTGATATCACCTAACTCATCTCTTTCATCTCCTAACTTAAGTTTGATTTTTGATTTTGAGGTATACCTAGATGACCTTTGAAGATGTTAAGAGACTTGTCATCTTGAAGAAAAATTGTAAGGAAGTGGGACTATAAGGTAAGAAATGGGATTTTTGGTACATTTTCCTCTTCTCTTTTTATTTTCCAAACTTTGACACTCCATTTTCATTTTTGGAGTTTTAGGGGCTGACTTTGGAGGTTAACATTAATGGTGACCAAAATCTTACACTTGGAAGCCATTACTAGTCACACTTTATTCACAACACAAGGTAAGTGTAGTAATTCCAATTTTCTCACTATCTTCTTCTTCCCCTTAAATTTTAACCACATTATTCTAACTCCTATATTTTTTTTGATATTCCTTAACTTAGGGGCTGACCTAAGTCACTCCTTCATCGAGAGAGATTATTTCATTTTTCCCAACAAACCGAACTTTAAGGTGGGTGGAAAAATCCTTTCAACTTCTAGGTGTTTTAAATTGAAAATATGCATGTAGTATTTTGTTATTGAGCACTTGAGATATATATTATGTATTGCATGCTATTTTCTTGTATCAAGTTGGAAAAATTCTCAAGTGTTGCTCAAAAATGCGATTTATCGAAAAATAGGACATACACGTACACTTTATTGTTGTACTTGATGAATGCTTGCACGAAATGGATATGTGTGTTTATGACTATTGAAATCTATATTTTGAATGATTTATAACCTGGACTTAAAATGCAAAAATGGAAAGTTGGTGGACTTAATTGCAAGAAAATAAAACTTAAGGGACCCCTCTGTAATTTTCGAGTTTTGGGACTGAACTCAGGTTCAAAAATCATGTTAGGACATTTTAATAAAGTTTTAAGAGTTTTTAGATAAATAAAATCAACCCTTAAAAGCCCAAGGACTAGATTGTAAAATTTGAGAAATTTAAGGGCTAAATTGCAAATTTTGAAACTGTACCATACCCAAATTTTAAATTTGAAATTTTAACTCTCAAGGGACTGGAAATAACATATTTTAAGTGTATTCCAAAAATCCAAGTGTTTAGAGCTTGGAAAGTAATTTTATGAAATTTGAGGGACCAAAGTGTAAAAGATTAAACTTGAGGACCCAAATGAAATTTCCAGGACTTATGCAGCCCGTGCACCTGGAAATACTAATATAACTATAACATAATTATATTTTGGACCCAAGGTTCAAATTCCATAACAATTGGACCCCTAAAAGCATTGAAGGCAATTATTTCGAAATGGGACAAAAATGAGATTTTCAAAAGTTAAGGGACCGATACTTATGACGTTTTAAAACTGTTTTTGTCCCAATATCCCAATAACTTTAGTGACATTTTCCAACTGGAATCACATTAAAAGCCCTTCTGGTTTGTGAGTTTCGATTATTTTAAACTTAGGGCCTGAAACGACAATTTTAACAAATTTGGGGCCAATATGAGAATCTTATAAAAAACTCGACCTCAAAACTTCAAAAACCTGAATCTCTGAACAATTTGGAGAGTTTAGGAACTGACCTCGTAATTTTTCAAGGTCGGGATATTTATTTATTAAATTTTTAACCCCAAAAGAATTGGTTTTTACAAAACGGGGCTAATTGCAAATTTTCTTTTTATCAAGGACCTAACTCAAATTATTTTCCTTTACTAAAACAGCCATGGACCCTCTGACTTCAATTCTTAATTAAAATGTTTTATTTTTCTCAAAAACCCCTTGACCTTTCGGACCGCCTTGACCGACTAATGCCCGATCGCGGGGCGACTTCCTCGTCTTGCGATTTGAATCTATAACGGGACTTATGTTCCACCTAATCTTTCAAAATATCGAAGATTTCTTATCCTCCCGATAATTATCTTCATCCCAATAACTCCACCAATGTCATAACTACCTTGCGCAAATTTTCAAAAACTTTCCTAAAACGCTTCCATGAATCAATAATACTCGATGCCTGGTTAACTTCCGAACGTGTATTTACTTTCTGTCTGAGTCAACTTGGTGTGTCGAGCTCACAAAATCGGAATGGATACGTCGGGGATGGAACCGGCAGCTCGGCTTATTCCACTCTCGCCCCATCGCCCTAATCCCGCAACCGAGGGACGGAGTTTGTCGAAGGAAGCGGGTCGTAGTACTTGAGGTATAATCATGATTATGACAAATCCGAGCCTTGCTAGCTCCACTGTGGATTTTGTCTTTGCCTATGGAGCGATAAGGTGACAGTCTTGACCACGTCTTGCTCGGGAGTTACAAGGAAGAACGAAGGAATCGCTTGCCGATCCACACGATTAAGGTTAATCGGACCCGCTTTGGTTGGCGTCACAAACCGTGCACGCAACCGCTACTTGTATTGCATAGGTTGGCGCTACAAATCCGTGCGCAACCGCTACTTGTCTTGCATAGGATTGGCGTTACAAATTAAATGCGCAATCCTCCTGTCTGCTTGAACCATAGTGCTGCGTGACCACGAACTATTTTCTTAAATCGTATAAGTATATTACTTAATATATTCATCGCGACGCTTGTGGATGTGTGAAATCATGCATCATCTCTCACGCGTTTTCATACAAGTAAATTTCTCGCATTAACTATTTATATCGCTACACTTACACATGATCACCCCATCCACTGAGATTTCTGTCTCATTCCCTCCTGTTTTCTAACCTTTAGATGAAGAGTACGCTGATGACATCGAACCTGCAGATTGAATCCCTATCAGTGATGTGGAGCGACATTTCCTTTTACCTTTATTTGTTGTTGGACTCCTTCATTTTATTTCTGTTTGGACTGTAAGTTAATACAGATAATCCTTTGGGTTGTATTTGGATACCACCAGACTTTAAGATGTAATTTGTACTCGTGTTTATTTTAATTCCGCTGCATTAGACTTCACTTGGAGTTTTGTATCTTTGGTTTAGATGTTGATTTATTTCTTTTAAGTGATTGATCATTGTCGCGTCACGTTCGGGCGTGACATACACTTTTTTAACAGAGTACTGGGATATTGGTGATGCAAGTTGCCAGTTTTGTGCGGCCATATTTTGGTATGAGGAGAGGATACAATCCCATGTCAGATCTACTTGTCTGAAATATGGATCATGTTGTAGTCACGACATTATTCAACTTCCTCCTCTCAAACAACCATCTACTTTGCTTCGTGATCTATTGTATGGAGACAATGATAAAAGCAAACACTTTCAAGAAAACATAAGATCGTATAATAGTATGTTTTGCTTTACATCAAATCGGAGGAAAGATCGATAATGACATCAACAGAGGTCAAGGTGCTCTCAGTATTCCTGTGTACGGACAAAACTATCATTTAATTGGTAGTTTCTCGTCGTCGGATGGTTCAACGCCTAAATTTGCACAACTTTATATATACGATAAAGAGAATGAGATAAATCATAGAATGATGTCGTCAGGTTTGTTTTTTTATATTTTTTAATTCATTATAAATTAGGAATACTATGTGTGCATACTAGATATATATAATAATTAATGCTAACTATGGATTTTCAATGTGATTTATTCCTTAGGCAAGGAAGTGATACTAATAATCTGCACCAAGATATTGTTGTTGGACTTCAGAAAATGTTAGATGAAAATAATATAATGGTCAACACCTTTCGAGTAGCAAGAGAAAAGATACGAAATGTGCAAATTCGGATGTTAGATTCCGACTTATTGGCAAAAGAGGCAAGGATGCTAGAAGATACAACTTGACATCAAGCTCGAGGTCGCCGCTTTGATTGTTGGTGATTTTGACTAGGCTTTAGGAGAAAGAGATATATTGATTGAAACCAAAACCGACAAATTCTGAGAGGATAAATGAGTTGAATCTTTGCATATTTGGCATTGCAATATCCTTTGTTGTTACCTTATGGTGAGGATGGCTTTAGAGAAGACAATCCATTTTCGTTCTTGAAGAATAGAACTCATGGAGGAAGGAAAACAGTTAGTGTTCGAGAATTTTTGCCAATTGGTTGCACGAAAGGAATAACGAACCTTCTACTATTGTGTTTTTCAAGAAGATTGTTTCAACAGCTTTGTCGTGGATGCCTATACAAAGGTGGAATCACCCAGATTGAAATATGTGCGCTTACATCGAAAGAAGTTGCGTTGTGATATCTATAAGGGTCTAGTAGATGTTTGTATTAAATGGAGACACGATCCCGCATCACAAGGCAAACGAATTATACGTCCGTCGAGTTTTACTGGAGGAGCACGATTTATGATACAAAATTATCAAGATGCGATGGCTATATGTAGATGGGTCGGTTATTCGGATCTATTTATAACATTCACCTCCGATCCAAAATGGCCCGAGATTGTTCGTTTCCTTGAGAAGAGAAATCTCAATGCCGAAGACCATCCAGACATTATTTGCCGAATATTTAAAGTCAAACCGGATGCTCTTATCAAGGATCTTCGCCATAATCAGATGTTCGGGAAAGTTGTATCGAGGTTGTTGAAACCTCTTCATTAGTTTAATACTTTTTGTATTATTTTGATATATTATTTAATTTTTATACATTTATTTATTTGTTTTCATTTATACTTTACAGTTATATATACAATAGAATTCCAGAAACGTAGCCTCCCTCATGCTCATATTCTTCTTTTTCTGGCCAAAGAAGATAAATATCCAACTACGAATGATATAGATAGAATTATATTGGCAGAGATACCGACGCAAGCCGATGATCCGTTCTATTTTGCGCGATTAGAAATTTTATGATTCATGGTCCGTGTGGCGAAGCAAGGAAAAAATTCTCCGTACATGGTTGATGGTCGTTGCACGAAACATTTTCCTAAAAACTTTGTTGATGCCACATGTATTGATGAAAAAGGTTATCCACGTTATCGGCGTAGGGATAATGGAAGGGTTGTCGAAAAAATGGTGTTCTTCTTGATAATGATATGTCGTGCCGCATAATCGCGATTGCTACTTAAATACAAAGGCCCACATAATGTGGAATGGTGTAATCAATCTAGATCAATCAAGTATTTGTTCAAATATGTGAATAAGTTCTACCAGTAGTGGTGATGAAGAATCTAGGAAAGTCAGTAGATGAAGTGAGCATGTATTACGATTGTAGATATGTTTCGTCGTGTGTGAGGCATGGATTTATGGGATATGAAATTCATTTATCCTCCAAATTGAACGTCTTAGTTTCTACCTTGAGAACGAACAAAGTGTAATATTTCATGATTCGAAAGAATAGACGATGTTCTCAAGAAAAGCACTCGTAAGAGAAAGCATGTTTTTGCTTGGATGGAAGCCATAAAATTTATCCTGAAGCTAGAAAATTGACCTATGCGGAAGATCCTACAAAATTCACATGGAAATAAAAACTAAAGAAGTGGGAGCCGAGAAAGTCCTGGATATACTATAGGGCGTGTTTTCTATGTTCCTCCGGGGTCCAGTGACATGTATTATCCGATATGCCTTATCAATGTGGTGCGTGGTGCTACGTGTCATGCTGATTATAAAAAGGTACATGGTGTGCAACATAGTTCTTCTCGTGAGGCCTGTTATGCTCTGGGTTTGTTAGAAGACGATAAAGAGTATATTGATGGCATCATTGAAGCGAGTCACTGGGCGTCTGCAGAGACTCTCAGGAGTTTGTTTGCATCACTATTGTCTTCGGATTCTCTGACCAGACCTGAGGATGTATGGGATAAATGTTGGGAACTTCTTTTAGACGATATTTTATATAGACGTCGCATTCTTTTTCAACACCAAGGTATCACATTTGATATTATATATTATACTTTATATAAATCAATTTATATTCTTTCTTAACTATCTACTAATATAATAATAATAATTAATTTATTTATTCTGATTTTTATGTTTTTTTTTATAGATCTGGTTCTAAGTGAGAATGGAATTAAGAATCTTGCCCTGTCAGAAATTGAAAAGTTATTGCGTAGCCGGGGCAGGAGTCTACGTGAGCTTTGTACGATGCCATTTCCAAACGTTGAAAATGTTGAATTTAGCCAAAACAGTTGGTTTACGACGAGTTACGATATGATCGTAAGGCCTTAGCCGCAGAGCACAAAGATCTTCTTTCAAACCTTACCGATGAACAACGCCACGTGTATTCTCAAATCATGTGTGCGGTTCAATCCAATAGAGGTCGTCTTTTCTTTGTATATGGATATGGGGGTACTGGTAAAACCTATTTGTGGAGAGCATTATCTTCGGGGTTGAGATCAAAAGGACAAATTGTACTTAATGTGGCGTCAAGTGGAATAGCGTCTCTTCTCTTGCTCGGTGGGGGAGGATCGCACATTCTCGATTTGTTATTCCTATAAATCCACATGAAGGATCGAGTATGTGAAATCAAAGTTGGCGATCCACTTGCAATTGATTGTGCGTAGTAAACTAATAATATGGGACGAAGCTCCAATGATGCACAAGCATTGCTTTGAGGTTGTGGACATAACTATAAAAGATATTATGGAGACAGTCAAACCAGGAAGTCAGCATATCCCATTTGGAGGCAAAACGGTTGTGTTTGGTGGAGATTTGACGCATGATATTGCCAATCGTACCCAAGGGAAATCGGGATATAATATCGTCAATGCCACGATAAATTCTTCGCATTTGTGGAGGCATTGTACTGTGCTTAGGCTAACTAAGAATATGCGGCTTCAAAGACTAGGTGAAAGCGATGATTATGCGGATTTGGTTAAGTTTTCTAAATGGATTGCAAATATCGGGGATGGAACACTTGAAGGAGAAAATGACGGTTTTGCCACTATTGACATCCCTGAAGATATTTTGCTCGAATCAAATGGTGATCCTATTTCAACTATCATTGAAAGTACTTATCCAATGTTTAAAGATGCGATCGAGGATCCGACTTATCTAAAGGAAAGAGCTATTTTGGCACCTACTCTCGATGTGGTTGAGTCGATAAATCAATATATGACCTCTTTGAACACATCAGAAGGTCAGACTTATTTGAGTTCGGATAGCACTTGCAAATAGGACGCTAATGTTGATTTCTTACATGATCTGCATACACCGGAATTCTTAAATGGGATAAGATGTTCCGGAGTACCTAATCATGAAATTCATTTGAAGGTTGGGACTCTTATTATGCTCCTGAGAAACATAGACTATTCAATTGGTTTGTGTAATGGTACACGATTGGTGATTACAAGGCTCGGTAAACATGTGCTTGAATCCAAGATTCTCACTGGAGCCAATGCATGTCATAAAGTGTTGATTCCACGAATGACTCTTACCCCTTCTGACCTGAGGATTCCCTTCAAGTTCCAGTGAAGACAGTTTCCTTTGATCGTGTCGTATGCCATGACCATAAACAAAAGTCAAGGACAGTCTCTCTCGAATGTCGTCTATATCTCAAGAATCCGGTTTTTAGTCATGGCCAATTATATGTGGCAGTTTCTCGAATTACCAATCGAAAGGGACTGAAAATTTTAGTTTGCGGTGACGATGCGTCAAACAACAAACAAACAACTAATGTTGTATACAAAGAAGTATTTCAAAATTTGTAATTTTTTTTGTCCAATTGTAATTTGCTTTCTCAGACTTTTGTCATAGATTATATTTTGGTATTGATATTTCATTTATATAGCAACACCACACCCCGAAAACATTCTCATGCATCATACGGGTAAAATACTAGTAAATTTAATTTGATTTAGTTATCTATTTGTAATTGCTAAATTAGCTCGATTAGCAATTCAGCATACCAAAATTGGGATAATCAGATTGATTGATTTACATCAATAATATCAGTTACTAATTAAATTTGTACCAGCTATGAATTCAATTACTAATTCTCATTCCAAAATTGACAAAATCCGGTTGCATCTTTTACGTCCATAATAATATCTTTCTTACAAATTAAAATGAGCAAACTATGCAATCAATTAATTAATAAGATTATGTGCCAACTATGACACGTTTTATAAAATGAAAACAAATACATTTTTAGAAAGAGGTAAATGAGCGGGAAAACAAAAATAGCAAAAACTTTGTTTATATATATATATATATATATATATATATATATTAGTAGTTCTTCTGAAATGTATTAGTAGTTCTTGGGGAGTATTTTAGTATTTCTCCTGAATATACTCCCGAAATGTATTAGCAGTCCCTCAAAAAAGTATTAGTAGTTCCTCGAAAAAGTATTAGTAGTTCCCTGGAGAGTATTTTAATAGTTCTCTTGTATATAATTAACATTTTCTCCCGAAATGTATTAGTTGTCCCTCGGAAAAGTATTAACAGTCCCTCGAAAAAGTATTAGTAGTTCCTTGAACAGTATTTTATTGGTCCTTCTAAAAGTATTAGCTTTTTTGTCGAACGTATTAGTAGTTTCCCTGAAAAATATTAACTTTTTCCCCTAAAAAGTTTTTAGTAATTTCCCTGAATAGTATTAGTTTTTCCAATAAAAAGTATTAGTAGCCCTACAGAAAAGTATTAGTTGTTACCTTGAAAAATATTAGGTTGCGATTGGATGTGAGCGAAATCCATTTTCGCTCACCGAGAATTTTTTTGACCAAACATGCGATTATTTATGAAAATTTTCTTTAAAAATGTATTATTGTCTCACTTTCACTTTTTCTCGCTTTTTCTTTTACCAATCACATCTACACATTTTTTCATAAAAAACTAATCATTATTACAAATTATTCCACAAATTTTACTATTCATTCACTCACACATTTATAACTACGAATCATATCCAATCATTATTTTACTATTTTCACATCAAATCAACTTTCATCATTACTTTTTCATCTCACATCCAATCACACTCTCAAAATTCATCTTTTTTCTCCCAAAAATTTTTTCACTACTATTCTCTAGCAAAATAAAAAATTTCAAAATGAAAGTATAAATCGCACCCTTAGTTTTCCTATAAATTCATTATGTATTCATAGCAAATATTTTTTCAAACAGCTTTGGTGCAAGCTTGGAGCTGATGGTGTTACAAGAACAAATTCCACCTCCTAAATAAAGTTAGCCATTAATATGGCTTACGCCCCATTCTTTCTGGTTTAGCCATTAATATGGCTACGTCCCATTGTTCCTTTTTTTCTTGAAACAATGGCTATAATCTCGCAAGTTTAGATACATTCACCAAATGTCATAATACCTTAACCAAATGATTATAGCCTAAAAGTGGAGATTTTAAATAACTAACTCAGAAATCGACTCATGGTGACTTTTTCAATTGTTACTGTCGATGGAAAACAGAGACTAAATAATATGGGTTTCCCCTTACGAAAATAGGTTGAATATGGGTGTCTATGTGTGCCTTTTTGTCTTCCAAAATGGACCATGTTGAAAGGTTTGGAGTTGGATTAACATGATAGTTGGGGATTGAGATTTTTTTTTACAGGTTTTCAGAATAAGAATATGTGGGGAAGATGAAGGTAAAGGTATGAGGGTAAATTAGCTGCGTTTTTTTTTAAATTCTGGGTCGGGTGTTGGTATCCGTCTAATAAATTTAGATTCGTTAGACCGTGTGACAGGAGATCAACTCTTTGGAAATATAACAATATCATTCATTTATCTAACACTTAATTCGCATTTTATTTCACTTTAAATATATTTATATAGAACGAGTAAAACAAAAGATCCTTCCAGCACTTCCACTTTTTTTTTTCAAAAAAAAAAAGAAAAAAAAAAAGAAAATCTCTCCATCACCAGTGAAACTGTGAAAGGCAAGGCAAAATCATGTTTATCGACTTTTGCTTTATTCTCCACTTTACCCACAATTTTAATGTTTATTCTCTATTGTACCCAGTAACCCATTATTTACAATTCCTTTATCATTTGTACAATTACTCTTTTTTTCTTTTTTGTTCTTTTCTTCTTTCGGATTATTGTCAGTCAAATTTACTTTTATAAGTTCCAAAAAAAAAAATGAATGACCATTCATTCTGTCCATTTTTTTATTTTTGAAATGAAGAGTGTTGAAAAGTGCGTATTGATTAAATAATGTATTTTTGGGAAATATTTACAAACAATCCTATTTTGGAATAAATATATTTTTTGAGGGATTTGCATATATATTTCACAACCACTCGCAAAACCAAAATAATTATCAATTCCATCCTTATTGGATATTAAACAATTCAAAAAAGAAAAAGTTATTAAGTGGGACTAGGGGTGGCTAAAGGAACCAAACCTAATCAAACAAGATTAAAACCAAGGATGTTTAGTTTCATTTGTAAAATATGTGCTAGAAGAAATTCTAAATGTTTGTTATGATGTTTTTAGTTTCCCAATCACATGAGACATGTTTTAAACCAAATATTGTAAGGGAACTACGTGAACTTTGATTCATCTATAATCTAATAGTATGTATAGACCATTTAATTATTATTAATATAAGTACAAAATTCAATTGAATGTTAAGTTCAAGTCTTTTTCTTTCTTTTCTCTTTTTTTTAACTGGAAGATAAACCATTTTAAAAAAATCAAAAAAATATAAAAATATAAACAAATGGTTCCGGTTCGTAGAGGAACTGGGTTCCAAATCGGAACCGGAACTGAAACTGTAAAATAATTGTTTCGGTTCGGATTCCTCTAAAATGAGGAATTACAACCAGAAATTTTAGAATTTAAATCTGCGGTTCTCAAACCGTAGTCACCCCTAAGTGGGACAACATCAAAAGTGGGAGTGGCGCTTTGGCTCTCCACATGACTCAAAATTGTCCTCATCCGCACGCCGTCCATTTCAAGCATTTTCCTCATTTACATGGTACTGGAAATTTTGTCCCCATTACTCAAGAGCAGGTATATAGCTATACTTCACACGTAAGTCATTACGTATAATTAAATCAATTTTTGATTTAAATAATATTTCAATTTGTTTCTTTTAAGGTTAGTGAATTTCGCAAAAAAGGTTAGTGAATTTCGATTACCTAAGTGGTGCAGTTAGTGGTGATAAATCTAATATTTATTAGTTGAAACATAACTGTATAATAGTACTTTAAATTATTTTTTAGGAAGTACTTACGAATTTTTCATTTGAAAACAGATAATTAAATTCAGAACTTTTTGAAAGGTGAGAGATAATAAAATTTGTTAGTATACAAAAATAAAAATATTTTTTTTCCAAGTTGAAATTTGAGTCTCTTAGTATCGAATATAATTTAACTTAAGTGTTCTTCAAAAATAAAAAATAAAAAATAAAATAATTTAATGTAAGTGGATGGAACATGGATTATATAAAACAGATCTAATAATATAAAAGAGATGTAATAAGAGTAATGTACACCCCTGGTTTAACGCTTAAACTAAGTCCACTTTATTGGTGATGAAAACCATCTTTTTTTTTTTTTTTAATAACTCAACTAGTTACTTGTTAGCCCACCTGGCTGTTGGTTGTGATTAAACCCATATATATTTATTTTTTTTTTTATTTTTTATTTATACAACTCTATTTATTTATATTTAAAGAAAATGATTTTTCCCCAAGTCTCAACCAAATCTACTAACCCACTAACACTTTTGTTTAATCCTTTTTAATATTTTGCTATATTTTTATAATATATAGTTAAAATTCTTATATGTATTCTTTTTCCTTATTGTTTCCTTAAGAATTTAGTAAATATCTATATTTTTATTTAAATAACTCTAATTTCTCTTTAAAAAAGAAATAACTTAAATTTGAAAAATACAATCGTAAGTGGAAGAGGGTATTCAAGATGAATACCCGATCGTCCACCAAATCTTCATGAATGGCGAATACCCGGGGTATGCATGATGGATGGGTTGAATATAATAAATGGGTATCCACTCCCATGTAAACAATTTGATGGATTGCCATCCCTAATACACCCTGGTTTAACGCTTAAACTAAGTCCACTTTATTGGTGATGAAAATTTTAATAACTCAACTAGTTACTTGTTAGCCCACCTGGCTTTGATTAAACCCATCTTATTAAATAGAACCTGGGTTACGATATTTATCTACGGCACCCATTTTTCTTCCTTACTGTGCATCTCCACGGCCGCACCTACCCACAAATCTCTGCTTTCTTATCTGTCTTCTCCCAAAGTCTCCAATATTCTCAAGCATGGATGTCAGCGTCGTTTTTGGACTCCTAGGTAAGCTTTTCTTCACCACCTCATTTTTCTCCAAACTTAATTTTTGATCGCCATCTCAAAATCATTTTCTGTTTTTTTCCCCCTCTCCTTTTCGCTTTCCAGGTAACATCGTCGCATCGCTGCTATTTCTCTCACCACTGTGAGTTCACTTTTTCATAACCTAATTCCCCCTTTTTTTCTGTAATCGCCGTGACGAGTTTGTTGTTGTGGGTATATATGCAGAGATACTTTCTGGAGGATAGTGAAAAACCGATCCACAGAAGATTTCGAGAGCATTCCTTACATAGTGCTGCTATTAAATGCATCTCTATGGACTTACTATGGAATTATCAAACCAGTGGTGCTCCTAGTGACCATCAATGGATTTGGATCCCTGATGATGGTTGTCTATATTACCATATTTATAATATTTGCTCCTCGAAAAATGAAGGTAGAAATTGGGTGATTTTTTTCTTTTGATTACCTCAATTTTTCTTTAATTTATATATCTCTGTAATATGCTAAGTTTGTTGCTAATTCGTTGCGGGGGAATTCCGGTGGTGGTTTTCAGGTGAAGACGGTGGCGCTGGCGGTGGTTCTGAATGTGGGGTTTCTGGCGGGCGTCATTTTGGTGACTAGATTAACAATGGACAAGCAGGTCCAAGTCAATACCATTGGAACTCTGTGTGTATGCGTCACCATTATTTCCTTTGGTTCTCCTTTGGCTATCATCGTAAGTACTAAGAAAGAATACATTTTTTATTTTTTATGTTCATTTACTTTTTTGTTTTTTATGTTATCATTCTTTTGGTGTACTGGAGCCTGGAAATAGTAGATATTTTTGTGCAGCCTTGGTTTATTTTATTTATTTTTAAATGAAATGTTTTTTTAAAATAAGAAATGAAATGGGATTGAGTTTAGCAAATAAAAAAATAATGAAAAGATATATGAAAGATTAGGGAGAATATATACTTTGTTAGGTCTAAATGAAGCTAATGATTCATGTATAAACACATCATTTTCACCTTTATAATATCTATAACCAGCTTCATAGTTGTTATCTTATTATTGTATTTCAAGATAAGTAATATTTAAAATGCAAGCTCACTTCAATAAGTCTCCTACTTGGTCCAGTTTTCCTGTTGCAATTGACCAGTGCCCAAATACGATTCAAGTTAGGTAAAGAGTTTAAGCTTATTGATAATTATAAGGGATAATTTCAAAAGACCCCTGAGGTTTGGGCTAATTATAAAAAACCCATAGATGTTTCAAAATTATAAAAAGTCCCCTCAGGTTTGATTGTCTTCAATTTTAGTGGGTAACTGATATGTTTCTACAAATATCATGAGGTTTTGATGTATTTTTTGCTTTTGAAGGGGAAACTGTAAGACGAAATCAAACCTCAAGGTGTTTTTTGCAATTTTCGAAAAACCCTGGGTTTTTTTTGTAATTAGCTTGAACCTGAGTTTTTTTTTTTTTTTTGTAATTATCCCTAATTATAAATTTCATTGTTCCCAAATTAAACTGTAACAATTTTTGCAAGGAATGTTATTTGGAAAATTATTATTTGATTACTGGACCGGCCTATAATCACAAGCGAACTAAATTAGAAGGAGAATCAAGCTAGCTAGCTTTCACATTGGATCATAAATTCAAAGTTGTAAATTGTTCAATTACTCTGATAAAATATTTACTGTGTGTAGAAAACTTGAATTACTTCATTAAAGATTCAAAATACTGCCAAAATAAAAAAGAATCATAACAGAGTAACTACTGCAATATTTTTCTGCTAGCAATATGTTGCTTTTGTATTATCTGATCATCTTGTAAGTAGGATTTTATTAGCAAAACTTAGTTGATTTTCAACGAGGATATCGCATATGTAGTTGAAATTACTGTGAAGTCCCTATAACTTTATTTTGGCGTCGTTTGCAGAAAACAGTGGTGACAACCAAGAGTGTGGAGTTCATGCCCTTCTTCCTCACATTTTTTTACTTCCTCGTTGGCACCATGTGGGGCATTTACGCGTTATTAGTTCACGATACTTTCATTTTGGTAAGTATTTGACAAAACTTTAATTTGCACTGTGTCACTTAAAAAGAAAAGAATGAAAAAAAGGACGATCAGAAAAATCACAAAAGAAACGACCCATCACAATTTTGCTAAGGATAGGCATAGGCCTATGTGAGATTTTCATAGATTTTTCACACACATCCTGCAATGTGTGATTGTTTCTCACTAAACATTGAGTGTATATATATGTCTTGCCAATTCTTCGTCTACTTGGCGCATTACATTTGTCTAGACCTTGTATATGATCTGTAGCATTAGTATGCGATGCGCATTGCACAAAATAGGATGGTTAGTACTTGGTTCATCATGACAAGCGATTCATTGAATGAAATTAACAAGAAATACACTGTAACTTTGTTATAATTTACCAATTTTATCGCATAACATAAGATTTATGTTTTCTAATGAGAATATGACATGATATATGTTGTTTTTCCGCCCACAGATACCAAATGGAATAGGGTTCTTTCTTGGAGTAGCCCAATTAGTACTGTATGCTTGGTACAGAATTCCCAGGGCATCAAAAAGTGCAAATGGTACCTTGGAGGAGGGAGGCCAACATGAACAACTCATTGCACATTCCGAATGAACCTGCCATTGAAACATGTTATCGATAAACAGATTGTCATATGGGCTTTTTTCTTGTTATGGTAATTAGGGGTTTTCTTTTTCCCTTCAAATGCTATAACACCTTATGTGCAGTGTTTTTACACCTATGGGGCTATACATTGTGTATAGTTTTGAGTTAATAGTTTAATAATATGGAGATGTTATAGATATATTTTTATGTTTTTGAACTTTTCAAGAAAATAATATCTTCTAACCACAGTTTATTTTCGGCGTGCAACCAGAATTTGTATTCTTGAATCATATATAATGGGGTTGCTTTTTATTGTATAAATTTTGTATCATGTTTAATTACATCAATTAATTCTTGATGAATTATAAATAGGGTTGTCAATGGCATGATTTTAATTCGATCATATACGATCTTATTTATCCCCCCAATGTTGATCAGAACTCATTTACAAATATAGAAAATAGAATGTAAATGGATCTGATTGCTGATTTACGCAATCAACTGACTAAGATTTAAATCATATTATTATGAATCACTAGTGTTATATCCGTGCAATGCACGGTGAGTGTTAAATTGACCTTTGCAATGGATTGTGTTTAACAATTTATGGTTTGTTGTGTAAAACCAATGGATTGATGTAAAAATAATATTATTAATAAAATATTTAACTAAAACAAAATTCAAACAAATTGTTGAACTAAAGCATTATATAAAAACAAACTACAAATTTTGAAAGACTTCTTTGTACACGACATTCATTATTTGCTTGTTGTTCGATTCGTTGTTACCACAGACTAATATTTTCAAACCCTTGCGATTGGTGACTCTCGAAACAAAGAATGTATAATTGTCCATGATCAATCGGATTCTCAAAAATAGGCCAACATTGGAGAGAGATTGGCCTTGACTTTTATTTATGGTCATGGCATACGATACAATGAGAGGAATTGTCTTCTTTGGAACTTGAATGAAATTATGAGGTCCGATGGGTCAATGTCATATACTGAATCAAAATTTTATGACCGCATTCGTTCGGTGAGAATTTTAGCTTCGAGTACATGTTTGGCCACCTCGTAATAACCAATCTAGTGCCATTACACAATCCAATGTAATGGTCCATGTTCTCAAGAGCATAATCGGCGTACCAACCTTCAAATGCAATTCATGATTAGGAACACCTAACATCTAATCCCGTTCAAAAATCCGTGTGTGCAGATCATGCAAGAAGCCAACATTAGCATCGGATTTGCACGTGCTATCGGAGCTCAAATATGTCCCGCCCTCGGAAGAATTTAAAGACGCGTCATATACGATTTATCGACTCAACAACATCGAAAGTGCATTGCGGTATAGCCTTCTCTGTTAAGTAAGTCGATCATCATCAACGGCGTCTCTAAACATCGGATAAATGCTTTCAACAATGGTTGCAATTGGATCACCGAAGATTGTAGCGATATCTTCGGGTATATCAATAGTTGCACAACCATCATTTGATCCTCCTATAGTTAAGCTCTCAATGCTTGAAATCCATTCAAAAATTGCACCGATTTGCATAATCATTGGTTCCACCTAAGCTTCGGCGCGCATGTTCTTAGTCGGTTTTAAAACCATGCAATTTGCCCACGATGCGATGCGATGAATTAATGGTTGCATTCACAATGTCCCGCTATTTCCCTTTGGTATAACAGCAAGATCTCGCATGAAGTCTCCAAAGAAACACAACAGTTTTCCTCCAAATATTCTATTTTTCCGCGAACGGTTGTCTTGTTTTAAAAGAGCTCGCAGTTTCGTCAAGTGCTTGAAAGTAAAACTTGTGCATCATCGGCGCTTCCCATTATAAGCTTCAACGGATAATCAACTCATGCGGACTCTCCGATTGATATTGCATGTTGAATCTTGGTTAGGGTTTAAGGGAATAACAAATCGCGAATGTGCAGATCCCGCCTCCCCGACAACAAGAGATGATGCTTTATGCCTCTCGATGCAACATTTAGTACAATTTCTCCTTTTGATCTCAACGCCACGAGATAAAGCCCTCCACAAAAATGTCTTGCATGTGCCTCCATATTCGTATACAAAGAACATACCACCTTTCTTGTTTTACCACAAAGATGCATTATTCTCGAGTATACGCTACGTTGTTCATCGTTTAGTTTGGAAAGTAGATCCTTAGGCTCAACCATTAGAGCCTTACGATCGTAGCGTAGCTCGTCGATATCATCTGTTTCGGTGGTTTTGAAGATTGTCAACATCCGAAATGGCATCGAATCAAAATTGCGTAGACTCTTACCACGACATCTTAACAATTTTTCAATTTCAGATAAGGCGAGATTCTTGATTTGGTTATCACTCAATACCAAATCTGCACAAGAAGAAGCAATATAATAAATAAATAAAATACAATTAAATATCCTTAAAATTTATAAATTCGACAATATTTGACTAAATCAATTACATAAGATATAAAAATTAATACATGAATACCTTGATGATTTAAAAGTCGTCTTTGATTATAAAGAATATCATCGGAAAGGAACTCCTAACACTTCTCCCACACTGATTCTGGCCTGCTCAAAGAATCATATGAGAACAATGACGCAAACAAACTCCTTAGGTTGTCGTGCAGATGCCCGGATCAAGCTTCAATAATGGCGTCAATATACTCCCTATCGTCTTCTAAAAGACCAAGATCATAACAAGCTTCACGATAGGAAGTGTGTTGCACACCATTGACCTTCTTGTAGTCCTCGTGATACATAGTCCCTCGAACCACGTTAATAAGACACCTTAAATAGTACATATCCCCATATCCCCACGGGACGTAAAAAACCCGTCCTATTGATTTTCCGATCTTCCTAGGCATCCATTTTCTTAGCTCTGGTTTCCAAACAAATTTAGTTGGAGCTTCAGCGTAAATCAACTCCCTAGCTTCAGGATATATTTTATTGGCTTCCATCCAAGCTAAAAACATGCTTTCTTTAACCGAATCTTTCTTGAGAACATCGTCTACTCTTTCTGAATCCGAAAAAATAACACTCCGCTCATTTGGAAGATGGAAGCTTAGACGTTCAACTGGAGGATATTTATATTGGATTTCAAAACCAAGTAATCTCCATGCTGCCTCACAAGCTGAAATATATCGACAGTCATAAAACATACTAACTTCACAACGGTTTTGCCGATTCCTCCTCGCCGGTGCTGCTCGTATAGAATGACGCAGAATTCCGGTCATGTCCTTTATTGACATATTTGAACAAATATTTTATCGATCTTGACTGGTTACACCATTCAACGTTAATGTGAGCTTCGTACTTCACCAACAACTCACGATTGTGCGGCACAACATATCTGTTATCCAAAGGAACACCATTTTTCTCAACAATTCTCCCATCATTTCTTCGTCTATAACGCGGATACCCTTCTTCATCAATAGTAGTTGCATCAACAAATTTTTTGGGAAAATATTTCGTGCAACGACCATCACCATACATGGAGAGCTTTTTCTAACGCTCTCCACATGGACCATGAATCATGTGGTCTCTCACCACAAAGATAATAATACGGATCAACACCCTCATCGTATTTCGCGATATAATCCGATCCAGTATCATCATCGCTGTTGGATACTTGTCTTCTTTAGACATGAATAGCAATATATGTGCATGTGGCAAACCACGCTTTTGAAATTCTATCGTGTATATAATCGCAATATTAAAAATAAGTAAAACTTTAGTGAAAAGTATAAAACAAAAATTAATTGGGCTAAAATGTAAATAAATTATTGAGGAAGAATTATAACTCGCTATTACATTCCCAAACATTTTTTTTTTTTTCTCGACGAGATCTTTTATCAAACAATCTAATTTCAATTTAAAGATTCTCGACAATGTCCTGGTCCTCGGGACTAAGATTCTTCTTATCAAGAAATCGAACAATCTCGCCACTTTGGATTGCAAGTGAATGTTATAAACAAATCGATAGCCCGCCCACCTACATATAGCCATTTGCATCCTCGATAATTTTTTGTATCATATATCGGCGCCTCCAAAGCTGAAACCGAAGGTAATATAATTCGTTTTCCATGGCTACTTGGATCTATGTCTCCATTCAACAAAGCATCCGTTAAACCCTTATATATATCACAACGCAATTTCTTTTGGTGCAATCGAATATACTTCAAACGGCCGACTCCACCATCGTGTAAGCATCGAAAACAAATTGTTGAAATAATCTTCTTGAAGATAAAATAGTAGAAGTATCTTGTTCCCAATCGTCAAACCGTGTTTAAAAAAATTCTCGAACACTTATCATTTTTCTCGCTCCTCGATTAATTTTCTTCATATTCGAAAATGGTATTTCTTCCCCAAACCATCTTCACCAAATGGTAATAATAACGGATCTTCGAAGGTCAAGTAAGATGCATTCAATTCATTGATTCGTTGCAAACCTCCGATTTTGTTTCCACTAAAATGTCTCGATCTCCTAAAGTTTGATCAAAATCTCCAACTATCGTGCATCAACTTCTAAACTTGTAGGCACGTTGTATCTCCTAAGATCCGTACTCGCTTCCGATCGACGCAATCTAACATCACAATCGCGTGTTGTTGAATCTTGTCCTTCGCCATTCTAAAAGTCTTTACTAAAATATTACTCTCATCTAACATTCTCTTTAAGTCACTAACGATAAGTTCGTGCAAATTATTTATTTCGCCCCTTGTCTACAAAAATTTTTGGAAATATTAGCATAATAAAGGTAAAAAATAAGAAATATTATATAATATAATTTTATTAAACGCAAAATACCGAAAAATTTAATCGATTTGATATTTCATTTTCTCGTATCATATATATACATTTGGGCGAATTTTGGTGTGGAACCATCGACGGCAATAAACTTCCAATAAGATGGTAATTTTGTCCATGCATTCTAAAAACAGATGACGACCACGACCACCATGTTTATATCTTTGTCTATTTTGCCTCCCATTGAAGTGAAACCAACATATTGTTGTATGATCTTATGTTTTCTTGAAAGTGCTTAGATTTAATTCCATCTCCGAATAATAATTCGCAAAGCACATTTGGTGGTTGTTTAACCGGAGGTAGTTGAATAACGCTATTCTTTGCAACACAAAGAGTATCTAGGCTTGTTTTTGAAGAGGAAGATAGCCTTTCCTCGTACTCAAAACAAAGCTCCACAAAATTCTCATTTGTATGTTGCATCACCCCATGTTCAAGTATTATGAATAATATAGAAGAAATAATTTTAAACATTTATTTAAAAGAAATAATTCACTACCTTACAAATCATAAGTTATAAGAAATTAAACTCACCATTTAATGAGAAGGTAATTCTCGTATTTCGCCGATCGATCAACATCAATATTAATATTGCCGCATGGTTTAGTATCATTTGAAGTGATTGCGATTCTGATGGCTCATCAATTGTGAGATCAATTCTTGTTTTCCGCATTTGAATTTATCGTGAGAAGATGAACACGTTGTTTGATCTTGGATGTTGTTATGATTATTGATTCTAGTTCCAAAGTGTGGTCCCACGCAAAACGAATATCCAAATTGGTTAAATACATGTAATAGATATTAACATATGAATATTGTACTTATAAATTAACAAAAACACTTCAATATTAATAATATACCATTTGTGATGTCACTAAGCGGAGTGTTTGATAATGGATAGATCATTCTACTTGATGAACCTTGTAAATCAACTGCCGTAGATACATTTGGAAATGACCTTTGAGGTATTCCGTGATTTTCTCGTAAAAAAAAAAAAATTGAACCATAAACCATCAAAAAAATGATTACCTTAAAAATTACAATTAAATTTTATATTGAGCATGATATGTTCTATTAGATTTAATAAAGTAAATATATTAATGCAATTACCACATAAATTTTCTCTAGCGGAGTGCTTGATAAAGAAAATACTTTTCCTCCGGATGAGCCGTACATCGGAAATTTTGCGATCAATTGCGTATGTGCACTATCATTGTCTCAGTAAAGTCAAAGATTTGGTAAGATAAGAAAATTAGATATTTATAAATTAAATTATATAAAATGATACCAATTTGTATTTTATATTCAATTTATAATTATTTAATTTAAACACTAAATCTCTCAAATTGTAGATACATATATCAACTTATAATTTTTTTATAATTTAATAATTTTTTTTTAGTTTTTCAAAAAATTTATAATTAAATACATATTGATTTTTTTTAGAAATTAAATATGTATACAAATAATTATCAAATTAATATATATAAAGTTTTCAAAATAAAATTTTAGTTTAAAAAATCCAATATCCTAAAGAATACATTAATTTATATATAAATTTAAAGTATTTAATAATATAGCTTTATATTTAAGATAATAATACGTAAATATTAATTTGTATTTAAAAATATTTACAAATTAATTATTTATTTTAATGTCGCAATGTAAATAAATTCTAATTTTTAATGTAGATATTATTTATTTATTTATATGCTTAAATATTTATTATGATAAATATTATAAATAAAATTATTATAATTATTCTATATGAATAGTTAATAATTAATGGGCTAAATATAATGAACTAATAAGTAATGGGCTAAATATAATGAATTTTTTAATTATTAAAACTTTCTAATCCATATGAGATCCATGATGAAAGCCCAATACAAAAAAAATAAAAGCCCAAAAATAACCCTTCTTGTATTAGACATTGGGCCCGGTATTTTCAAAAAAAAAATTAATAATATGTAAACATGTGTCTCAATCGTGTGTTGCATGATGCGATGTAACACGATTGAGACACGTGTTTGATACTCGACCGTTGATGCACATTAGGGCAACACACACCACCTACCCCATTTTCAGGCTTCCTCTAGAATTCTCCCAACACATTTCCCCATTTCACATCCCCCCCGCCCCCCCCCCCACCCGCATTTTCACACGAACCCCCTCCCCACCATTTTGTGTATTGTCTGATCATCAGACTACCCTCATTTCCTCCCCTCATTTAAAGCTTCATCGAAGCTTCACCCATTTCCCCACCTCTCCTCTTTCCCCCACACTTTGAAACCCTAATTTTTTTTTTTTTCCACTCTTTCGATCTTATCGAAACTCTTTCTCTCCCGATTTCTAACATCATCATCTTAAAAGTTTTTGGCCATTTATCGCCATTTCGCATCGTATTTGTTTGTCTATGTTTGTTCTGTTTCAAAATGAAATTGCTTACGAATGTTAGGGTTTGGAAGTCGAATGGATTCCATAATATTTTTTTTAGTTTTCGCTGCATCTAGACATATATTCGGTCCCCATCACTGATTCATGGTGATGGAGAAGAAAATGGTGTCAAATACGATTTCTTTTTTAAATTTATTTTTCTTTACCGAATCTTTTTCGTATTTTATAATAAAATATTTTTTAAACGGAAAAATAAGTTATATTTCGATATTTTTCGGTCTCGTCACCATTTTATGGTGATTGAGAAGAAAATAGTGTCGAAAATCATTTTTGTTCTTTGAAAAACTACATTTAGCGATAGTTTTTTTCCGTATTTTTCTAATTTTTTTAGTTATACATCAATGTTTCATTATGCGAAAAGAAAAAAAGGAGTCGTAAAAATCAAAGAAGAAAATGATCTTCGTAGATCCTTTGTATTTTTTTAAATATTTTGTACAATAAGAACTGCTTTTTTTTTTCTTTGACTTTTTTTTAAAAATCGGTATAAATGTTTTAATTTTTATAAATGTTCGGATCTTTGATTTTCATCAAAAAAACCCTATAATTTTCTTTTACTTTAAAAGTTTCGAATATTTTAAAGGTTTCAATGAATGTTTCTCGGATATGTAACACTTACTTGCGGATCCCGATAAATCGGAAGAAAAAGATAAGTATCCATTTTTAATTCATGTTTATGCATATTTTGTAATTTAATATATTTATTTGATATTGCAGTGCATTAGTTTGGATTTTGAAGAATTAAATTTTTCAAGACTTGAAGAAAGTCAAGTATAAGCTCCGAAAAAAGATAAGTCATTACCCTCTACTATCCAGCTTGTTTGATTCATTTATCTTTTTAAGTGTATATTTCTACTTTATTTTTTATTTTAATCCCTGCAAATTCATTTTTTGTAATTTAATATATTTTTTGAATATTGCAGATGCACAACGATGGTGGATTTTTCAGAATATATATTCAAGGAATTCGAAGAAACTGAAGGATAAGCTTGAAAAAAGATAAGTCCTTAAGCTATACTCCCCAGCTTAGATGATCTGTACATTTTTTCAAAATTTGTTCATGTTCAAATATTAATTGTATTTTGTGTATACATGATATGATTTATAAAATTTATATCGATTCTTTGTTTTTGAAAAACATCGGTGATCTTATTAAGAGTTCACAGATTTAAAATTTACAAAAGAAGATCTTTTGTGTTGTGGACAATTATGATGTATGTTCTGCTATAAAAGAACACATGTTTTGTTCTACTTATAATTTATGATCGTAATTTTAATTTCATTTTCTTCTTGAATAGTTGAGTGATAAAAATTTTCAACTTAAGGTCATGACACGAAAAATACGATGCACTGAAGTATAAAATTTAGAGAACTCAATTCACACAGGTATGTAGCATTACAGGAAAATTTCATCAAACCAACTTATTTAAAACTTGGAATTTCGAAATAAACAATACAAAATCCTATTACCGTGTGAATTGTCTTCATCTCTTCTCAAGCGTTTGGTGCCCAAAATATTATACCATGTCACTTTCTCATTGTATGATTGAGTCTCTAATGTTTTTCGTATTTATTCTTTGTGTTATTGGCTTATGAATTACTTACTGTTTGTTTTGAAAAGTTTTTGAACTGAAAAATGATGATGTTATCTCAATCATATATATGTAATGCTAAATTATGGAAACTTCGTAAACAAAGAAAATAATTTGATTACCATATTTATATTGATTGAGAAGATCATGATTGTAACATCTAAAGCTAAATGATTTTAATGAATGCAGATTAAACTTTCATTGCCCTTTGATATATTAGATCTTCTATAAACATTGATATACCAATTAAATGATTTTGCTTAAAAAAAACTTCCATTATTTATTTCTATAATTGTATACGAACTTCTAAAATATTGAGGTGTATGAAATTATTTATCACTCGAATCTAGCTCATTTTTAAGCAATTTGCTTTTTTGTATGATAAATATTTATATGATAATTTGGAAAATAGTTTGGTTAAGTTTGGTATCAATCCTGGTCATTATTTACTCCTTTAATGTGAAGGCATTATTTTAGTTGTTGCTCGAATTCGTTTACACTTTGTATGAATGTCTTTATGTTCTTTGTTAACTCTATAATAATTTATATGCAATGCTTTGCTTGGTAGTAAGTTAATATGAAGATCCGAAACAAAAAAGCCACTTGACCCTACACCTCGAGTGTAGTGGAATCTGTTATGCTTTAGGATCTTCGTATTGATTTTTGGAAATTTTATGTTTTTCGATGGAATTTAGTTAATTTTGGTCTTATAGATAATGTATTTATGTTATGCCACATAATTATTAAATTGTATTTTTTATAAAAAATTAATCAACATTAACTAAACAAAATATTAAAACCATAAATTGTATTGTAAGTAAATAAATAATAATGCATTAAACTAAATAATCAAAATCTATAAACCAAATCAACAAAACTATCAAATTAAACAACAAAATTGTTCAAAGAAACTAAACAATTAAAACATAGTTTGATTCTACTAATAAAATTTATAAACCCTTTAATCGATCTTGTCATCATCCTTCTTGATAACACTCTTCAATTTTTTGCAAGTCGTAGAAGGTGAGAACTCCTCAACTAATGCACGCTTAAAAGCCGTTCCAACACCCTTGTTTGTTTTAATTGCACTTTTGTTTGGGGTATTAACCGTCATCCTCTGAAGAATAATCCGGTAAAAAAAAAAAAAATAGAACCAAAATAAGTTAAAATAAATTTGTTTAAGCGTAATATAATATTTTACTTAAAATCTATCTAAAAATTAATACCTTTAACTGGTGATTCATCGGCTTTGAAGCTTTGAAAAGTCCGACTCCTAAATTTTTAAAAAGTTTAGAACACCATAGTTAAGGTTAAAGGAAAAACAATAATTTACCATACAGGCTCTCAAAGATAGAGCATCCATATTTTGATATCAATTCAGGATCATCGGTGAGCTTCACTACTTTAAATGCCCCCCGTATAATTCTTGAGTTGCTCGGACTTTATTTGCACCTTGAACAAAATTTTCTTCTCAAGCAACGCCGATTTCCTCTAGAATCTCATCATTGTTTTGTTTCTTACAAAAAATAATAAGCAGAAAATTTATGTCAATACATGAAATTGAAGAAATAAAATATTAATTAAAAAAATAATCTAAAGTATAGATATTAAACTTATCTCGCATGGCCTCCTCCCTTAATCTTGTGCGGAGGCTTCCCTATCAAGGATCTCACCATCTCTGTCCCAACAAAGTAGTGATGCACTGAGGTGTCATCAACAGATTTGAAATTGTATTTTGTACCTAAAAACACGTCTCATGTTGGTATGGCATTTCGCACAATACAATTGTTCACCCGTTCTTCAAGTTTTTGAAGCCTTATTGCAAGATAGGTACCACACTCTCATATAAAAGATACTATCTTTGCACATATCCAAAAACTTCCAACCTATTTAAAAAAAAAAAAGTAGAATGTATTTGTAGCATACAGCTAATTGAATTTTAATATGAAAATAAGTAATTATAGTAGAAATCTTTAAAGATTTCTTAAAAATACGGAATAATAAAAACTTTACTTAGTTTCAAAGTTTGCGGAATAAAACTAATAATTTAACAATTATAAATCCGAGAAACATCCATAATGAAATAAAAAATGACATTCAACATCCCATAGAAATTAAAATTCATTTTTTTATTTTATTAGAAAACTTGAAAACATGAAAATCATGAAAAAGGCGTGGGTTTGGCGAGTGTCAGCTGCCGTCCATCTCCCGCCGTCGAGGCGTTCTCATGCGTAAATATTAAGCATTTTGTGGGATGAGCTTTAAAAAAGCTCAACAAGTAATCTCATCCATGAATGTATGCATAATGTAATAATATAACATTTACTTCAAAACTTTTCATTTTCTTAACTTAAAACTTTCTTTAAGGCGAGCTCACTTGGTAGCATTGTTCTGTCGGTCGCGGTGGGCGCTGTTATTTGGAACGCGATTAACATTTTGCCCGAAGGGCCATTTCTTTCATTTTGCTAAGAAGGCCCATTTTCATAAACATTAACTTAGCCACAAACGGCACATTGTCGGGCAACGCCGGTCCCAGCGCCATTTCCCCTCACTCAGTCATAGAACAATGTGTGTTGTTTTTTGAAAAATACATTATTAATTCTAAACCTAAAACTTGACTTTCATGCTTGTGAAATGCTATGAGCATATAATAAAATGATGTATGAACATCGTAATACAACTTTCATTGAATACGAGAATAAACACAGCGTATAACATAATAATTAAATCACATTGTTCAACATAAACGGGAAAAATTTTACATTTAACTAATTAAGGAAAATCCTACATTAAAATATTTCTATCTATTTGGAGAAAAGTCTTCGTTCAATTAATTAGGGACAACCTACATATAGTTAATTATGGAAAACTTTATATTTAATTAATAAGGAAAAAATACTATATTCAATATTCAAACCTATTTGGATTAAATTATATTATATTAATCAGTTGTTGTGATATGTAGGGATGTGTGATTAACACTAAGTTCTAACTATTGTGTACATTTCAATTAACATGTGATAATGTTTTAAACTTATATTATCTTATATAATATATTTAATTAAAAGAAACAGACTTCATTTTTCTTAATTGGTGTACAAAATATATGGTGAATTGATAAAGTAAACCTATCACTATATAATACATTAATACTACACAACACTATATCATTTGACAAAGACTCTTTAACTATTAATTAATCAATGTTAACTGTTTTAAATGAAGTTTAATTACTATTATGAGTACAGGATTAAGGATCAACTAGATTACAACATGAATTCATAAAAATGAAGTAGCATAAAAAATAGATCATGTGGACTAAATAAGTTTACATATAAACTATTACATTTAACCTTTTAAAAGTAATATAGATTAGAAAAAGAAGAAAAAGAGAACTTTAATATATATCATTCTTTTAAACATGCATGTGCAAAACCGTAAGACATAATAAGCAAAAGTCAATCCATATTTTATAATTTATAACAAGTTTCTGTGGAATATAAACACTCACATATATACATATATCACATATTCTTTGAATAAGTCAATTGATCTATCCTATAAATATGGTTATTATACTATAATAAAATATATTAATAAACATATGACTTGGTTGCAGTGAAACCCGTACCAGTAGATTAAGCGTAAGCCTTAACAATTAAAATCCTAATTTATATGAACTAAGG